>OX451737.1:1192708954-1193067995 GCA_948472305.1 Vicia faba | reverse complement strand
AAACTGATTCCGGCCAGTTGCCTTTAATGATGAACCCAATTTCTTATCTGTCTGTTTTTAATTATTTTATCTGCTTTGACTTTTCTTTCTTTTCTTTGTTTTGCAGATAAACAATCAAATGGAGCAAAAGAGGAGGCATTGGATAGAAGATGAAGACTTAGGAATTAGGATGAAATTTTATTTCAATTTTTAATCTTTGTAACCATTATTATTATGAATACTTTGTAAATAAATACTGTATTCAAATAACAATTGTAACAAATAATTAAAGATGAATAAAATCCAATCTTGATCAGTTAATTCTTCTTTCCATTCAATGTTCATTTAATTATTTGAATTTCTTAAATTAAAATAACTGGAAGTATCCAATTATTATGACTTAGAAAAATAATTAATAAACACTGTGGCCTTATCATTGAATCAATAATAAACCTGGCGCTCCAATATCTAAATGCACAGTTAATCAAACCAATATCCAGATATTTACCTTTTTACTGATCAAACCAAACACTGTAGATTCTCAATTTAAGTACCTCAGCTTTCATCTCATCTCCAATCAAATGCCTTAGCCTTTACTGATTAAACAAAACACTGCAAGTTCTTGATTCAAATTCCTCAATCCAAATCTCAGAGTAAATTGAAAAGAACTGTAAAATTAATTCTTTCTGCGCGTACAAACCCTAGTTCTTGATTAAATGTCAAAGAAACGTCCGCCTGATCAAAACCTGAGCCAACTCAACCAAACCCTAGCAATCTTCCTGAACTGCTTAAAGATCAATGAAAACCCTAATTTTGTCTGACTGATAAGAAAAGTCTGTTTGACTGATTCTTACGCCAATCTGACAAAATCAGGAAAAGCCCGAAGCTGTGATTTCTTGTTAAAAAAATACGAGGGCAAATTTTGGGGTACAACAGACATCAATAAAGCATTGAACGTTTGCATACAAATTTTATGCTCTCTGTCTTTCTTTTCTTTTATTCTGTCTATACAGCTATGCTCTTACACACACTCCCGTATCCAAATGCAGATCCATATCCACTCTGGATCCCATTGATAACAGTTCTGCTACTGCTCATTATGACTTTGAAAATCCGATCAACCAAGCCGAGGACGAAGATGAGGAAGATTGTGAGGTACCCGGAGAACTTGCTAGACTATTACAGCAGGAAGAAAGGGCCATAAAGCCTCATGAAGAGCCGGTTGAGACAGTGAACTTGGGTACAGAGGAAGACAGAAAAGAGGTTAAGATAGGTGTAAATCTGGAGCTTAGTGCCAAATAGTGGTTGGTATAGATGTTGCATGAGTATGTTAAAATCTTCGCCTGGTCATATGAAGACATGTTGGGACTAGACACAGATATATTGGTTCATCGTCTTCCAACTAAAGAAGACTTCCCTCCGGTAAAGCAAAAGGTCCGTCGTATGTGTCCTGAGATGTTAGAGAAGATTAAAGTAGAGGTTATGAAGCAGTTTAATGCAGGGTTCTTAGCTGTCACCTCCTATCTGCAGTGGGTTGCTAATGTGGTTCTGGTACCTAAGAAAGATGGTAAAGTACGAATGTGTGTGGATTACAGAGACCTGAACAAGGCAAGCCCCAAGGATGACTTCCCGCTTCCCCATATCGAAGTTCTGGTTGACAACACCGCACAATACAAAGTCTTTTCCTTCATGGACGGTTTCTCTGGCTACAATCAGATCAAGATGGCACCTGAAGACATGGAGAAGACAACCTTTGTTACATAGTGGGGTACTTCCTGCTACAAGGTGATGCCGTTTGGGTTGAAGAATGTTGGGGCAACTTATCAGCAAGCTATGGTAGCTCTGTTCCATGACATGATTCACCATGAGATAGAGGTTTACGTCGATGACATGATAGTCAGGTCTAAAACTGAGGAAGAACATCTTGATCATCTACAACAACTGTTTGATAGGTTGAAGACGTACAAGCTGAGGTTAAATCTGAACAAGTGCACCTTCGGGGTTAGGTCTGGTAAGCTTCTGGGATTCATCGTCAGTGACAAAGGTATTCAAGTAGACCCTGAAAAGGTGAAGGCCATACAAGAGATGCCAGATCCTCGTACTGAGAAGGAAGTTAGAGGTTTCTTGGGACACCTAAATTACATTTCCAAGTTCATTTCACATCTGACTGCTACTTGTGAGCCAATCTTCAAGCTTCTGAAGAAAGATCAAGTGGTAAAGTGGAATGACGAATACCGGGTCGCCTTTGACAGAATCAAACAATATCTTCAAGAGCCTCCTATTCTAATGCCTCTGACTGAAGGAAGACCTTTGATAATGTACTTAATAGTGCTAGATAATTCAATGGGGTGTGTGCTGTGGCAACATGACGAGTCTGGTCGAAAAGAGCATGCAATATACTACCTTAGCAAAAAATTTACCGACTGTGAAACACGATACTCACTGCTCGAGAAAACTTGTTGCGCTTTGGCATGGGCTGCTCGCTGACTGAGACAATATATGTTGACCCACACTACTTTATTGATATCTAAGATGGATCTGATCAAGTACATTTTCGAGAAGCCCGCTCTCTCCGGAAGAATAGCAAGATGGCAAATGATCTTAACCGAGTATGACATCCAATACACAACCCAAAAAGCAATCAAGGGAAGTGTGTTAGCTGATCATTTGGCAGATCAAGCCGTGGATGACTACCAGTCCATGAATTTTGAGTTCAAGGATGAGAACATCATGTTAGTAACCGACTGTGAAGAACCTGGACCGGATGAAGGACCTGAGGAAGGATCCCGATGGTCTATGTTTTTTGGTGGAGCCTCAAACGCACTGGGTAACAGAATTGGCGCTGTAACCATATCTCCCGAGGGCTGTCATACTCCGTTCACTGCCCGATTGTGTTTCAATTGTACCAACAACATGGTAGAGTATGAAGCGTGTATCATGGGTCTTAGAGCTGCTATTGACCTAAGGATCAAGTTCTTGAGTGTATTCGGGGATTTCGCTTTAGTGATAATGCAGATCAAAGGTGAGTGGGATACAAAACACCCGAACCTTATCCCTTACAGAGAACATGTATTGACACTGCTGCCGCATTTTGAAGAGATCACCTTTGAACATTTCCCACGAGAAGAGAATCAGTTAGAGGTCGCCTTAGCTACTATGTCATCAATGTTCATGTTCAGGTGGGACAATGAAGCTTCCCAAATCACTATTGAGAGGTTGGATGAACCGGCATACTGCTGTGAGATCGATATTGAGGAGGTAGCCGACAAACCTTAGTTTCATGAGGTGAAAAGGTATCTCGAGGCTCAAGAATACCCCGAGGGGGCATCGGTCAATGACAAAAAATTTCTTAGAAGGATTGCTGCAAAGTTCTTCCTCAGCAATGGAATCCTCTATAAGCGTAACCATGACTCTACCTTACTATGGTGTGTAGACAAGAGCGAAGCAGAGAGGATCATGGAAGACCTACACGAAGGTACCTTTGGCACTCATTCCAGTGGACATACCATGGCAAAGAAGATCCTACGGGCAGGATACTATTGGTCCACTATGGAAGTCGACTGTTATCAGCATTCTCGAACCTGTCACAAGTGCCAAATCTATGCTGATAAGGTGCATGTACCTCCAGTTCCCTTGAACATCTTGACAGCTCCCTGGCACTTTGCAATGTGGGGAATTGACATGATCAGCGAGAACAAACTTACCGCGTCCAATGGGCACCGCTTCATCCTAGTGGCCATTGATTACTTCACGAAGTGGGTTGATGATGCCTCCTTTGCTACGGTTACCAAGAATGTGGTGGCACGGTTCATCAAGCATAACTTGGTTTGTCGTTATGGTATCCCTGAGAGAATCATCACGGATAATGGTACTTATCTCAACAACTCGATGATCACTGAACTCTATAAATAGTTCAAGATTCAGCATCACAACTCTTCTCCTTACCGGCCGAAGATGAATGGGGTTGTCTAAGCTGCTAATAAGAATATTAAAAAGATCATATAGAAGATGACAGTGACATACAAAGACTGGCACGAGATGTTACTGTTTTCTCTTCACGGGTACCGTACTTCAGCACGTACATCGACAGGGGTAACACCCTATTCTCTGGTATATGGCATGGAGGTTATCCTACCCATGGAGGTCCAGATCCCTTCTCTACGGATTATGAAGGATGCGGGTTTGAGTGAAGACGATTGGATCCAGACTCGATATGATCAATTGAACTTAATCGACAAGAAAAGACTTACTATTGTCTTCCATGGTCAAATATATCAGAAACGGATGATCAAGGCCTTCAACAAGAAAGTCAGACAACAAATGTATCAAGTAGGGGATCTGGTAATCAAGCGCATCATACTGCCGCAAGGTGATCCCAGGGCCAAATGGACTCCCACCTATGAGGGACCATTTGTAATTAAGAACATATTTTCGGGTGGAGCTATGATTGTGACCACTGTGGATGGTGACGACCTTCCACACCCTGTTAATACAGACATAGTGAAAAAATACTACACATAATAAAGACCCGCTAGGTTGACATACCTAGGCAAAAATAAGGGCATCCCAGCGAACCAAAAGGGTTCGGGAAAAAATTAGGGATAAAAAATGAAAAAATTTGTACACCCGGCAAGTCGAAAGCCCGAAAGGGCAGCTTGGGAAAAAAAGGGTATCCCGGTGGACTGAAAACCCGAAAGGGAGGTCCAGGCAAAAATTAGGGATTAAAGCGTATCATTATATCCCATTGGATCACCCTGCGATCAGACCTCAGTAATCAGATATCAAGCTCAAATGGTACCGATTAATCTAGTCAGCTTCGGACAAGCAGCAAAGTGATGAGATGCTCGAAGACATAGGGGCAATAGCAGAATTGAAACCCAATGAGATCACTACACATAGTTGTTTTCTTTTTGTACACAATTTCTGTAATAATTTCCATTATTACGGTGGCGTTCTCTTAATAGAGCGTTAGCCTCCTTGTAAAAAACGCCTGTTATAGGCAAATTTCAAATCAATACAAAGCGTCTTTTGAGTACAAAACTCTGAGTTTGTTTTTTCCGTTTTCTGTTTTGTTTTGCAAAAACCTTCCAATGTTTTATTCTTGACATATGCATTTGAATATGATTACTGTTCACAAATATCTGCATATAAAACAGAAAGACAGTTACTAAGAACTCAAAGAAACTGGTACAAAACCTAAATACCGACAATTACCGCGTCCATCATGGTACAAGGGGCAGAGACAGTTGGAAGCAAAGTCACTATCACATACAAGCCAGTGATACCTATATTCCCCACAAAGTTGAGACAACCAAGGTCCGACCTCCGTATCTCCAAGTAGGAATTCCTTCCCCAACAGGCTCTTTCAGAAAGCTGATATCTTCATTCCTCAGTCGAGTTTTATAACCATGAGTTGTTTATAAAGTTTTCTCCCGAGCAGAGTTTATTTCTCTGACAACGGAAGCTCAATCTCCAACAGAGCTCTTCTCTCCAGCAACGAAAGTTCATCCCCAACTGAGTTTATTTCTCCAAATCAACAGATCTTCCAACAGAGTATCTCTCTTCCCCACAGAGTCATTCCCCCGCAGGATTATTCTCAGACAGAGTCTCCTCTGGCAAAATATTCTCAAGCAGAATGGATGTAAATCCCCAGCTAATCATCTTCGATCACTATCCCCAGTGGAAATGAAGAACTCAACTCCTTATACTCTCCAGCAGAAGTCTAGGATTTATTTTCCCCAGCTAGAGAATATCCCAATAGCATTGCATATCCATACATCATGGCATGTGCATACATATTATACAGCACAATCTCATTTATTTTGAGAACATCATTACTCAATACATTTCATACATCATGAAATTACATACGATTAACTCTTTACCTTTCAGGGAAAGATGCAATCAAGTTCTCACAAGTTCTCTCTGGTTCAGTCAAACCGACACCAAGGTTTCTATTCCAGTTGAAGATATTCCAACACTTTTCAAGATTTTCTCTGGTTCAGTCAAACCGACACTAAGGTTTCTATTCTAGTTGAAGATGTTCTAAGACTTTCGTCTGGGTCAGCCGAATCGCCGCTAAGATTCTCCTGATTTCCATGCCAGTCAAATTCAATCTGAGACCTCCCCCATTTCAGTCAAATCGATGCTAAGATTTCTTTCCCAGTTGAAGACAACTCGAGACCTTTCCCTGGTTCAGTCAAATTGATACTAAGATTTCTATTCCAGTTAAAAAAGCTATAAAGCCCGGAAATTGACCGGATAATAGTCAACCAATAATACATCATACTTGAAGCCTGGGACACGACCGGATAATAGTACAAAATACTATGAAGCCTGGAATCGACCAAATAGAGGTATATCTCAAATTCAAGCTATGAAGCCCGGAAATCGACCAGATAATATCTTAATTTCTCCAAATTACTGAAGCCTGTGGCACGACCAGATAACAGTATAAGACGCTGTGAAGTCTGAAGCACGACCAGATAGCGGAAAAAGACACTATGAAACCTGGAGCACGACCAGATAACAGTATGAGGTACTGTGAAGCTTGGAATTCGACCAGATAGCAGTTTACTCGGCTAATTACTATTAAAGCCTGGAAACGACCGGATGTTAGTATGCCTTAAATTCAAGCTGAAACCCGGATGTGACCGGATAACCACTTAATTCCTTCTGAAGCCTGGAGCACGACCAGATAACAGTGTTTGAGATTGCAAACCTTGGAGCACGACCAGATAGCAAGTTTAATCTCATCTCCCCAGTAAGTCATTGTGAAACCTGGAGCGCGACCAGATAGCATTATTATCCTCAGCAAATCACTGTAAGGCCTGGAGCACGACCAGATAGCAGTTCATTTTAATCTCCTCGACTAAGAGATGATTCCTCAGTAGAGTAAAGGACAACTGAAGTTCCAAAAATTCCATTTCTCCCAAGACATATATCAACATTCCTCAGCAGATTCCTCCTCAACGACGGGAACAGGAATTCTCATCAAAGGAATATCTCGGGAAATCAACATCCTCTAGATGGCATCTTTAAGCCCATCTCCGACGATTCTACGTCATATCTTCCGGATGGCATCTTTAAGCCCATCTCCGGTGACCTTCCGTCATCTCCTCCAAATTGAATATGTAAGCCCATTCACGATACTACCTACATAGTCCAGCACCATCTCAGACGAGTGCAAATTTCCGGGCACTCTAGTGTTCAATCATCTTCCACCTTCAGATTATGAAAAGCAGACAAGCCAATCTACATCCTCAAGTTTAAGAAGATTGAACATGGGAAGCTATTGTACCCCAAAATTTTCCCTCTCATTTCACTCAAGACATGCCTCTAGAGGTCCTCAATTGCTCAAGGATGACTAAGGATTGACCAGACAAATCCTCCTCTTAAGGCAACAAGCTTCAAAGTAGGGTTTCACTCCTTGTAAAGATGGTTGAAGTCCAAGGGTCCCAAATGCTTTCAATGGTCCCAATATGTTCTAAATATAATCCATGTCAAGTTTCATGCCTTGCACAAGAAGTTTGTTCAGTCAACTGCTCAGATGCCTGAAAATCAACTGTACTAGGTCAAAAGTCAATTGTGGCCCACATACAGTCAAACTTCAAGATTTTTGGGCAACATCAACATTTTGAAGATATATCCATCATTTGATCAAGGGTTGATCATTGTTCCTCAAGGAATGCCCCCAAATTCATCAAAACCCAAAAGTTGCTAAATTATGGTTTCTTAGGAAAAGTCAACCAAACTTTGACCAAGCATAACTTCTTCATACTTTATCAGAAATTTTCCATCCAAGGCTCATTTTTAAGAGGATGCAATTACATACAATTCATCTTCATCCCACAAGTTCAAAATATGAACTCATAAAAAGATATGAATTTCTACATTATAGGTCCTTTTGAAAAAGTCAACAAAAACACCTTTTGGGTCAAAGCTTCTTACATGAACATGGAAGACCCAATTGAGATGAAACCAAAAGGGTTGTTTAGGGGATATCCTAAGATTTCTAAAAAGTCTAAGAACACCTCTCTAGGGTTAAAATTGGAGGAGATATGCCTTTTCAAAGTTGGCCATTTTTGCAAAATTGCCAAAAGTCAAATGTGCTCAAAAGTGCATTCTTTGTCAAATGGGCCTAGCTTCTCATGATTGCATCTTGTTAGAGACATGGTCCATGACCCAAATCAGCATCCACACATTATTGGCTTCATTATTTATTTTATTTTGAAATTTTATTATTTAAAATTAAATCAAATCAAATAAATGGAAAAAAAAATACAAAAAGATTGATTTTGATCTGATTTTTTGTAGGAATCAAATCTAATCAAGCTAGCACATCATATCTAAATCAGATCAAGGGAAATTGAAGCAAAAAAAGCATGATTATGGTTGTTTTGGAAAGATATTATACAAGGCAAAACTAAATCAAATCTCCATGAACCAAAAAGATTTAAGCTTTTTTTGTTGCCCTAATTCGTTCTAGTACATATACATAACATAACCAAGCCAAAAAAAACAAGGTTTGCAGGTCGTGAAAGCTAGCAAGAAAACTCAAAATTTTGCAAAAAGGTGTTGGATCGGTTTCTAACCTAGAGGTCAATTCAAGCCATTCTAAGACTACCAATAGACTCCTGGACATCTCCAGAACATATCTCAATCAATTGCAAGCCTTTTGACGTCCATAATCGTGACTTACAGACCCACGGTTTGCATATCCAAACATGATTTTGATTTTACAGTTTACACATAGTTGTTCACTTTTAAGCATAGCATTGTATTTGTATCATCATTTGGAATATTTTGGTTTAATTAGTTTTGCGTTTTGAGGCCTGTGTGGGTAATTGCCATTGCTAGGGTTTTCACGACCGTTTTAGGGTTTTTCCATACAGGTTAAATTGGCCCAAGAAAAGGGTACCATGATGCTCGTGGCATCAAGACGAGTTGACCCATGTACTTCGAATTCATTTATCATTCTTGTTGTTGATTTTTGAAAGTTACAGGATTATAGCCATGGAAGTTTGTCATTAGGTATAAGTCTCATACCTAAAACGACGGACAGGGGAAGAAGAAGCTCACGTGTCTAACTACCATTGGCCAATTCAAATTTCGCGCGTTTATTTACCACACTGACTCATATTTTATTATATTATTGTTGTTTCAATATTATATCAACTAAGCATTACAACCCAATTGGTTAAGCACGCGTATGTTGAGTGGGAGGACCTGGGTTCGATCCCAGGTCCCAGTATTTTGCTATTTTCACAATGTTTAATTGCAGATTATATACTCCATGCTTCCAAGCGTCCACTATGCACTCCAACCATCCAGCCGTTTGATGCATCTCTAATCCAAATCCAGCGCTCCATCAAAGGAGGACCATGGTACACCATCAGGAAGAGGCTACACAAGATCCAGCATGTTGACTGGGCTGATCAGCATAATGGACCTTACAAATTCAACATACACCCCCTTTCTCAACAATGCATGCCCATCTTTTTCTCTTTTTTTATTTTTTATTTTAATTATTTATTAATTATTTCCTTTTACAAAAATAACACAAAAATTATTTCTTTTTTTTATTAAATCAAAAAATCACAAAAACATTAACAATCATTTTTTTCATAAAATATTTTATTTCCTTAATTAATTAGTTTAATTATTTAGGGTAATTTAATCCTTTTTTCATAATTTAAATTAATTAGAAATTAGGGTTTTAATTTGTACATAACCTAATTAATTTTTTCTCAAAAACTAACCTAAATATTTGTCAACTAGATTTTTTAGGTTTTCTAATTATTCTCGCGTTTAATTCGCCGTGCGCTTTTAATTTCCTTTTTATTATTATTGAAACTGCTCCGAGTTTGTAATAGTATTTACGGTTTAAATTCCGCATTTTTATTTTCAGTCCAAAATAATTATGTATCTGCAAAAGCCTTGTAATAGCTAGGACTTTAAACTTTTCGCACTTTTAATTTCCGCAAACTATAAACTGCCTAGATGTTAACAGGATTGTATGGAAAGACAAACTGAAAATTAATACAGTAGAAAACCCTAAATGTGCAAAGATAAATTAACTGAAAATTACACTCGCACATGCTCACTCCTAGGGTTTACTCCACTCTGGTTGCCTTAGGTAAACGGTCATGAAGTATAGGGTTTGTTAGTGGTTGTCCTCTAGCCCCGAAAGATCTAAAATGAACCGTTCGGATGTTGCCTCGGAAAAAGATCTTTAAGGCTTTAGGATGATTACTAACATTTCTAACGTTGCTTTTGTGATCGTATTTTTCCCTTCGAATGTCCCTAAAAAAAACTCCAACGACGATGCTACCTATTCCTCAATAGTGGGATAGCATTGTCTAAAAGGAAAACGAACAGACTTTTTTCGAGTAGGTAGATTAGTTCCTAGGTACTTGCTCAAACAAACAAAAACTTTTTCACACCAACACTTTCCCAAACAAAGTTTTCAAAAACAACTTTGTAACACTCTTGAGGACAGAAACAAGGGTTAATATGAAGTAAAACAAAACTTTTCAAAACAAGCACACACACAGAAAAGCAATTTAAAAAATGAGCAAGTACCTAAGAGCCCGTGGAAAACCACAGATAGAAAGGGTGCTAACACCTTCCCTTTCTATAACCTACCCCCCGTACTTAGAAACATCTCGAAAAAGGTTTTTCTGTTCTTTTTCCTTTTTCTGATTGGATAAAATAAAAGTCGATGACGACTCTTGCTTACCGTGACATTTTGCAAACAAAAAACACAAACCAGTATTAAACAGTCGGTTCTGCCACCGTATCATACCATTCATATCAGACAATTTTAATTCCAACTTAGAAGCATATTCAAGCGAAATAAATGAATGAGTAGAACCAGTATCAATAACAGCAACCAATTCAACATCGTTAATAAAGCAAGTACTTCGAATCAAGTTGTCCTTCTTAGAATCCTATGATCCACTCAACGTGAACACTCTACCGTTAGTCTGGGCAGTAACATCCTTCCTTGGTTTCTGACACTGGGTACTGATATTACCATGCTCTCCACAGTTGAAACAAGTTAGACCATCATTCTTGCATTCAGGAACATAATGACCCATCTTACCACACTTGTAGCACCTCAATACCTTATTCTTGAAGATGTGAAAAACACAAGAAGGGGGGTTGAATTGAAACTTAGGATCTAAAACAGCTTAATGACACAGTATTTTTATCCTGGTTCATTTGATCTCAAACTACTCCAGTCCACCCGTCAAGGTGATTTCGCCTCTCTCCAACGAGGTCTTAATTCACTAATCTCAACAAGATTACAACAACTACTTTAACAACTGTTAAAGTCTTCTTGAGTACAACCATAATCCGGTTAATCTCAAGGATCTATTTTACAATATGATTTAAACAATATGTGTTGTTGTTTTTCTAACAAAAACAGTTTATCACAACTGTTATAAATTACACAGGTTTATAGCTTAGAATAAAGAATGAATTTGCTTGAGTTGAGTATGCGTGGTTGGTAATCTTAGCAAATTGTTGTGTGTACGTGCGTGCTTCATTTTTCAAGCTGACTTGTTTATATAGGCAATGTAATGACGTTGTCCATAAAGCAAGTTCAATGTCATTAACACACTTTCCTTTTGGAGAAGATTCTGTCTGAAGAAAGTCCTTGGCATTAATTTTGTCTTGAATGTTCAGTAACACTTCAGAGTCTTTTCTCCTTACTGCTGATGACGCTTCAGAATATTGATGACTTGGTTTGATATGTTCTTGTTCAGAATCAGAGTTTACTATAATTGAACGCAGGTTCAGGTCACCAATCTTCAGCGTATAATTTGATTGCTTCAGCGTGTAATACTTTATGGCTTATCTTCTGATGTTGATCTGATCAGAACTTCTGCATACATAAAACATATTTTTAAGGAGCATATTTGTTCTTTGTATTTATTTATTCTTTGTATTTGTTATCATCAAAACTCTAACCAAGGGTTGTAGAATCAAACTATGTTCTAACAATCTCCCCCTTTTTGATGATGACAAAAACCAGATTTTTCAATTAAAAAATAAAGAATAAAAAGTTTAGAATTAAGAAGAAAAACTCCCCCTGAGTTGATTACTTCCCTTAAGTTCCTTGAGTCTTTGAGCATCAGAGTTTAACTGCGTCTTTTATCAGAGTTTTGTACCTGTTCAAGCTTTTCAGAAGATAGAGGTTAAGTAGTTCAGAATGTTTGAGACTTCTGTCTCAGTAAACCGTTATTGAAAATATCTTACTTTCTCCCCCTTTTTGTCAGTTATCAAAAAGGCAATATAATCAGAGCAAAAAAAAGTTGATTTATATTAAAAATAAGAAGCAATGATAAGTAGTTCAGAACAGAAGCAATGTAAAACAAACGTTACAAATAAACAGATTTAAAACAGAAGATAATCTAAGAGGGAGGAGGAAGGCGTGTGAACAAAGCTTCCAGCAAGCCCTTGATTTGGGTGTTAGTTTCCTCTTGTTTGCTCAAAATGCTCTTGATTTCTTTGTTCGTGACTTCCTGCTTATCCAACCTTTCCTGGATAACAACATTTTCTCTCTTCAATTCTTCCAGAGTTTGCCTGTCATAGGAAGGAGCTGGAGATTCCGTTGAACCTGTTCATAGCTCTGTTCTTTTAGCTTCAATGTTTCAGAACTTAGCCAGTTTCTGAAACTTGTCCATAGATAATCAGAAGCAGCAGGGTTAGTCATCTCTAGACTAGCTTGCTTCAATGAGGTTATTCATTCCTGTATTCCTGTTTCAAACATCAACAAACTTGTACCAACATCTGGTGTGGGTTCAGTTGGTTTTGGTTTGGGAATGGCAATTTTGTGAGATATAGCAGCTAATTGTTCTAATGCAGTTAGATCAATGACCAGTCTTGCGTTGTCAGTTGGATTTCTCTTGGGTGATGGAGTGGGAGAGTCGGGTATTATGATTGGACTGGTTGGGGAATTTGGTGGTGTGGATTCGAGAGAAGAAGGAATTTATGGAATGTCCAGGATGGTGAGAGGCATGCGGATGACAAGTGGTTCAGTGATTCCTGGAATAGGGATTGTATCTGAATCTGAAGTGGGTTCTTCAGATTGGTTGAATGAAACATTGTGAGGTTCTGATTCATGGGTCTCAGATGGTTGGTTCTCAGAAGTTGGAACTTATGGTTGTGATTGTTCAGGTTGAGGTGATGGTGGATGAGGAATATCTTGTTGTAGAGAGAGAGGTAGTGGAATATCTAGTTGTGGAACATCTGTTGTAGTTTCGGAGTTTAGATTATCAGGGATTTGAGGATTTGGATTTTGTGGTGCGGGAGCTGAAATGTCTTGGTCAAAAGAGTCAATATCTGACAGAACTTTGGCAAGTTCTGGTTGAGTTGGTTTAGGATTTGGATTGATAGGAAGGGAGTGAGTTTCTCTTAGACTTAGAGTTTCTGATGGATCAAACCCTATGTCAAAGTCATCAAAAGTTTGTGGAGTTGGAAGTTCTGGTTGGGTAGTTATGGGTTCAGATGTTGATATAATTATTGATTCTAAAACAGTAACAGAAGAAGGATTATCTTTCTTTTTAGCAGCTTTTGGAGTCCTTTGGGATGATCCTTCTGCTGCTGTGTTGTACCCCAAAATTTTCCCTCTCAATTCTCAAGGCATCTCTCACAATGATTCTCAAAATTCAAGCTTGCACAAGTACATTGGGATTTTCCAGCACCAGAATTAAAAGGAAACTGTCAAAAAGAGAGAAAACAGATAAAAATAACATTTTGACGAATTTGGAGGAAAATAGGGCTCCTTCGATTCAGTCCCCTTCGATTGGACTTTGCACCTCATTCAATTTCTCATAAGTTGTTGCTAGCGTGCCTCTTTCGTCTGGGCATATAACTTCAAATAGGTCTCCTTCGATTCAGAAGGAAATGATCTTCATACAAGCTTCAATTGAGTTTTTGTTTCCCTTTGAAACAGTGTCCTTCGACTCAGGAATGTCCTTCGACTCAGGAATTTCCTTTGACTCAGGAAGTAAAGGCCTCCTTTTGGTTTTCTTCAATTTAAAAAGTCAATAATCTTCTGAAAGCTTCCTTCGATTCAAAAGTTAATAACCTTCTGAAAAGTGTCATTCGACTGCACCATTCGCCCCTCACCTGTTGGCCTTGGATTCATAAGTTTTCGATTGGATGAATGGCTACCTTCCTGTGACTTTTTCATCTTCATGTATGATTCGAATGCGTCTTCATATCACCTTTGAATCCATCTGCAAACCCTTCGACACGCCATAGTCCTGCATTATGACACACAACTTGGTGGTCCATTTGAAGGACTTGCCATAGTTGGGGAATAATTATTCTCTTACTTTGGAGTCTGGTTGAAGGTTTGGGCCTAAGTTATTAAAAGCAAGAAGACTCAGAATGGCATATTCAGCTAAAAAGGGTCATTCAAAGAGCACACAGTTGGTTCATTCGAAGGACACAACTGGTGAAAACGAATGCTGTGTTGTTCTAGTCTGGTCGAAAGGTGTAGAAAGATGGAGGATTCGACTCAAAAGATCAAGTTGAACATTTAGACCCATAGGCTAGGCTACGTGTTTTCCATTTTCAGGACTCAAACCTATGACTCACCCTATACTTAATTGTTTATGCAAGCTAAAATAGACCTTTACCCATTTGTTGTCCAAGACCACTTGCACTTAACAGCATAATACTACCTTTTAGAAAAGTTTGTCTTGAGCCTTGCGCCTATTTTCCTTCAGAAAGAAGCAACCCATCTGAACCATTCATTTTGCTTTTATGGCACAAGTGGGCACTTACTTTTCAGCTGAGCCTTATTTTATTATTCTTGCTCCCCAAGCTTCCCAAAAGCCTCTCTCTATAAATAGAGAGTTCATTTGCACAAAGAAAAGAAAAAAAAAAGATCTTTGGACCAGAGGAACGAATCCCCCAAATTCTCTCAAACACAACAAAAAAAACTCTCAAGTTTATCAACACTTGAGAAATCACAAAAAATCCCAGAATCACATTCATCTCCTTCAATTCTGAAGACCAACCACACGTTCCAGTTTCCTTCGACTCAAGGAGCATCCCATTTGTTCTTTCCTTTGAATCCAGCAAAGAAGGATATCTCACTTGTTTTGCTCTTTCGAATCTAGTGTCGAAGGCCTACCCTGGGTCTTTTCCTTCGAATCCACAGGCATTCAAAGCAACCGCTTCAAAGTCCAGAACACGCTCCAACCTCCAGCAAGGTAAGTCATTTCTAACCTTTGGCCCCTTCGTTTCCAGCATAGCATGTAAATAAGTTTTCTTTTTCATTTAAAACATATACATACTATTTCCTTCTTTTTGTTTTGTTTTCACTCTCTTAATATGTGTCATGGTTAACAATCTTCTTGGCTTTTTCTCTTGGTACATTTAAATACGCTTTAAAGAATTAATCTAGTCTTAAGGTGATGTTGGCATGGCCTTGGGCCATATGGCTATTCAAACTCAAATGAAAGAAATAGGAGACAGAAAAGTTAGAAACGAAGCCTCTGGCTTCCATACTAACCTTCATGGCCAAATGAAAGAGGCAGTCGAAAGGCACAACATGCTGGCCTCCAGGCCCCAATTGAAAGCCAAAATATGCTGGCTTCTAGGCCCCAGTCGAAAACTCATTCTTTCACCCCTTTTCAGGTAAGGTCGAAGAAGGCCAAAAATGGCAGAATCGAAGGGTTGCTTCCCTAAGTCAAAAGATCCCTTTTTCTTGCTTTCACCTTACTTTTCCCTTTATATTTTCATGCAATTCAATATGGTTGTAATAGTGTAGGATTTATTTTTTTTCACTCTTTTATTACTTTCATATAAATGTTAAGTAATTAGGTGTGTATGGCAAGATAAAATCACAAGTAGACAACCCAAAAATCAAAGACAAAATGCATGCAATCAAACACACTTGCACACATGCACCTTTAAGGAAATTCCACTTGTTGCCTTACAAAAATGGCCATGTTATGCATGTGGGATGTCTTAGCACAAACAAATCAAAAAAGATCATAGTCCCTCGATAACGCTATCAAAGTTGCCTTTCAAAATGATCTTAGTCCCTACAGAAAAAGTGCTAAGTCATTTCACAACATTGTTATCATGGTCATACGATGACCCAACGCTCGTCCCTTCACATCCAATGATGGGGCTTCTTATCAAATCAATGGTAAGATAGCAACATCTAAAGGAGGAGGAAAAACACATCTAAAACCTTTTGAGTAGGTAGATTACTTTTAGTTACTTGCTCAATTTCAAAACAAACATCCTTGCTATTTTTAAAACAATCAAATACACTTTCAAAACACTTTCAAAACATGAAATATTTTCAAAAGCTCAAGATTTGCATACATTCTTACGAACGAGAATCATTGCAAAGTTCGCCTAAAAACTATGGCGCCTTTTCAAAATACTTTTTAAAACCACACAAAAGCACAATTTTCAAACAAAAGCAAGTGATCTAACAAGTAACTAAGAGCCCATGGAAAACCATGGATGGAAAGGGTGCTAATACCTTCCCTTTTCATAATCTACCCCCCGAACTCAAGAAAACATCTCGAAAGGTCTTTCCTATGCTTTTTCACCTTTCCTTATTAGATAAAAGAAAATTCGGGGGCGACTCTTGCTAAACCGCAACATTTGCAAACACAATCGCAAAACCCTCAAGTCAGTTCTCCCACCTATCACAGAACTGGCAACTCTGCTGGGGAAAATATTCAAAAGTGGGGTTACCTTAGGGTTAGATCACATTTACTTGCTTACATTGTTTGGTTTGTTTACTTTACGTTTTGGTTCCTTGTTTGGGTCACTGTTAAAAATCCTGCACCCAGATTTGGGGACACCTTTTAGGTAAGTAGAAATAAACTGTGAGGGAATTGTGTGGGGTATACCGACACGGTTGAAGCAGTAGCTACATTGATGTGGCACTTTGGTTGGTATCGGTAACCCTTGAGTCAATCAAGGAGAGTACGGGGCCGCCGCGTGGTGTCATAAAGCATCAAATGACCTTAGAACCTTACTTGACCAACTTGGCCATTAGGACGTAGCGAGATGACCGGCTTTGGTGCAGTCCAAAGTTGGTTGATACTCGATGCTACACTCATTAAGGTTTGACTATTGAGTTTTGTTTTGTTGCGAGTCAATCGCTTATCGAACGAAACTTGGGGGAAAGATCAGTGATATTGAGATTCCTTAGAACCCGGTTACTTTTAACTAGGACAGGTTCAAGAGGGTACTTACCTGAAACCCCATGCAAGCCTAAACCAAGGACTTGTTTGCTTTGTATATGCACTTGTACATAAACATCATAACATCATAACATCATAAACATCATAAACATCATAAACATCACTAACCATTTCAAGGATTTTTGGATTTATCTTTGTTCTGTTTTGTAGGACATGGCCTCCGCTCGTAGGAACACTATCCAAGTCAGTCTTGTGAGGGTACCTCCACAACTCAAGGATTTAGTATTAAGGGTCCCTGAAGATTACCCGTTCACCAAAAGACATGGACGACTCCTTAGTTTGGTCACCTCAAGTATTGAAGAAGAGATGATAAAGGTGCTTGTCCAATTCTTTGACCCTTTGCATCATTGCTTCACTTTTCCTGATTACCAACTTGTTCCCACTTTGGAAGAATTTTCTCAACTCATGGGGATCCATATTCTTAATCAGTTACCTTTCAACGGTATTAAAAGAGACCCTAAACCTGAGGAAATTGCCCGAGATCTACATTTGCAACCATCTGACATAGTAGCAAATTGGGTAACAAGGGGTGGTGTTAAAGGGTTACTAGAAAAGTTTTTATTGGAGAAGGCTCAAGAGTGTTGGGACATTTTGGATCTACAAGCCTTTGAGGAAATTCTAGATCTTCTCATCTATGGATTGGTACTATTTCCAAATCCTGACCAATTTATAGATGTGAATGCGATTAAGGTTTTCATGTCTCGTAATCCGGTGCCTACATTTCTTGGAGACATATTGCATTCTCTTCACTCTCGCACTTTGAAGAAAAAGGGGTCTTTGATGTGTTACACTCCTCTGTTGGCTAGGTGGTTTATTTCACACCTACCTCGATCCGTGGTGAAGAATGAACAAGGTATGAGATGGTCTAAAAGATTGATGTCACTTTCGCATGCTGATATCCGTTGGTATTATCACTCCGAAGAAGACATTACCATCATTGACCGCTGTAGGGAATTCCATAATGTCCCTCTACTTGGCATTAGGGGAGGCATTACTTACAACCCTTGTTTAGCTTTGCGACAATTTGGATACGCTAGAAGAGATGGCCCTCATGAGGTACTCATCCAAGGAATTGCATTTGACTATGAAAGCGATACCCAAGGTTACCGTCAAAGATTTATACGAGCTTGGGGTATGGTTAACAAAGTTGATAGCAAGACATTGGGGCGTAAGAATTCCATTCCTTTGGAACCTTATCTTAAATGGGTAAGGGCTCGCGCTCAAAGTCTCAAGATGCCTTCTGAAGTCGTCTTACCTGTTATCATGGAGCCAGTAGTCGAGGGAGACATCCCACATACGATCCTCTATCCTGATATGCCTACTTCTCTTGAAGATTTGCAAAACGCTTGGATTCAATTAAAAGGAGAGCGAGACACCTACGAAGCTAAGTTCTATGAAAACGAGAAGAAGATATTGGAGCTTACAAGGGAACTTCATGAAGAAAGGAGCTTAAACACCGACATTGCGCCAAAGAAGATGCGCAAAACTTTTCTGTCTTAGGAGTTTACTTTATGCTTATTTTTGTTGTTGTAAGCCCAAGAGGCATGTTTGTATTCAAATCAAGATTTCTTTAATGCAAGTTAATGTTTGTTCACTCTTTGTCTATACAAATTTAAATTCTTTAAATCCTTGAAATCATTTGCATATTGCATATTCATGCATCATGACATGACAGGTGTCCGCAAAACAGGTTTCCTCATCTCTCCGCTGTTTATTTCAGCAAGCAAGATGGATCTAGAGAAAACTGTGACGGAACTCCAGGCTCAGAATTCTCAATTTCAGGAAGCTTTACTCGCCCTGGCCAAGGGGCAGAAGGATATGATGGCCTTGTTGGCCGCTAAAAAGAAGCCAAAGAAGAAAGCTCTACTCAACATGGGTAAAAGGTTCAAGGAGACAATCCGTCAAATTCCATGATGACACGCAAATATATGATATTTTTGGCTTGATATACATAAAATATTTCTCATACTTTAGTTTAAATTAAATTATTTTATAGGTATTATGCAGGTATTCATCTATTTTTGCAGATATACATTAAGCTAAACACTTTGGAAGAAATGAAGGAAAAAAGGTGCAAAGATAGCAAAAAGGGCCAAAGGAGAAGAAATCAGCTTAAGCCCATCATAAAGCATGTGAGCACGTGGCCCACCATGCAAAGGCCTTGACGATCGTCAAGGTGTGGTGCCGCTCGTCACGGGAGGTGATGGACCAAGTGACCATCGTCACTTGGACTTGACGAACGTCACAAGCCCATTTTCTTCCTCTTGACCACGTATCCAACGGAAGGAAACCAATTCAAAAGCAAATCCAACGATCATCCTATTTCTCCGATCCACTCAGTCAATGCATGAAGAACGTAACTAATTTAGTGGTCCTATTATTTCTCAAAGGAACACAAAGTGTTCCTACATTACTGAGAACCAACTTATCACACAGGGGTTATAAATAGGACCTTGGACACAACGAAGAAGGAGTTCTTTTTTTGGCAGAACTTTGGAGAATTCATTTTTACTCTAAGCAAATATTCTTTAAGCATTATTCATTTCCCAGCAATTTCTATATTTCCTCTAGAATTTATTTTTATTGTACGGTTACATCTGTTTCCGACCGAAGCAAAGCCTACAATTTATGCAGGAGTGCTTCCATATCCAGAATTATTACCAGGTTTATGTTTACGAATTTTTATTACTTTTAGTCAATATAATCATGTTTATTTTCGTATGTCTCTGGAATTATTTTGTGATTTGGTATGATATTATGTCAGGCTAGAATTCGTATACCGGTATGTAAGGTCACCTAACCAAGGGATCGAGTGACTTAGTTGGGATTATTTTTACTACAAAACCTTCTTTTCTGGTCTAAGTTACTATTTTTAATCATTAAATTGTTTTGTTACGAAAGTAAAGAACAAATAGAGGTTAGGGTCAACAAAGCGGAAGCTTGAGATCTTTTAACTAGACAGTAGTAATTAGGCATTAGCTTAAAATACAGTGGAAGCACTTTAAAGTTAATTAAGATTTTATTTAGTTTTCAAAAGGTGTTTTTAACTCCTGCGGGATGGCGGAAGCGTACGTTAGGACTTAACTGCATAGTCTAGATCAACAAAACGACAGTGTGAGACGAGGGTTTTTAAACTAAATAAGTTTTACTGAAAGCTGTTTTGAAAATATAAAGACACCTAACCGGTTGCTAGTTCCCGAGGTTCGACTATTGCATACTGGTAGTTCCGCTCATTGATTATTAAAATTCCAACTTAATTTAGTATTTAGTTTTCCCTACAACCCAATCAAACATTCATTAGCTTTAGATTTGCTAAGTAACAATAGAAGACGGTAGTTCGATTCATCAGTCTCTGTGGTTCGATATCTTTTAAAACTACACGACAAGACTATGTACTTGCAGTCCGAATCATTGGATACCTAAGTATAATCTCGATCATTCCAATAGAGGAAGATTCATCCGAAGAGGACGAGAACCAAATTGGTGAAGTCAAGAGTACTCAGGCCGACTGTATCAATGACCAAGAATTGGATGATGATTATTTCAATGAACAATATCCACCCGCATACATCAAATACAAGCAGCTAGAAGATAGATTGAAAGCAGTTGAAATCCAAACTATTCCCGGTTTGAATTTTGACGATTTGGGCTTAATCTATGGAGTAGTCATTCCCCACAAGTTCAAAATACCAACCTTTGCGAAATATGATGGGGTTTCTTGCCTAAAGCTCCATTTGAAGTCCTATGTGTGCAAGATACAACCGCACACGGCAGATAAAAAACTATGGATTCATTTTTTCCAAGAGAGTCTGACTGGAACACAACTTAAATGGTTTTATCAGTTGGATGACTCTCGATCAATACTTGGGATGGGCTAGCTACTGCCTTCTACCATCAATATCAGTACAACACCGACTTGGCACCGACGAGGGTTCAATTACAAGGTATGACCATGGGGAAGGATGAAGGATTTAAGGAGTATGCGCAGAAGTGGAGAGACCTTGCAAGTAGGGTCCAACCTCCCTTGACTGACAGGGAACACATTGACATGTTCATGAGCATATTATTTGGTCCTTTCTTTAATCTGTTGGTTGGCTGCTCTTCTTCTGGTTTCACTAAATTAATCCTAATCGGTGAAAGAGTAGAAAGTGGCATTAAGAGTGGAAAGATCTATGTGGCATCTACTTCCACTCCCAATCCTGTCAAGAAACCTTTTTCCTCGAAGAAAGAAGTTAATGTTGTGTATAGAGCAAAGGTCCGTACCAAAATGAATAATCATCCGTCTGTCAATGTTGTCCGAATCTCCAATCCAACTGCTACTCAAAGACCATCTACCAATCATCAACGGGTTGAAGCTCCAAGAAGACAGTTCATGGGGTTAGGCATGTCATTATCTCAAGCCCTTCAACATCTGCTCAGGACCAATTTAGTGACATTGCGGGATCCTCCTGCCAACCCTGACACCTCATCACCGAGATATAATCCAAATGCAATGTGTGCTTATCATTCAAACAGCCCATGGCATGAGACTGATCAGTGTTGGGCTCTGAAGAACAAAATCCAGGATTTAATCGACAATAAGACTATTGAATTTGATCCTCCTCCAACGCCAAATGTAATTACCGCTCCAATACCGAAGCACGACAAAGGTGTTAATGCCATCGAAGATACAACTTTCATTGCCTCCGTCAAAGGGTTAACTACTCCATTGAATGTAATCAAGAGCAATCTGTTGAAAGCTAGGACTTTCCCCGGTTGTGAAAAAGATTGTGTGGGTTGTATGAGACAATCTGATGGGTGTGAAAAACTGAGGAAAGGTATATAATGCCTAATGGATAGCCGCGAAATTCTATTCGAAAAGAATCCTGCCATCAAAAATGCAGTCGACAAAGCTGAAGACTTGGCCATCATAAAAATTTCAAACAAACCTCTTAGGATCTCATCCAAAGGTCCTATCAGGATTTCAAACGAACCAATCATTGCTCCTCTCATAATCAGCGCTGTCGGACCCGTTCCATACACCTCTGATAAAGCGGTTCCATGGAATTATGGTGTCGATGTTTATTACCATGGGGTAAAACATAATTATTGGATTGATGATAATGAAGCAGGTGTTACTAACATCACTGGTTCTAGTAAAGTCACAATAACAGGAAGAGTCTTTTCCCCTGATATCTCACCACCAACCACTACCGCAGTTCCAATCCGCATAACCAACGACAATGCTGTTTCCAGTACAAAAGGGAAAGAGAAAGAAAGTGAGCCTGCCAGAGAAGAGGCATTTTCTAAAAAGACTGTTATGGAAGAACCATCCACTCAAGAGATGGAGGAGATTCTGAAAATCATCAAGAAAAGCGACTTCAAAATAGTAGAGCAGTTGGGACAAACCCCTTCTAAAATATCAATGTTGTCCCTATTTCTATGTTCCGACGCCCATGCACAAGCTCTGATTAAGTTCTTGAAAAAGGCTCACGTGCCTCAAGAAACCACAGCCGACCAGTTTGAGAACTGCGTAGCAAGTCTGACCGCTGACAATGGTCTGGGATTCTCCAACGCAGATTTAACTCCCATGGGAAAGAATCACAATAAAGCCTTGCATGTTTTTGTTGAATGTAAGGGGACCACTCTGGAACATGTTTTGGTAGACACCGGCTCATCTTTAAACGTGTTACCCAAAGGCGCTTTAGATCGGCTAGACTGTGAAGGTTTGGTTTTGAAGCCAAGTGATATTGTTGTGAGGGCATTCGATGGGTTGAAAAGGATGGTTCATGGAGAGGTGGATCTCTCAATCAAGGTTGGTTCACAGATTTTCAACTCCACATTCTACATAATGGACATACGGCCTGCATATTCTTGCTTGCTTGGGCGCCCATGGATCCATGGGGCAGGTGCGGTCACTTCTACTCTCCACCATAAGTTAAAATATCCAGTTCAACGGAAGGTTGTCACTATTTGCGGTGAAGAAGAATTTATGGTAAGCCACCTCACTTCTTTCAAGTATGTAGAAATGGATGGCGAATTCATAGAGACTCCTTGCCAGACATTTGAAGTTGTGGCCACCACCAAAATCTCCTCCGACACTCCAAAGGCCGATAAAGTTATTCCCAAGATGGTTTCTCTTAAAGATGCCCGTGCGGTGGTAGAAGAAGGAAACAATGAGATGTGGGGTCAGCTCCCCGACATCCCGTTCAAGGCAGCTAAGTTTGGGATAGGTTTCCCCTCTAAAGCTCAGAAATAAATTAGAGATGCTCGTACGGGAAAGTCGTCTCTCCACCTCAAGAGTCATGAAGTGAACACCGTAGAGGACTCCGATAATGAGTGTACTTTTGAAGACTGGATCTACCCAACGACCAAAGGGGAGCCCAAAAATTGGCATGCGAAGGACTTTGTGCCCGTCTCCTTCATTGAGGAGTAATCTACTTGTTTTTGCTTTTAATCAATTCAAGAACTCTTTGTCTGTAATATTTTGATATTGACTTTTAAGCCATGTGCCTAGCATGGGGCACTTTGGTTCTTTTGTCAATGGTTTTATATTTTGTTCATCTAATCATATGACCATTCAGTACATTGGACTCTTTTGCATTCAAATATTTGTGTTCATTGTCTTTCTTTTTTTCAAATACATTTCTAAAAGATAGCCATGTATCTTACATGCACACACACACATACTCTTACAGGTCTACATCCACTCTGGATCCTATTGCCAACAACTCTATTATTGCCAACTATGACTTTGAATTTCCTATCAACCAAGCCGAAGACGAAAGCGAGGAAGATTGTGACATACCAGGAGAACTAGCCAGACTTCTGTTGCAAGAGGAAAAGGCCATTCAACCACATGAAGAGTCAATTGAGGTTATCAACCTGGGTACTGAGTCAGATAAGAAGGAAATCAGGATCGGTGTTAATTTGGAAAGCAGTGTCAAAAGCCGTTTGGTTCAGATATTACGCGATTATATGGAAGTATTTGCTTGGTCGTATGAAGATATGCCTGGGTTGGATACCGACATTGTAGTTCATCGTCTGCCAACTAAAAAAGACTGCCCTCCTGTTAAACAAAAAGTTCGTCACATGAGACCTGACATGTCTGAAAAGATCAAAGCCGAAGTAATGAAACAGTTTGATGCAGGATTCCTAGCTGTAACATCCTATCCTCAATGGGTGGCTAATATAGTTCCAGTGCCAAAGAAAGACGGGAAAGTTCGCATGTGCGTAAACTATAGGGATCTGAATAGGGCAAGCCCCAAGGATGATTTCCCTCTACCACACATTGACATCCTAGTCGACAATACCGCTCAGCATAAAGTCTTCTCATTCATGGACGGCTTCTCGGACTATAATAAAATAAAGATGGCTCCCGAAGATATGGAAAAAACTACTTTCGTTACACAATGGGGCCCTTTCTGCTACAAGGTCATGTTGTTCGGATTAAAGAATGCAGGGGCAACATATCAAAGGGCTATGGTGGCTTTATTTTATGACATGATTCATCATGAGATAGAGGTATATGTGGATGATATGATCGCCAAATCAAAAACCGAAGAAGAACATCTCGGTCACCTGCACAAACTATTTGAGAGACTGAAGAAATATAAACTGAGGTTAAACCCTAACAAGTGCACATTCGGAGTACGCTCTGGAAAGATTCTAGGATTTGTTGTCAGCAATAAAGGCATTGAAGTTGATCCCGCCAAGATAAAGGCCATCTAAGAAATTCCAGCCCCTCGTTCTGAAAAAGAAATCAGAGGATTCTTGGGTCATCTCAATTACGTTGCCCGTTTCATATCACACTTAACTGCTACCTGTGAGCCACTCTTCAAACTCTTGAAGAAAGATTAGGTAGTCAAATGGAACGACGAATGCCAGATTGCCTTTGACAAAATCAAGGAATACCTGCAAGAACCTCCTATTCTCATGCCTCCGGTTGAAGGAAGACCGTTGATCATGTACTTGACGGTACTAGAGAATTCTATGGGGTGTGTTTTGGGCCAACATGACGAGTCTGACCGAGAAGAGCATGCAATTTACTACCTAAGCAAAAAGTTTACCGACTGTGAAACCAGATATTCACTGCTCGAGAAAACTTGTTGTGCTTTAGCGTGGGCTTCTCGCCGGCTAAGGTAATACATGTTGACTCATACCACTTTGTTGATTTCTAAGATGGATCCGATTAAGTACATCTTCGAAAAACCTGCCCTTTCCGGATGAATAGCCAGATGGAAAATGATCTTGACTGAGTACGACATTTAATACACAAATAAAAAATCCATCAAAGGAAGTGTACTATCAGATTATTTGGCCCATCAAGCTGTGGATGATTATCAGTCAATGAACTTCGACTTCCCTGACGAGAATATTATGCTGGTAACCGACTGTGCAAAACCTAGACCGTATAACCGACCTGAACAAGGATCCCGATGGACTATGGTATTCGATGGGGCTTCCAACGCCTTAGGTAACAAAATTGGTGTTGTGATCATCTCCCCTGAAGGATGCCACACTCCTTTTATCGCCAGACTATGCTTTGATTGTACAAATAATATGGCCGAGTGTGAAGCATGCATCTTAGGTCTAAGAGCTGCTATTGACTTAAGGATCAAGCATTTGGATGTGTTTGGAGATTCTGCTTTGGTGATCAGCCAAGTAAAAGGTGATTGGGACACCAAACACCCTAATCTTATCCCTTACAAGGAACTTGTGCTATCCCTAATTCCTCACTTCGAAGAGATCACTTTTGAACATTTCCCTGGGGAAGAAAACCAGTTGGCTGACGCTCTGGCAACCATATCCTTAATGTTCAAAGTCAGATGGGACAACGAAGCCCCTATGATTACAATTGAAAGATTTGATGAACCTGCATATTGATATGAGCTTGACACTGATGCGGAAAAGCCGTGGTACCATGAGGTAATGAGATACCTTGAAGCGCAAGAGTACCCAGAGGGAGCATCTATCAATGACACAAAGTTCTTACGAAGATTTACAGCCAAATTCTTCCTAAGTAATGGGATATTGTACAAGCGCAACCACGATTCAACTCTAATCCGATGTATGGATAAGAGGGAGGTAGAGGAAATCATGAAAGACATGCACGATGGCCTTTTCGGTACTCACTCAAGTGGGAATACAATGGCTAAGAAAATCTTAAGAGCTGACTACTATTGGTCAACGATGGAGACAGATTGCCATCAACATTCAAGAACTTTCCACAAATGTCAAATCTACGCTGACAAGGTTCATGTACCTCCAATCCCTCTGAATGTCATGACCTCTCCGTGGCCATTTGCAATGTGGGGTATTGACATGATCGGAGAAATCAAGCCCACAATTTCCAACGGACACTGCTTCATTCTTGTTGCTATCGACTATTTCACCAAATGGGTCGAAGCCACCTCATTTGCCTCAGTCACCAAGAACGTGGTAGCCAGATTCATCAGACACAATCTTATCTCTCGTTATGGTATCCCCGAAAGGATCATCACCGACAATGGGACTAACCTCAACAATGCCATGATCATGGAATTGTGCACTCAATTTAAGATCAAGCATCACAATTCTTCTCCGTATAGACCGAAAATGAATGGTGCAGTCGAAGCGGCCAACAAAAATATCAAGAAGATTGTGCAGAAAATGGTAGTGACCTATAAAGTTTGGCATGAGATGCTACCATTTGCTCTACATGGTTACCGTACTTCATCTAGAACATCAACTGGGGCAACTCCCTTCTCTCTAGTCTATGGCATGGAAGTCGTTTTGCCAGTGGAAGTTCAAATCCCCTCGCTGAGGATTATGATTGAGGCAGGCCTAAGTAAAGATGAATGGATTCAAACAAGATTGGATCAGCTGAACTTGATCGATGAAAAATGATTAGCTGCTATCTGCCATGGTCAGACGTATCAAAAATGGATGATCAAAGCTTTCAACAAAAAGGTCAAGCCTCGAGTATATCAAGTTGGTAACCTGGTGATAAAACGCATCATTTCACCACAAGGTGACCCCAGAGGAAAATGGACCCCCACCTATGAAGGGCCGTTTGTTGTCAAAAGAGTTTTCTCTGGCGGTGCCATGATACTGACCACCATGGATGGTGAAGATTTCCCACATCCTATAAACACAAACATATTTAAAAAATATTATGCATAAGAGACCCGTTAGGTTGACACACCTAAGCAAAATCAGGGCATCCCGACAAACCAAAAGGTTTGGGCAAAAATTAGGGATATATACAAAAGATTGTACACCCGACAAGTTAAAAACCCGAAAGGGCGACTTGGGAAAAAAAGGGTATCCTGGTGGGCCGAAAACCCGAAAGGGCGGTTCAGGCAAAAATTAAGGATTAAAAGCGTATGACTATGTCCCGTGGAATCAACACAGTCAATACTATCACCAAGATCCAAGTTCAAATGGTACAGGATCAATCCAATCAACTTCGATCAACGGCAAGGGATGTTCAAAGACATTGGGGCAATAGTAGATTTGAAAAGCAATGAGATCATTTTACATGGCTATTTGTTTTTCATTCTCAATTTTGTTTTCTTTTCGGCGATTTCCTCTTACTAGGATTTCCGTCTCTATGTACAAGGATGCCTATTCATGGGCAAAATATTAATACAAATACACTTTGAGGTGCAAAATTGTCTATCTCTGTTTTGAATGCAAATTTGTCCAATGACTAAAATTGAATGAACATATGCATATGAACATAATTAAAGCTATTTGCCGCATGTGTCCTGCCAAGCAGCAGCCTCAACAAGGCATCAGTGCACAACAGCAGTAAGCATCCTTTTAATGAATGAGAAATAGCCCCATAGAGTTACTTCACCATCATTATCCCCACTAGGGCATTGGCAATAAAACCTTTCCCCAACGGAGTTGCCCACAAAATACCCTTGCACGGGACGATCCTCGGCCAGAGTCTCAATCTCTTGACAGCTTTTTCCCAGCTAAAGCCTAGGAGATCTCTTCTTAAAGGGAATCCATCTCCTCAGCAGATTTTACTCCCCATAGAGTTATCTCATCATCATTATCCCTATAGGGACAACCCCAATACAACCTTTCCCCAACAGAATTGCCTACAAAAATTTCTTCACATAGGATAAACCCCCTGCCAGAGCCTCAGTCTCTCGATAATTTCTGCAAAATTGAAGCCTAAGAGATCTCTTCCTAAAGGAAATTTACCTCCTCAGCAGGGTTTATTTCCCCAACAGAATTATTTCCCGGGGCCAAGTGCAAATTCCTCAATGTACGAAACACCCTGATTTCCCCAGTTGAGTAAGCACTCCCCGTTGAGTCCAAAATTTCCCAAATGATCCCATCATCCCCAGTGGAGTATATCTCTCAACCAGGAGTTTTCATCCACAGTAGAGTGTATCTTCCAACCGAGATTTTATTCTCCAAAGCTGAGTCCAGCTGAATAAGCACTCCCCACTGAGTCCATCTTCCCCAGCGGAGTATATCTTCCAACCAAGATTTTATTCCCCCAGCGGAGTACAAATCCCTCAACGGAACCCAAATTCCCCATTTGAGTCTGAATCGCCCAGCCAAGTACATCTTTCCCCACCAAGGTTATTTTCTCCAAAACAGAATCTATCCTCCCCAGATGAGTCCATCATCCCCAGATGAGTCCATCATCCTCAGCCGAGTATATCCTCCCCAAGATAAGTCTGCCTCGCCTGACTGAATCTATACTCTCCAGTTAGAATTTCCCCTTCAAATGACTGCAAATCACATGGCCACAACCCCTAACCCCTAGTAAAGTCTTCAACAAAGCCTTTATTATTATCAAGAAATGCTATGAAGCTTGGATCCGACCAGATATTAGCATAATTTTCAAGTTTTACTTAAGCATGTACCCGACCAGATAATAGTTTGATTTCTTCGATTACTGAAGCCTGGACCCGACCAGATAACAATTTGACTTCTTGAGTTACTGAAGCCTGGATCCGACCAGATAACAGTTAATCTCATTTCTCAAAGAGCTGTGAAAACCTGGACACGACCAGCCCAACTCTTCAAAGATATAGAAGAATCTAAACTTAATCCAACCAAGGTTTTAACTACTTGTCCCCAGTAGAGTTTCCTCTTTATTCCCCAACAAAGGACTGAGAAACCTGGACCCGACCAGATATCATTCCTCATTTCCATCTTTTCAAGAAAGTCATTGCGAAGCCTGGATTCGGCCATATAGCAATCATCCTCAGAGATTCGTTGTGAAGCCTGGACCCGACCAGATAACAACTAAATCCCCAAGCAGTTCATTGTGAAGCCTGGACCCGACCAGATAACAATTAACTTCATCATAAATCTGTAAAGCCTGGATCCGACCAGATAACAGTTTTCAACTAGTTCATTGTGAAGCCTGGACCCGACCAGATAACAATTAACTTCATCAGAAATCTGCAAAGCCTGGACCCGACCAGATAGCAATTGACCTCATCAAACCTCAGAAACCTGCAAAGCCTGGATCCGACCAGATAACAGCTTTCAACAAGTTTATTGTGAAGCCTGGACCCGACCAGATAATAGTTTTCGAATGGTATATTATGAAGCCTGGACCCGACCAGATAACAATTGACCCTGATCCCCAGAAATACACTATGAAACCTAGACTCGACCAGATGATAGTACAACTTTCCAAAAGACCATAAAGCCTGGACCCGACCAGATAACAGTCTTCAAGAAGTTACTGTGAAGCCTGGATCCGACCAAATAATAGTTAATTCACCCTTACCTCCAACAAGTTACTGTGAAGCCTAGATCCGACCAGATAACAGTCAACCTCCACCTCCCCAACAAGTTGTTATGAAACCTGGACCCGACCAGATAACAGTTTTCAAGGAATTTTCTGCAAAGCCTGGATCCGACCAGATAACAGTTAATTCATCCCTTCCCCAGTAAGTTGCCATGAAACCTGGACCCGACCAGATAGCAACCGACTACTTCATCCTCAGCAATTGTGAATCCTGGATCCGACCAGATAACAAATGATCTTTGAGTGATGTTCCCCAGAAAAAGCATCTCTTCAATAGAATTTGAAGATATGCATATTCTTTGTTTCCAACAGGAAATCAAGGATTCAACCTTGGAAAATTTCCTCAGCAGTAGTCAGGGATTTATTTTCCCAGACAAAAACACAAATTTTGTATTCATACATCATAGCACGTACATAACAATGCATTTAGCATGATACCACATCTGGTAAGCATCATGCAAGCATCTACATTTTTCTAACCCCCTTTCTCACAGGTAAAACAACAAGTTTAGTATGGATCAATAGGAGATTTATGCTGATACTTCTTCCAGAGTTTACCAACAATCCTCCAAATGGCATCTATAAGCCTATTCTCCATCCATCTTCGAGTGCAAATTTCTGGGCACTCTAGTGTTCAAACATCTTTCACCATTAAGTCACGGATTTCGGATCCGCCAACCTAACTCTTCAGGTTCAAGAAGTTTGAACAGGGGCAGCTGTTGTACCCCAAAATTTGCCCTCTCAATTCTCAAGGCATCTCTCACAATGATTCTTAAAATTCAAGCTTGCACAAGTACATTTGGATTTTCCAGTACCAGAATTAAAAGGAAACTGTCAAAAAGAGAGAAAACAAATAAATATAATATTTTGACGAATTTGGAGGAAAATAGGGCTCCTTCGATTCAGCCCCCTTCGATTGGACTTTGCACCTCCTTCAATTGCTCATAAGTTGTTGCTAGTGTACCTCTTTCGTCTGGGCATGTGACTTCAAATAGGTCTCCTTCGATTCAGAAGGAAATGATCTTCATACAAGCTTCAATTGAGTTTTTGTTTCCCTTTGAAATAGTGACCTTCGACTCAGGAATGTCCTTCGACTCAGGAATGTCCTTTGACTCAGGAATGTCCTTCGACTCAGGAATGTCCTTCGACTCAGGAAGTAAAGGCCTCCTTTTGGTTTTCTTCAATTCAAAAAGTCAATAATATTCTTAAAGCTTCCTTCAATTCAGAAGTTAATAACCTTCTGAAAAGTGTCATTCGACTGCACCATTCGCCCCTCACCTGTTGGCCTTGGATTCATAAGTTTTCTATTGGATGAATGGCTACCTTCCTGTGACTTTTTCATCTTCATGTATGATTCGAACGCATCTTCATATCACCTTCGAATCCATCTGCAAACCCTTCGACACGCCATAGTCCTGCATTATGACACACAACTTGGTGGTCCATTCGAAGGACTTGCCATAGTTGTGGAATAATTGTTCTCTTACTTTGGAGTCTGGTTGAAGGTTTGGGCCTAAGTTATTAAAAGCAAGAAGACTCAGAATGGCATATTCAGCTAAAAAGGGCCATTCGAAGAGCACACAGTTGGTTCATTAGAAGGACACAACTGGTGAAAACGAATGTTGTGTTGTTCTAGTATAGTCGAAAGGTGTAGAAATATGGAGGATTCGACTCAAAAGATCAAGTTGAACATTTAGACCCATAGGCTAGGCTACGTATTTTCCCTTTTCAGGACTCAAGCCTATGACTCACCCTATACTTAATTGTTTATGCAAGCTAAAATAGGCCTTTACCCATTTGTTGTCCAAGACCACTTGCACTTAACAACATAATACTACCTTTTAGAAAAGTTTGTCTTGAGCCTTGCGCCTGTTTTCCTTCAGAAAGAAGCAACCCATCTGAACCATTCATTTTGCTTTTATGGCACAAGTGGGCACTTACTTTCCAGCTGAGCCTTATTTTATTATTCTTGCTCCCCAAGCTTCCCAAAAGCCTCTCTCTATAAATAGAGAGTTCATTTGCACAAAGAAAAGAAGAAAAAAAAGGATCTTTGGACCAGAGGAACGAATCCCCCAAATTCTCTCAAACACAACAAAAAAAATCTCAATTTTATCAACACTTGAGAAATCACAAAAAAGCCCAGAATCACATTCATCTCCTTCAATTCTGAAGAACAACCATACATTCCAGTTTCCTTCGACTCAAGGAGCATCCCATTTGTTCTTTCCTTTGAATCCAGCAAAGAAGGATATCTCACTTGTTTTGCTCTTTCGAATCCAGTGTCGAAGGCCTACCCTGGGTCTTTTCCTTCGAATCCACAGGCATTCAAAGCAACCGCTTCAAAGTCCAGAACACGCTCCAACCTCCAGCAAGGTAAGTCATTTCTAACCTTTGGCCCCTTCGTTTCCAGCATAGCATGTAAATAAGTTTTCTTTTTCATTTAAAACATGTACATACTATTTTTTTTTGTTTTCACTCTCTTAATATGTGTCATGGTTAACAATCTTCTTGGCTTTTGCTCTTGGTACATTTAAATACGCTTTAAAGAATTAATCTAGTCTTAAGGTGATGTTGGCATGGCCTTGGGCCATATGGCTATTCAAACTCAAATGAAAGAAACAGGAGACAGAAAAGTTAGAAACGAAGCCTCTGGCTTCCATACTAACCTTCATGGCCAAATGAAAGAGGCAGTCGAAAGGCACAACATGCTGGCCTCCAGGCCCCAATCGAAAGCCAAAATATGCTGGCTTCTAGGCCCCAGTCGAAAACTCATTCTTTCACCCCTTTTCAGGTAAGGTCGAAGAAGGCCAAAAATGGCAGAATCGAAGGGTTGCTGCCCTAAGTCGAAAGATCCCTTTTTCTTGCTTTCAACTTATTTTTGCCTTTATATTTTCATGCAATTCAATATGGTTGTAATAGTGTAGGATTTATTTTTTGCACTCTTTTATTACTTTCATATAAATGTTAATTATTTAGGTGTGTATGGCAAGATAAAATCAACAAGTAGAAAATCCAAAAATCAAAGACAAAATGCATGCAATCAAACACACTTGCACACATGCACCCTTAAGGAAATTCCACTTGTTGCCTTACAAAAATGGTCATGTTATGCATGTGGGATGTCTTAGCACAAACAAATCGAAAAAGATTATAGTCCCTCAATGACGCTATCAAAGTTGCCTTTCAAAATGATCTTAGTCCCTACAGAAAAAGTGCTAAGTCATTTCACAACATTGCTATCATGGTCATACGATGACCCAACACTCGTCCCTTCACATCCAATGATGGGGCTTCTTATCAAATCAATAGTAAGATAGCAAAATCTAAAGGAGGAGGAAAAACACATCTAAAACCTTTTGAGTAGGTAGATTACTTTTAGTTACTTGCTCAATTTCAGAACAAACATCCTTGCTATTTTTAAAACAATCACATACACTTTCAAAACACTTTCCAAACATGAAATATTTTCAAAAGCTCAAGCTTTGAATACATTCTTACGAACGGGAATCGTTGCAAAGTTCTCCTAAAAACGATGGTTCCTTTTCAAAATACTTTTAAAAACCACACAAAAGCATAATTTTCAAACAAAAGCAAGTGATCTGACAAGTAACTAAGAGCCCATGGAAAACCATGGATGGAAAGGGTGCTAATACCTTCCCTTTTCATAATCTACCCCCCGAACTCAAGAAAACATCTCGAAAGGTCTTTCTTGTGCTTTTTCACCTTTCCTTATTGGATAAAAGAAAAGTCGATGGCGACTCTTGCTAAACCGCAACATTTGCGAACACAATCGCAAAACCCTCAAGTCAGTTCTCCCACCGTATCACAGAACTGGAGACTCTGCTGGGGAAAATATTCAAAAGTGGGGTTACCTTAGGGTTAGATCACATTTACTTGCTTACATTGTTTGCTTTGTTTGCTTTACATTTTGGTTCCTTTTTTGGGTCACTGTTAAAAAATCCTGCACCCGGATTTGGGGACACCTTTTAGGTAAGTAGCAATAAACTGTGAGGGAACTGTGCAAGGTATACCGACACGGTTGAAGCAGTAGCTACGTTGATGTGGCACTTTGGTTGGTATCGGTAACCCTTGAGTCAATCAAGGAGAGTACGGGGCCGCCACGTGGTGTCATAAAGCATCAACTGACCTTAGAACCTTACTTGACCAACTTGGCCATTAGGACGTAGCGAGATGACCGGCTTTGGTGCAGTCCAAAGTTGGTTGATACTCAATGCTACACTCATTGAGGTTTGACTCTTAAGTTTTGTTTGGTTGCGAGTCAATTCCTTATCGAACGAAACTTGGGGGAAAGATCAGTGATATTGAGATCCCTTAGAACCCGGTTACTTTTAACTAGGACAGGTTGAGCCAACTAAAACTTCAAGAGGGTACTTACCTGAAACCCCATGCAAGCCTAAACCAAGGACTTGTTTGCTTTGTATATGCACTTCTACATAAACATCATAACATCATAACATCATAAACATCATAAACATCACTAACCATTTCAAAGATTTTCAGTTCCCCCATTAGGCTCATCTCAAACTGTGCCTGCATACATTTAGCAAACTCTATTCCCATAGAGGGTTTAGTAGATCCAAATATGATGTCATCAACATAAATCTGATAAACTAACATGTCATTCTTAGCTGTCTTACAAAACAAGGTTGTGTCCACTTTCCCTCTGGTGAATTCCTTTTCTAACAGGAAGTTACTTAGTCTTTCATACCAAGCTCTGGGAGCTTGTTTCAGACCATAGAGTGACTTATTTAGTTTGAAAACATATTCTGGATTTTTAGAACTCTCAAAACTAGGGGGTTGGTGCACATATACCTCTTCATCTATATAGCCATTTAAGAATGCACTTTTGACATCCATCTGATACAGAGTGATGCCTTTATTAACAACAAATGATATTAAAAGTATGATAGATTCTAACCTGGCGACTGGAGAAAAGGTTTCTGTATAGTCTATCCCCTCTTGCTGACTATAACCTTGTGCTACCAGTCGTGCTTTGTTTCTGATGACTTCACCTTGTTCGTTCAGTTTGTTTTTGAACACCCATTTTGTACCAATGATGTTGAACCCTTTTGGTTTGGGAACCAGATCCCATACGTCATTTCTGGTGAATTGATTTAGTTCCTCTTGCATTGCTAGAATCCAGTCATTGTCCAGAAGTGCTTCATCAATTGTTGTTGGTTTAATCAGAGAAATCAGTCCCCATGAGGGATTCTTCAGAGTTTCTAAATGTTGATCTTGTTCTGATTGGATCTTCCTTCTTTCCCAATATTGTATCTTATGGGTGATCAATGCTGCTTCTGGATAGTCTTTTCTGGAGTTGATCAACAGCAGGTGCTGGATTGCTTGTAGTGACTCTTTCTGCTATTGAGGTAGTGTCTCTGTTGAGAGCCTCTGATGAGTTGTCTTCAGTACCTGTGAGTTCAACTTCCATACCTGCAAGGAATTCATTATGCTTTGACTTTTGAGAGTCAAGCTTATCATCAAACCTAACACTGATTGGCTCTTCAACAATCTGTGTTTCTGTGTTGTATACTATGTACCCTCTCGAGCGTTCAGAGTATCCTAACATAATACACTTTTGTGCTTTAGAGTCAAACTTGTTCAAATACTTTTTTGTATTCAGAATAAAACATGTGCATCCAAATGGGTGAAAATAAGAAATGTTGGGCTTTCTGTTCTTCCACAATTCATATGGAGTCTTTTCCAGAATAGGTCTTATGGAGATCCTATTCTGAATATAACACGCTATGTTTATTGCCTCTTCCTAGAAGATCTTAGCAACGTTAGTCTCGTTGATCATGGTTCTGGCCATTTCTTGCAATGTTCTGCTCTTTCGTTCTACAACTCCATTTTGCTGGGGAGTTCTAGGACAAGAGAAATCATGCAGAATGCCTTTTTCATTAAAGAATAATTCAAAATCTTTATTTTCAAATTCTCCACCATGATCACTTCTGACTTTGACAATTCTTAGATCCTTTTCATTCTGAACTTGGTTGCAGAAGGTGACAAACACAGAGTGTGACTCGTCCTTGTGTCTTAAGAACTTTACCCATGTCCATCTGCTATAGTCATCTACGATTACTAACCCATACTTCTTGCCACTGACTGAAGCAGTTTTTACTGGTCTAAATAAGTTAATGTGAAGAAGTTCTAATGGCCTAGAGGTGGAAACAACATTTTTGGATTTGAAAGCAGGTTTTGCAAACTTGCCTTTCTGACATGCTTCACACAGAGCATCTGAATTGAACTTCAAGTTAGGAAGTCCTCTGACCAGATTGAGTTTGTTAATCTGATATATTCTTCTCATACTAACATGTCCCAATCTTCTGTGCCAGATCCATTGCTCGTTGTTAACAGACAGTAGACATTTTACATTCTGACTCTTTAGTTCATAAAGTTTTATTTTATAAATGTTGTTTTTCCTTTTTCCATTAAATAGGATAGTCCCATCTTTCTGGCTAACAGCTTTGCATGAATTTTGATTGAATATTATATCATAACCATTATCACTTAATTGACTTATGGATAACAGGTTATGCATTAATCCATCAACTAATAAAACATTGCTTATAGAGGGAAGATTTCCATTACCTACTGTTCCAGAGCCAATGATCATTCCTCTCTAATTGCCTCCAAAGCCCACGTGGCCTCCAGGCTTAAGTTCCAGGCTTTGGAACATATGCCTTCTTCCTGTCATGTGTCGTGAGCAACCAGAGTCCAGGTACCATGATTGGTGTCTTAGCCTTATTGCTAAAGATATCTACCACATGTATGATTTTATCCTTAGGTACCCACATTTTCTTGGGTCCTGATTTGTTAGTTTTACCAAAATTCTGATTGAATTTTGGTTTGACAGAATAATCACTACTTGTGTATTTTATGTCATGTGTGTTCCCATATATAAAATGTGAATTAAGTGGTGTGCGTTTTATAACTAAGTCCATGGCATTTTTTGGTGTAGGTACCTTACCTTGATATCCTATCCCTTTTCTTCCATTTCTGCTAACTCCATAGATCATTGAAGCCATCTTGCTTCTGTCTATGTTTTTAGCTAGAAACTTCTGAAAGTTGTGATCATACTCTTTGATGATCTCATCAAGATTGCTGGGAGTTTCAGAGATTATTTCCTTCTGAGAGTTTTGCAACTGGTTTTCTAATTTTGAAACTTTTTCTCTTAACTCAGAATTCTCCAATCTGAGACTCTCAGTCTTATCAGAGTCAGAAGCAAGATTCCTTTTCAGGTTTCTGAATTTGACTCTGATCTGCTGATACCTTTCCAGAATTTTATTTAGGCTTTCAGCAAGTTCATCCTTAGTAAAGTTTATGGTAAAGTCAGGAAATACCTCTTCAGTGTCTGATTCTGAGTCTGAACCAGAGGCTTCACTGTCTTCTGATACGTTTGCCATGAGAGCTATGTTTGCTCTTTCATCATCTGATTCTGAGTCAACTTCAATTGTGTCAGAATCATCCCATGTAGCCATGAGGCTTTTCTTCTTTTCCTTGAGAAAATTCTTTTTGGGCTTTTCCTTCTGAAGCTTTGGGCAGTCACTTTTGTAGTGCCCTTGCTCGTTACATTCATAGCAGATGATGTCTTTGTTTTTTGGCTTTCTGTATCCTGAAGAACCTTCAGATCTTCTATGTCCAGAGGAGTATTCTGACCTTCTGCATCTGGAGGAGGATTCATTCTGATTTTATGATCTTCTGGGATTTCTGAACTTCCTTTGTCTTTGCTTCCACAGTTGGTTCACCCTTCTGGAGAGAAGAGACAGTTCATCTTCTTCTGATGAGGATCCATCAGAGGTTTCTTCTACAGCCTGCAAAACTTTGGAGTCAGATTTTCTATTAGATTTTAAAGCTAATGGCTTACCTTGCTTTTGAGGTTCGTCTTCTTCTAGCTCTATCTCGTGACTTCTGTGGAGCTAACAAGTTCTTCCAGAGAGATTTTGTTGAGATCTTTGGCTAGCTTAAGTGTTGTGACCATTGGCCTCCACTGTTTGGGCAAGCTTCTGATGATCTTCTTAACGTGATCAACAGTAGAATACCCTTTGTCAAGAACTTTTAGTCCAGCAACAAGAATTTGAAATCTTGAAAACATAGTTTCTATTGATTCACTATCTTCCATCTTGAATGCCTCATACTTCTGAATGAGCGCAAGGGCCTTGGTTTCTTTGACTTGAATGTTGCCTTCATGCGTCATTCTCAGAGAGTCAAATATATTCTTGGCAGTTTCTCTGTTTAATATTTTCTCATATTTTGTATATGAGATGGCGCTGAGGAGAATTGTTATGGCCTTGTGGTGGTTTCTGAATTCACGCTTTTGCTGATCAGACATGATTTTCCTGTCTATCCTCTGACCACGCCCATCCACAGGATGCGTGTATCCATTAGTCACCATGTCCCACAGATCAGCATCATGGGCCAGAAAGAAACTCTTAATTCTGTCTTTCCAATAGTCAAAGTTTTCTCCATCAAAGATTGGAGGTTTACCACTGAATCTGTCCCTGTCTTCATTGTTGTCATTGCTGATGTTTTGGATTGGTCCCACCATAGTGTTTTTCAGATGCTTGGATCTTGTACTGACACAGTTAAGTGTTTAAGCTCAGAACCAGGCGCTCTGATGCCAATTGAAGATGTGAAAAACACAAGAAGGGGGGGGGGGGGGGGTTGAATTGAAACTTAGGATCTAAAATAGCTTAATGACACAGTATTTTTATCCTGGTTCGTTTGATCTCAAACTACTCCAGTCCACCCGTCAAGGTGATTTCGCCTCTCTCCAACGAGGTCTTAATTCACTAATCTCAACAAGATTACAACAGCTACTTTAATAACTGTTAAAGTCTTCTTGAGTACAACCACAATCCGGTTAATCTCAAGGATCTCTTTTACAATATGATTTAAATAATATGTGTTGTTGTTTTTCTAACAAAAATGGTTTATCACAACTGTGATAAATTACACAGGTTTATAGCTTAGAATAAAGAATGAATTTGCTTGAGCTTGAGTATGCATGGTTGATAATCTTAGCTAATTGTTGTGTGTACGTGTGTGCTTCATTTTGCAAGTTGACTTGTTTATATAGGCAATGTAATGACGTTGTCCATAAAGCAAATTTAATGTCATTAACACACTTTCCTTTTGGAGAAGATTCTGTCTGAAGAAAGCCGTTGGCATTAATTCTCTCTTGAATGTTCAGTTACGCTTCATAGTCTTTTCTCCTTACTGTTGATGACGCTTTAGAATATTGATGACTTGGTTTGATATGTTCTTGTTCAGAATCAAAGTTTACTATAATTGAGTGCAGGTTCAGGTCACCAATCTTCAGCGTATAATCTGATTGCTTCAGCGTGTAATACTTTATGGCTTATCTTCTGATGTTGATCTAATCAGAACTTTTGCATACATAAAACATATTTTTAAGGAGCATATTTGTTCTTTGTATTTATTTATTCTTTGTATTTGTTATCATCAAAACTCTAACCAAGGGTTGTAGAATCAAACTATGTTCTAACAATTCGCACACTCATTAGACTGGTGACCTTGTTCACCACACCTATAGCACTTGACAGAAGCGAGAGCTCCTCCCCCACTTGTCTTCTTCCCATCATAAGCCTTTTGTTTCCCTTTATTAGTCGGGGAATCATAAGGCTTCTTACGGTCTTGATATTGCTTCCCTCTTTTCTCATCCAATCTCTTGTAGTGAGCTGAATGAGCTTTGTTGTCTTCTTCATAGATTCTACAGTTGTTCACCAACTCTGAAAACACACGAATCTACTGATATCCAATCGCCCGCTTGATTTCCAAACGTAAACCATTCTCGAACTTAATACACCTTAAGAATTCAGTTGTGGCTTCACTATAATGTGGATAATACTTCGCCAAATCCACAAACTTTGAAGCATACTCAGTCATAGTAAAATCCCCTTGTTTCAATTCCAAAAACTCAACTTCTTTCTTCCCATGCACATGCTCTGGAAAGTACTTCCTCATAAAATCCCTACTGAGCACAACCCAAGTGATATCTTCATATAATGTTATCACTCTTTAACGGGTACCAACCCACCAATCATGAACTTCCTCTGACAGATGATGTGTACCAAACTGCACCTTTTGTGCCTTTGTGTAATCCATGACTCAAAAGATTCTTTCAATCTTCTTGAGCCAAACTTGTGCTCCATCAGGATCGAACCTACCCTTTAAAATAGGAGGGTGATTCCTCTAAAATGTCTCTAAAACACGAGATTCATCATTCCCACTAGCATTAGGATGATGTTGCACAACCTGAGGCATGGCCTGCAAAGCAACAACAATCACAACATCGTTTCTTCCAGCCATTTCTCTGTTTCATGCCAATAAAAGTCACAATGGTTAGAAACTATCTCGACAGTATTCCACTGTCATACACTACATACTCAATAACTTGGCCTAATAGATCGACCTGCTCTGATACCACTAATGTAACACCCTTTTAAACACACATTTATTTTTACAAAAGTAAATCAAATTAAAACCACAAAAGGACGTCACATCTTCATGTAAACGCCATACCAAACATAGTCTTGCTCCATAACACGTGTTTCAAAATTATTTAGGACAAAATCCTTCATGCATAATAATCAATAGAAATATTCATACTTCTCGCAGAGGAATTCATAGTTCAAAATATCTTATTATAAATACTTCATAAAATCTCATCATACTTCATGGTTCATAAATAGAATTTAAAAATAACTCGGGTACCATGAAAGCTAACCCAACATTTTAGAAACAAAACAAAGAACATAGTTCATAATTCAAACGGTTCCATCCCCGATGTTACATATCAGAGAAACACCTACTTTACTCAATGGAAAGCAAATAAACAGACTCTGAAGTTATCCTCTAATGCTTTATCAGGCTAATCCTGATCACCTGCAAGTTACTCACGGATAGAGACAATATTTTTAAGCAGAAAGGGTGAGTAAATCATAATCATTATAAAAGACATAATGAATAAATATAGTAGATATGCACATAGGTAAGGCATCACACATTATTAAAACCTCATGTTATACTCACACCTTCACAACATCATCAATATATAACAATGTATCATCAAACACCATTTATCAATAAAGATCATTTAATCACGTCATTATGCAATGTCACTTATAATGAAATGCAACATCATAGACTCATGCATGTGGTACCAAAACTTCACTGATGACTCTGTCATCGTTATCTCCAAAGATCCCTATCAATAGGATCAATTCCCACTTGGAACCAGAGCACTTCACAATTTTACACTCAATCCACACTACGAGATTGATGCCTTCATTAGACTATTGTCCTATCATCTTCACTGAATGGAAATCCTAACAATATCACTGGACCGAAGTCCTAAACTATTCCATGAATGCATGATGCGCACCAATATAATAAATATAACCACGGCTATTCAAAGCGCATCATCATTCATGAATTCATCACAACATCATTGTATCATCATAATCAACAAAAAAACATCATATCATAATAATAAACAAAGCACCATATGAAAACAAAGCATCATCATAACATCATCATAAACAAGGCATCATTATGATCCAACACAGGGAATCCTAAATTTATCCTAACTTAGGTATTGGAAATATACTTCTTATTTCTCATTTTACTTTATCTAACTAAAGTTCATTGCGTTAGCTATCCAACACTTCGAACAGAATCTCAAACTGAGTTCTAAAACTCAAGTTATGGCCTTCTAGAGAAAAAATCCCGGACAACCCTTCCATTTTGGACACCATCTCCCGATGACACCACTTCATCACCTGGCGATGCATCTTTGCTTGTGCTTTGACCGACGACGGTGTGAGTGACGCACTCCAGTGACTTCCTATTTTTCTACCCTTGTTTCGCTTCCAATTATAAATGGTGATGACCAAGCAACAACATCATCGCCCGACGACACTCTTCATCGCCCGATAATGCATAGCGAACTGCAACCCTTCTTCTACGATTCTACACCCGTTCAGTCCCAAATTCATTTGGCTTTCGCACAAATACATACATAAAACTCATCTAAATCATCATATTTTCACAACACCACAATAGTGTAACATAGAAAATATCATATACATCATTCCTCATCATTACAACCCCAAATCATCACCAATCTCATCAAATTCATCATGTTATTTAATCTAAACAAAACCCAACACATCCATAACTATCTAAACCTGAAATCAATTATAATAATCAAGATAAACACCCCTTACCTTAATATTATTGCTAGCAATCAAATCCTCTGCGTGCTCTATCGAAAGTTCTATGCTCCTTCTTGCCTCTTTGTGCCCTAGTTTTGCCTCTGCCTTTTTCTCCCAAAACTATCGTACAGAACGAGAGCTTTTAAAATCCCAAATATATTTTATCTCACTTAACCCTTGGACCCTTAATTGGTCTTCCCATCTTACCTTCACTTAATTTACCTTATTACTACTTTGCCCTCATGGCCTCCACCTAACAATATTATTCTATTTAACTAACTAAAATGATTCTAAATAATTATTCCAATTATTCTTAAATACTCATAATTCCTACAAATACACTTGAATATCACATAAGGATCATAATCATCAAAACATCACATATCATTACATCAAACATTATATTAACCATCATATTCATCCCATCATCATAAATCATCACAAGGACTCACATAAAAACACCAAAATATCATATATATATATATATATATATATATATATATATATATATATATATATATATATATATATATATATATATATATATATATATATATATAAATACTTTGCAATGACTCATATATTCACATTAAATTAATTAAATAAATAATTAATCTAGAATTCAGGACGTTACATATAGGCCATTGAGATCCAGCCCCAGATGAAAGAAGGTCATTTGCTCCTTCACTCTCTAAAAATAGACATCAGAGGTTTCCACTAGATCATATTTGACTACAGAGACATCTACTTCCAGTTTCTTATGAGAGTTGATGGCTTGGTCCTAAGACGCTCATATACTTTACTCTATGGCAACAAACTCTTTGACCTTGGCCTCATTTTCCCAAAGCTTGTTCGTTAGGGTCTCTATATCCTTTTGAAAGGCTTATATTATCTCTCTCACTTTGGCTATGTCTCCTTGGTAGCCTGTGAGCTTCTTCCATAGCTCATTCTTAGTCTGTGAATGCTTTTCCTTGTCAACAAGCTCCATCAAAAGAACCATCAGCAGATGGTTCTCCTTGAGATCAAATAGCTTAAGGGAAGGCCTATTGTAGAGGACCTTATAATCATAGGGGAAGTATTTAGGGAAAGGGAGGTGAGTGTTGGTGAACTTGATGGCAGTAAAATCGAGTTCGTTCCACATAAAGAACCCAGTTGGGGAACTTTTCCTCGGAGATGAAGTATGTGCACCTTTCCCTTAACAACACTGGTCTGAACCCCCTTTACCATTGGTGGCATGGGATGAGTCAACCCCCTCCTATAGGCTTTCTTGGTCTTATGTGTTTAAGGCTTAAATGATGCCTCACTTTTAAGTTGTCGCTTTATAATTCTTGTAAGCAAGCCATCTGGGAAACTCCAAGAATTATCTAATTCTGAGCATTCAACCTTATTCTTGGCCAAATGCTTCTTCCTCTCATGTAGGGATATTTTGGGCATATTTTCTGCATAAGAAAAATGGTAAAAATAAATACATAACCATTTTTAAAAAAAAATGAAGTAATGGACATCATCTGGGAAACTTACTCAAGTATTTGTCCATAGTATTATCGGCTTCCAACCTAAAGTGATCATGGTAAAAGACTCCATGACATTTAAATCATCCAAGGTCTGGAAAATTTCAATCTCATCAAAAATGAGGTAATCAAAGTTATACTTGATGATCGCCATATGATCATCAGTCTAGACAAGGGGAAACCTAAGGGTGCCATTCATCCCTACGGTGTCTGATGCAGAGTCATCTCGTCCCTTCACTCTTAAAAACTTATCCTTCCAAACTTTGATATGGTTGGAATGGGGTTTGAATAAGGCGCTCCCAATCAAATCTCCTAGATTTACCCAACCACAATGAGCAAAGGCTTGGGTACCATAAAAGTAAGAAACATCCTTATAATGGGATAAAACCCTAAATGCCGACATATAATCTCAAAAAATCTGATCATACTCTAACTATTTGTTGTGATTTGGAAGGGGGAACATTGATCTTCTTAAGAACTTCAACCTCAAAGGACAAAAAGGGGAGGCGAACCCCAATGTCCTGGATGTTGGGAGGTAAAAGTAGAAGGAGTAAGCGGGGGACTATGGGTAATTAAGGGTCTTATAGTTTTCTCATAAAACGTGAAAAGGCTATGCACATTGTTGACACATGTGAAACAATAAGGCCAATTTGGCGTCCCAATATTAAATCATTATTGTTAGCCTTAAATGTCTCACACACTTTTCTCTTCCAACAATTGCTTAGGGATTCCCCCAATTGACGTATGAATCACCTTGTTGACATTTGGAGAGATTTTAGGGTCGCCCATAAAAGAGTCACATAACATTTGAAAGAGCCACTATTGGCATAAGAGAGCTCCTCACACTTTGGGGACTCATTTAAATAAGAAAGACAAGACTAAATCATTTCACCCTTTCTAAGTCCTCATGCTTGAGGGACTATATATTGATACATATGTAAGAGGCTTATGAGAGGCAATGAGTGACACACCACCACCCCATAAGGACATCTCAAACTCCATTTAACAAAATTGGTCGCCTATTTATCAGATGTATCCACCCTTTATTGAATACGTCGACCATTTTTGGAATAACCAGTTTGACGTGGGAAAATTGGAATTGATGTCTCTGATCCATTGCGATGTAGAATAAGTCACGAGGAAGTTAACCATGCTCATTTGAATATATGGATACTCCTTATCCATCTTCCCATTTTCTCAAAAATTGTTTACTAATTTTTGAGGGATCTAAGATCCAGGCGTAGTCGTATTATAAATACCTCAACATTGAGGTTGAGGAGGACAATATGACATTCCTAGAGAAATGAAGGGTGAGAAAACACTTAGAGGGGGGGGGGGGTTGAATAAGTTTTTCCTTTTTCTCGCGCAATAATAATGGAAGGACACGGGTATTTTTATCCTGGTTTGTTTGAAACTCAAACTACTCCAGTCCACCCGCTAAGGTGATCTCGCCTCTCTCAACGAGGACTTAATCCATTATAATCAAACTGATTACAAATGCACAACCAAACTGTTGTGACTAATAATACAATGCACAAGCCAAATACAAGTGACTAACACCTCTAATACTCAACTAGTCCTAGCCCTCTTGAGAAATCTTACCCAACTGGTCTCTCAAGGAACACTTACAAAGATTATCTCTTAACAGTAGTGAATCAGAATGCTTCTAATAATCTATATCACAAACTGTGATTTATCACTAAGATTTTTGCCCAATACTTAAGAATTACCCACTATATACTATGAGTTTACAAGAATGAAAACAATGAGCTTTAGTATGTTTTTCGTGGATCAGTAACCTTGCTTTGAAACAAATGATCTTCTATATATAGCTTCCAGTCTTGACCGTTACTGCCTTGAAGAGAGTGTATGCATTAATGATGCGTGTTAGCTTCGTATTTATGTTTCCAATGCTCTCGTGCGTAGTACCACTTGAGTGCGTTAGCCGTCTTAGCATTAAATGATCAACGGTACTGTCAAAGCTTGTCTCTAGAAGTTTAAGAGTTTGCTTGAAGTGTTGCCACTTCAGAGTTTGCTTTAACTTCTCTTCTATCAGAGTTTTCTTCATTTTATGTTCATAAGAGTTTGCTTCAGCTTGCATTATCAGATATTGCTTTCAGCGTGCTTCTTTCAAATATTTGCTTCAGCTAGCTTTATCAGAGGTTGCTTAAGATTGCTTTTCACCAGAGTTTTCCTTGGAGTGCTTCCTTCAGAGTTTGCTTTAGACTTGCGTAGAATGATGTTTCTCTTTTGAGATGCTTGAGTCAGAACATCATCTGAATTAGAGAACATGCACATTAGAGTATAAAATATATTTTACAAAATTTATTTCATTGTTATCATCAAAACTCTAAGATATGATTAGAACCAAACTTTGTTCTAACAATCTCCCCCTTTTTGATGATGACAAAATAATTTAGATTTTGATTTTTAAAAAAATTGTACAAGAGTGAGAATCTCTCCCTGAGATAGATATTTCTTCTTCTGAAAGAAATAATCAAAGAATTTAAATGCATAAGGTAAACTTCCTGAGATTTTTCTTCAGAGCTTTGAGACATTTTTCTTTCAGAGTTTCTTTAAGAGCTCCTAATCTTTTCTTAAGAGTTTCTTTAGCAAATCTTTACCAGATGATGTTTAGAGCTTAGTCTTTCAGAGTCTTGAGGTACCTGCATATCTCTAAAACATAAAAGAACTTTGTATTTTGTTAGGAATGTTTGAGACTTAGCCCCATAACTGTTATCATGAATCAGATTAAAACCACATTTTCTCCCCCTTATTGTCATAATCAAAAAGCAAAAAAAATAAAGAGATTCAAAAGATTTTTCATATTGAAGATTCAAAAGACAGAAGTACAAAACAAAAACAACAAAAAATAGAAAATTGGAAAAAGAAATTAAAACTAAGATTGATGAGAGACAAGAGAAAGAAGAAGATTCTTGATTTCTATTGAGGATTCCTCCTCTTTCATCATCCAAGTTCTGATTTCCTCGTTGGTTTCATCTTGTTTGTCCAGACGTTCATGGATGGCTTCATTTTCCTTCTTCAGCTCATTCAGAGTGTCAATCACCAGCGAAGAGGGAGTAGATGTTGAAGCAGCTTCAGAAGATACAACCTTTGGAGCAAAACCAGCAAAGTCTGAGTCTACAACATTGGAGGGGAGGGTGCCAAGATCAACCAGAAGAGTTGGCACTTTCTCAGAGGCATCTTGAGCAGAAGGTTGGTGATACAGAGTCATTGCCAAGGGATTTGGGTATAACTTAAAGCCATCTTCAGATTCATCTTCTGAAATTTCCATGTGGTCAGCAAGTGGTAAAGGAGCGTTGGTAATCTGCAGAGGAGACTTCTTATCCCATATATTTACCACTTATGTCTTGAAGGCATTCAGATACTGGGTGAAATTCTCAAGAACCTGAGAATAGCACATAGCTTGCATTTTAAAGGATTCATCATTGAATTTCCTTCTAAATTCTTCCCACGGAAAATCACATGCAGCTGGGTTTAGGTTGTTGGTACTGTTTGCCTTCAGCAGGTCTATCCACGTCTGTATTTCTATTGAAAAATTCTAGAAACGTACATTAACATCTGACTGAACAGGTTTTGGGGTTGGTTTGGGAATAACCTTTTTGGTGGATTTGATTTGCAGATAACGTAGAGATTCAGGATCAACTATAGTCCTAATAAAGTCATAAGGTTCAGATGGTTCAGGAGGTTCTGATGAAGATGGACTAAAGGTAGGTTCTAGAGAGTGAGGTGATGAGGGTTCAGGTGAGGTAGGTGTGGGAATTTCTGGTGACGTAGGAGGTGTGATGTCAGGAGAGATGATGATGGTGGTTTAAGCTGAGGAAGAAGGAATAGGTGTTGGGGATTCATTCATAGCAAAAATGTTTTCGGAGGGAATGATGAAGGGCAGAGGTTGTGTAGCCAGAGGCACATTGATTCCTGGTAATCTCCAAGAACTATCATACCACTCAGAGGATTTTGGGGATAAAGGTCTGATAGGGGGTGTTTGAAGAGGGTTTTCAGCATGAATATTTGGATTTTGTTGGTGGGGAGCAGAAGTAGAGATTTTAGGTTGAGAGATATGTGGAGAGAGTGGTGGTTATGGTTGAGTTTGTGTAGGAACTACAGTATCAAAATTGTCTATGTCAGATAGTACCTGATCAATTTGAGGGTTATTTTGTAAGGGTTCAGAGGGAATGGTGAGGTCTATGTCAACTTCAATATCTCCTAGAGTTTGGGGTTCATCAGATGGTGTTATACGTACAGAATCACAAACAGAGATGGTTTCAGAGGATATACCTGAAGATTTCTTCTTCTTCTTCTGAGGACGAGCAGAGGGACCTTCTCCTGCTTGCCTTTTCTTATGCTTCTGGAGAAAAACTTCTGGAGCAGGTACATTCCTTCCTTGAAGCCATGTTGGGTCAATAGGAATGCCACTCTCCTTGCAAGCTTCAATTAAATGCATAATGATCTCAGGATGATCACAAAAGTTGAAGAGAGGAAAATCTTCAACAGGGATTCTCCTTCTGGTGATAGCTGTTGACACATATGGAGTAGGTTCCACCAGAAGTTTGTCAATCAACTTCCTTTTGAGCAGGTTCTTCCCAGTCAGAGCTTTTCCACAAGTGAGCTCCAATTCTCTAAGCAAATTGGCGTCTTCTAAATGAGCTATCATACCATTCTCTGTCAGAATATTTGAGATTAATCTTCCCAGAGGGATCAAATTTCTTTTTGACTTAGGGTTTTTGACCCTTTCAGCTTCCCTGGTTTCCTTCACATGTGTTCAGAGATGGTTAAACAGAAGATATGGCAGATCAATCTTCACATTTGTGCCAATACAGAATAGAAGATATTGTTGGTCAACATTGATGTAGTCAGGAGAATTTGTTTCCTTCCTGTGATGAATGCAGCCGTGAATAATTCTTGCCCAGATTTTATATTTGTTCTTCAAATCTCTGACCTTGTTGGATGCTTGCCCAGTAGTGAAAATCTCAGCATAAACTTTAGACATATCCATTCTTCCACTTGAGATTTCAGTAACACCATTACCTTCAAAGCCTAGAATCCTCCTTATGAGATTCTCAGTGATGGAAATCTCTTTGCCCATTATGAATGATAGAATTACCTTTGATGAAGCAATGGCATGAATCCAGAATTCCTTGACAAGATGAGGGAACACTGGTCCAACTAGACGATCAAAGAAATTTTGCCACCCTTGGAACTCTACAGCCGGAAACAAATCAAACCCATTTGCTTTCAGATTTTCAAAATCGACCATTAGTTCACTAACCACTTCTAAGCTATCAACACGGATGAGTGTTGTTCTCTCAGGAGTGACATATCTTTCTGCATGTTGAGAGCTGCTTGAAGAAACAAGAATGCTTTTGTAAGGGGATGAAGATGAAGCCATTTAGAATGCTTAGGTTTAGGATTTTGAAAGAAAAGAGAGTTTGCATAAAATGCAGAAGCGATTGAAATTTGAGAGAGAGAGAGAGAGGGAGAGTAAAAAGTAAAAAAAAAAGAATTTTGCAAAGTATTTATAGCTTATAAAAAAAATTTAGAGTAATAAAACCAGTAAAGAATTTAAAACGATTGAATTAAAAAAATAATCATTACTAGAAATTAAGGAAATTTGACATTGAGGGGAAGCATGAGATTTGATCAAATCTGAACAATTACCTAGGAACGACGTCTCAATAGCAGTGCACGCATGCGTGACCTTTCAGAGTTGAAACATACGTTTAACTTCTGAGGATAGTGTGTGACAGTTGTTTTAATGTAATGAACTTCTGAACCATTCTTGTAATGAAACGTTAGACACATTTCAGAATGTTATGGATGGTTTCTGATGTATCTCCTCTTCTCACTTCTGAAGAGTAGTTAATCAGAACATTCATTTTAGAACATTCTGAAAACAGATATAGAAAAAAAATTCATTCGAGACAAAATTCCATACTGATGTTTTTCAGAATAAATTTAAATTTATCTTCAGAAAGGGGTTTAGTAAAAATATCAGCCCATTGATGGTCTGTGTCTATGAAGTTTAAACTTAAGATTCCTTTCTGAATGTAGTCCCTTATGAAATGATGTTTAATTTCTATATGTTTTGCTTTAGAATGTAAGATAGGATTTTTTGAAAGACAAATAGCAGAGGTATTATCATAGAAGATAGTAATCTTACTTTCATAAAGATGATAATCTTCCAACTGGCTCTTCATCCAGATCATCTGAGTGCTACATCCAGCAGCAGATATATATTCTACTTCAGTTGTTGGTAGTGCAATAGTGGCTTGCTTCTTGTTGTACCATGAGATAATTTTATCACCCAGAAACTGACATCTTCTAGAGGTGCTTTTTTGTTCTATTCTATCTCCAGCAAAGTCAGCATCACAATAACCTACTAGTTTAAACTCTTTAGATCTTCTGTAACACAGTCCAAGGTTAGTAGTACCTTTCAGATACCTCAAAATTCGCTTAACAGCAGTTAAGTGGGATTCTCTAGGATCTGATTGGAATCTTGCACATAAACATACATTGAATACTATATCTGGTCTAGATGCAATCAGATAGAGAAGAGATCTAATCATACCTCTGTAGAGTTTCTGATCTACTTTCTTACTTACCTCATCTTTTCCCAAAATGCATGTAGGATGCATTGGTGTCTTTGCTTCTTTACTTTCTGATAGCTGGAATTTCTTCAAGAGTTCTTTAACATACTTTGTTTGATGTATGTAAGTACCTTCTAGAGTTTGATTTATTTGAATTCCCATAAAGAATTTTAGTTCTCCCATCATGCTCATCTCAAATTTAGCCTGCATAAACTCAGCAAATTATCTTCCAAGAGAGACTTTAGAAGTTCCAAAAATAATATCATCTACATATATTTGACAGATTAAAATGTCATTTTAAATGTTTTTCTGAATAAGGTAGTGTCCACTTTCTCTCTGGTAAAATTCTTTTCTAAAATAAAGTTACTTAGACGTTTATACCAAGCTCTGGGAGCTTGTTTTAGACCATATAGAGTCTTTTTCAGTTTAAAAACATGTTATGGATATTTTGAGTCATTAAAACCCGGAGGTTGGTGGATATAAACTTTTTCTTCTATGTAATTATTTAAAAATGCACTTTTAACGTCCATTTGATATAATGAGATGTTGTGTTGAACAGCAAAAGAAATTAATAATCTAATTGATTCTAACCTGGCGAATGGGGCAAAGGTTTTGTTATAATCAATTCCTTCTTGTTGACTATAACCTTGTGCAACCAGTCGTGCCTTGTTTCTGACAACCTCTCCTTGCTCATTCAACTTGTTTCTGAATACCCATTTTTTTCCTATGATATTGAATCCTTTAGGTTTTGGAACTAGATCCCAAACATCATTTCTTGAAAATTGATTTAGTTCTTCTCTCATAGCTAGGATCCAATCATTGTCTTGTAGAGCTTCCTCTATTGAGGTTGGTTCATTCAGAGAGACCAAACCAAACAGTGATTCTTCATTATTTCTGAAAGAGGATCTTGTTCTGGTGGGATTTTCTTTCTTTCCAATAATCATATTTTCTGGATGTGCTGATGTTATTCTGGGGAATCTATTATGTGAGGTTTGTTCAGAAATTCTTAGATTGTCCAGAGCATTTTCAATAGAAGGATCTTCTGATTTGTCCTTTGCTTCTGACTCTTCAGAGTTTTTAAGATGATCTTCTATACCTGCAGGATTTTCATTCTGCTTTGGCTTTTGCTAGCCAAGCTTATCATCAAATATGACTTTGATTGATTCTTCAACAATCAGAGTTTCTGTGTTGTATACCCTATAGCCTTTTGAGCGTTCAGAATATCCAATCAGAAAACACGTTTGTGCCTTAGAATCAAACTTGTTCGGATTATCTTTAATATTCAGAATATAGCAAGTACATCCAAAAGGATGAAAATATGAAATGTTGGGTTTTCTGTTTTTCCACAATTCATAAGGAGTCTTTTCGAGAATAGGTCTTATAGAGACTCTATTTTGAATATAACATGTTGTGTTCACTGCTTCTGCCCAGAAGTGTTTAGCCATATTGGTTTCATTAATCATGGTTCTAGCCATTTCTTGCAAAGTTCTATTCTTTCGTTCTACAACTCCATTTTGTTGGGGAGTTCTAGGACAAGAGAAATCATTAGAAATGCCATTTTATTTTTTAAAAAAACTTTTCAAAATAATGATTTTCAAATTCTCCTCCATGATCACTTCTAACTTTTATGATTCTAAACTCTTTTTCATTTTGCACTTGGTTGCAGAAGTCGAAGAACACAGAATGTGACTCATCCTTGTGTTTTAAAAACTTAACCCATTTCCATCTGTTGTAGTCATCAACAATGACCAATCCATACTTCTTACCTCTGATGGATGCAGTTTTAACTGGTCCAAACAGATCAATATGAAGAAGTTCCAACGGCCTAGAGGAAGAAAAAACATTTTTTGACTTAAAAGAAGGTTTTGAAAATTTTCCTTTCTGACATGCTTCACACGGAGCTTCTGAGTTGAACTTCAGATTTGGAAGTCCCCTGACCAGATTGAGTTTTTTAATTTGAGATATTCTTCTCATGCTAACATGCCCCAATCTTCTGTGCCAGACCCATTGCTCATTGCTAACAAACATAAGGCATTTTACATTCTGAGTTTTAAGGTCAGAAGGATCAATTTTATAGATGTTGTTCTTTCTCTTTCCAGTAAAAAGGATTGATCCATCTTTTTGACAAACAGCTCTACAGGATTTTTGATTAAAGATTATGTCATAACCGTTGTCACTTAATTGACTTATGGACAACAAGTTATGCGATAATCCTTCTACCAACAGAACATTAGTTATAGAAGGAAGGTTACCGTTTCCAATGGTTCCAGAACCAATAATCTTTCCTTTCTGATTTCCTCCAAATTTGACATCTCCTCCAGATTTAAGTTCCAGACTTTGGAACATAGACTTTCTTCCCGTCATATGTCACAAGCATCCAGAGTCCAGGTACCATGACTGGTGTTTCAACTGAGTTGTTAAGGACATCTACAACATATATTATTTTCTCCTTAGGTACCCATATCTTTTTGGGTCCTTTTTGGTTAGAGTTTCTAAAGTTCTGGTTGAACTTTGATTTTGCATAAGAATTTTCAGAGTGAGATGTGTATTTGATATCATGTGTGTGCCCAAAACTAAATTGTTTGTGTAGTGGTTTATATGTGATAACCATTTCCTCAACATGCTTAGGTTTATATGTTTCTTTCCCTTTGGGAGTTTCATATCTAATACCTCTTCTGTTATTTCCACTAACACCATAGATCATTGAAGCCATTATGCTTCTATCTATGCTTTTAGCAAAAAATGTTTAAAAACTAGAGTCATATTCTTTAAGAATATCTCTTGAACTTGAAGCAGAATCTGAAATAGAAATCTTTTGAACTTTTTGAATTTCCTCTTTGAGTTTAAAAATGTTTTCTTTAAGTTCATATTTTTCTGTTTCAAGTTTCTCAAAATCAGATGCAAGATTCTTTTTGAGTTTCTTGTATTTGATTTTGAGTTGGCTGTAGTTTTTAAGAAGTTATGATAAGCTTTCAGCAAGTTCGGCTCTAGAGAATTCAGAGAATACCTCTTTCGGTTCTGAATCAGAGTCATCGTCATCTGCTGTGGTAGCCATAAACGCTAGGTTAGCGTGTTCATCTTCTGAGTCAGATTTAGCTTCAGAAGATTCTGAATCATCCTAGGTGGCCATCATGCCTTTCTTTCTTCCAAACCTTTTCTTTGGTCTTTCTCTTTGTAGCTTAGGACAATCACTTATGTAGTGTCGCAGTTCTTTAAATTCATAGCAGACTATATCTCTCCTGCTTGACTTCTTATGTCCAAAAGATTCTGGTTTATCTTCTGACCTCTTGTAGTTTTTGAACTTCTTTTGTTTGTGCTTCCACATCTAGTTGATCCTTCTGGAGAGTAGAGATAACTCATCTTCTTCTGATGCAGAGGCTTCAGAGTTTCCTTCTTCTTCCTGAAAAGTGTTAGTTTCACATTTTTTAATAGATTTAAGGGCGACAGACTTACCTTTCTTCTGAGGCTCATGTTCATCAAGTTCTATCTCGTGACTTCTTAATGCACTGATAAGTTCTTCAAGGGATACATCTTTCAAATCTTTTGACACTTTGAATGCAGTAACCATAGGTGCCCATCTTCTGGGTAAACTTCTGATAATTTTCTTAACATGGTATGTCTTGGTGTATCCTTTGTTCAGAACTCTCAAGCCAGCGATCAGAGTTTGGAATCTTGAGAACATAGCTTCAATGGACTTGTTTTCTTCAATTTTGAAAAATATATACTTCTGGATGAGAGCCAGAGCTTTTGTCTCTTTTACTTGAGCATTTCCTTCATGAGTCATTTTGAGAGACTCAAACATGTCATGTGTTGTATCTCTGTTGGTGATTTTCTCATATTCCGTTTTAGAGATAGCGTTCAGAAATATGTTTCTGGCTCTGTGGTGATTTATGAAATCTAATTTATGTTGTTTATCCATGTTCTTTCTGTTAATCTTGTTTCCGTCTTTGTCTTCTGGATGTGTGTAACCATCTAGGACCATATCCCATATATTATCATCAAGACCTAGAAAGAAACTTTCTAGTCTATCCTTCCATTATTCAAAGTCTTCTCCATCAAACACCGGAGGTTTGGTGCAGTTTTTGTTGTTTTGTTTAGTTGCCATAGTATTTTCCTTCTGGATCTTTTTCTGACACTAGAGCTTTGATACCAATTGAAGGGTGAGAAAACACTTAGAAGGGGGGAGGGGGGTTGAATAATTTTTTCCTTTTTCTCGCGCAATAATAATGGAAGGACACAAGTATTTTTATCCTGGTTCATTTGAAACTCAAACTACTCCAGTCCACCCACCAAGGTGGTTTTGCCTCTCTCAACGAGGACTTAATCCATTATAATCAAACTGATTACAAATGCACAACCAAACTGTTGTGACTAACAATACAATGCACAAGCTAACTGCAAGTGACTAACACCTCTAAGACTCAACTAGTCCTAGCCCTCTTGAGAAATCTTACCCAACTGGTCTCTCAAGGAACACTTACAAAGATTATCTCTTAACAGTAGTGAATCAGAATGCTTCTAATAAGCTATATCACAAACTGTGATTTATCATTAAGATTTTTTCCCAATACTTAAGAATTACCTACTATATACTATGAGTTTACAAGAATGGAAACAGTGAGCTTTAGTATGCTTTTCGTGGATTAGTAACCTTGCTTTGAAACAAATGATCTTCTATATATAGCTTCTAGTCTTGACCGTTACTGCCTTGAAGAGAGTGTATGCATTAATGTTGTGTGTTAGCTTGGTCTTTATGTTTCCAATGCTCTCGTACATATTACCACTTGAGTGTGTTAGCCGTCTTAGCATTAAATGATCAACGGTACTGTCATAGCTTGTCTCTGGAAGTTTAAGAGTTTGCTTGCAGCGTTGCCACTTCAGAGTTTGATTTAACTTTTCTTATATCAGAATTTTCTTCATTTTATGTTCATCAGAGTTCGCTTCAGCTTGCATTATCAGATGTTGCTTTCAGCGTGCTTCTTTCAAATCTTTGCTTCAGCTAGCTTTATCAGAGGTTGCTTAAGATTGCTTTTCATCAGAGTTTTCCTTGGAGTTCTTCCTTCAGAGTTTGCTTTAGACTTGCGTAGAATGATGTTTCTCTTTTGAGATGCTTGAGTCAGAACATCATCTGAATTAGAGAACATGCACATCAGAGTATAAAATATATTTTACAAAATTTATTTCATTGTTATCATCAAAACTCTAAGATATGATTAGAACCAAACTTTGTTTTAACAAGAAAATCACATATACGGAACTTCTTACCCCCTACGTGACCTAGATCTTAACCCCTCAACATACCATAAAATATCCAACAACCCTTAATCGCTAAGGTTTGTCACATATTATACTTCTTAGCAAGCACAAACACCATCACTTATGACCTCATATTTGTGTGTGAGTTATTATAGTTATTACCACTTCGTCTATAAATAAAAATGTTCACTATCAAATATAATAATTTAGAGGATTACATAAGGAACCTATATATTACTATCACACCCTTGTGAAAAATCCAAAATACTCCTATAATCCGGAGATGCATCTCCAAACGCACACCAAACTCACACAATCCATGTTGATATTGAGGCACGCCCCAACTTTGTGTGTATTTTTATTCTAGAAATGTATCTCCATAAGCCTTACAGAGGTGTACTTTTGGAGCATACTGAAGGAGAAACAAAATGGTAACCAGAAAGATGCAGTTTGACAAAATAAAATTAGCATTGATAACATAAAAAACAAAACATTACATAGATAATCGCTATCATAAATCAAACTTTATATTTCAATATCCAGGTGGACGTTCCAACATCTTCATAATATTTTCGACTGATCTCAAAATCGTCACATCCACCTCGATCAGAACTTTTGTTTCATAATAGAAAAAAATATTCTATATCGTCCTTAAATCTACACACATCTTCAACTTAAAGTTGCTAAACTCAATATTCCCTTTGTTGTCAATCGACTGTGAAAGGTACTCCAGCTTCACAATTTTTTGATTGTTGGAGTATGATAGGAGACTATGCATTATATATTTCAAATATACAAGAGGGTTGTACTTATTGATATTAAATTCAATTGAGAGTTTCATGTCGTTAAAGTAGACATTGCGGCATGTCAATTGGTGTTCATTATGGTGTAATATGTTTTGGTATAAAACATGAGACAAGAGTCCATACTTATAGTAGTTGTAGACAAACATAGACCTTATAAATTATATCTTTTACTAGGGGATATTACGGAGATGCATCTCTAGTACCAACCTATTTTGTTATGCCGAAACCACTTAGAACAAAATGAAATTATGTTCCAGACAGAAACAAAACATGTATTAAATGCAAATTTTTTTGATAAAAAATAAAAAATGTGTTGAAATATTTGAAAATGTATATATTAGACATCATTAATACTAATACAAGATTACATACAATACACTGTTGAATAAAAAAAATGAACGAAAACATTTTTCGCCGACTAATCTATATTTATACGTGGTACCCCCTTTGATTTTTGTTTATTTGATTCTCTTTCAATCTCACCCAATTTAGCGAACTCTTGCATCCTTTCCATAAAATGGTCAGGCTAAGTCTCGAGTTTATTCTTGAATGAGTTATACACTCTAGTGATGTAAGTCGTATAGAGCATCCTGATTTCAAATAAACTCGATCAAAGTGTCGTGGATTTGAAATCCACCCAATACGATCATTTGGATTTTGAGGTGGGGCAGTGCATAATGGAAAAAATGTTCCAGAAAATTCGTACCTTGTAAGATCAATACACACTATTTCGTATACACTTGTTATAAGATAACCCATTTTAAGGAAGCACATTCATTTATCCTTAGTGCTGGGCCACTAATGCAAGGAACCAGATAATCATAATTTTTTTCAAAATTTTCTTTTTTCTGGTATAGCCGTATGTAAGATTCTTTATGGCTTCTTAACTCTTGGATAAGTTGATGGTGGACAAGTGTGTGATCCTCTTCCCCTTTACCAAGCAAAGCAGAAAAAGCTCGAAAACTACAATTATCAAAACCCTCAACATTAAGGATATGTTCAATGTATTTCTGCATAAATATCGACATCTATGTAATGAATGGGATTTTTGTGGAGGCGGTGAAAGAGGTGGTTTGTTAATGTGAGTTCCATTGAGAATATTTTTTTGATAATTTGGAGTTGGAGTGGGTAAAATTTTGTCAACATGTTTAAAATATGAAGGAGACCGCACCGTTGAATTGTCACTCGATGTAAGTTTTACCTTCTTAGGAGCACATTTTGTTATTACCGGTTAAGTGGGTGGTTTCAAGTCTGTGGTTTTCACATAAGAAATTTTACTCAATTTCTCTTTGATGTGGATTTTAATATTCTCATCGGCTTTCAAAAATCTCTCTTGCATCACTTCTCATTCAGGTAAGATAGAGATATTCAATTTATCGTCTTTCATGACACCATCATCATCAAACCTGAGCCTTTTCCAGTGATGGAAAACTCCATCCATTCATATTGGACTATCAAGTTTCACCTTTTTAGATATAAGATAAGCACATGGTAGATTGTAGGTTTTCATAAGTGTGCAATGTGAGTGCAACTTCACTATTAGATGTTTTGCATGATATAAAAACTAGGAAAGCTAGCATTTCAGTATGGTGGATGGTGTCCTTATGTCTTGTGGAACTCCCTTGCATTAGAGGTCTTAGGAATCATTTAAAACAACTTTAAAATTGGTCCCAATCATGAAAAATCAGTTTTTGCATAAAATTAACATTTATGCGCCCACCTGAAATTTTTATGTGTCGACACATAAATTCACCATTTATGCATTTTCCTAAAAGCTTCAGTATGTATCGACACAAACGATTTTTAGGGCAGCACATGTACTGCATTATTAAAGTTTTTAGCCATTGTTTTGAATGTTTCGACATATAACCTTTTCAGGTCGACACATACTATTTTATGGGTCATTTTTTCCATGACTTTTCCATTTCGAAACTTCCCTCTTTTATCTAAAAAGAACCCAACTATAAATATATCATTCATCCATCATTCCAACTTGGTGAAATCATAAAATTAGCCTATTTATCTCTTCATCTTCAACCTCTAATCTATTCATGCACACTGATATTACATTGTAACAATATTCCGTTAGGGTTCCATCTAGACGAGGATTGATGGTGTCCAATTATGTATTAGGTGGAGTTTTGTAGGGATTTTCATCCAGAAAAAACCTCGGATTTATCCTCCAAGATCATTGGTTGATTTGTGGATTTTCATGTAAGACGTTTAAGAAGTAATTGCGGTAAAGTGAACAACCTTGGAGTGCTTAAAATATTTGCAAGGAACCTTGGAGTGTTTGAAATCTTTGCAAGGAAGTAGCTTAAAGTGCCGGATAGAATTGAAGTTATATGTTGTAATAGTTGAAATTGACGGTGCACAAAAGCATTGGAGATAAATTACGCAAAGGAGTAGCAAGATCTAGATAGTCAATTTGCATCTATTATGTTCTTGGTCTTGTTGAAGATCAAAATAAGAGAAATGGTTGAATCAACATCCAACGGTTAAGGTTTTGTAGGACTGCTCTTGAACACTTCTCTTGTAACCATACTTTTGCAAAGTAAGAAGTTATCCTAATTCTAAATTTGTAATCAGAGGGAGATATAGCCATAGCGAGGATGATTGGTGAACTTCCTAAACAAATCCCTGTGTCTCTTATCTTTTATTGCTTTACTTGCTTTAATTTTCATACATCGATTTGTCAAATAGCATTGAGTAATTTATCAATGCGTAGAAACTTTCCAAAACTGTTTTTATTTTGAATTATGTGTTGAGTTGCTTATAATCACTTTTGATTATAAGTTCTTTTTCATATCAACACAACATAAAGGAAAATTTTGAAACTTTGATTGCAGGCCAAGTGTTTGACAAATTGTTTAGCTTGTTTAACTAAAAGAAAAATTGCAATGTTCTATCTCTTTCTTTCATTTACTCTCTTATGCCATTTGTTAAATGTGTTGTTTGATTGATTGATTCATATAGAATTTCTCTTTGATTATTAAAGTTTAAATTGCTTTGTTTATTAGATTATAATCACTTTTATTATAAGTTCTTTTGCATATCAACAAATTTCAAAGAAAATTCTGAAAAATTAATTGCGCGCCACATGTTCGATAAATTGTCAAGTTATATTTTTAATATGATTTCATTGGAAATATGAAACCATTATGTTTGTTAGTAAACTATTAATGTAGATATTATTATGTTGATTTATTTTATTATTATGTTAATTCTATGTGACTCGTGCATATCCGAGTTTCCAATAAATAGGTTCGTTTAGACTACTATATTTGATCTAGGCTAAAAACCTTTCACTTAAAATTGTTTTTCAAATAAGTTTTAATACCTATGTTTAAAATGTTATTTTTTATTTAGGTATCTACTCACCCCCCTCTAGATATGTTGCCTTAGTCTAACAAGTGGTATCAGAGCCCCGGTTAATTCTGTGCTTCGAAACTAAAGGGGATTACAAAATAACCTCAATTTTTTTTTGGAAAAAAACTACAATTATTGGAAAGCTTGTCTGCATATTTATGTTAATTCATATGAAAAATATATGTGTGACTCTATTACTCAAAATAATGCTAATGATGTTGTCACATTTAAGCTGGAAGCACTATAGAATAATGATGATAAGAAAAATTCATTAAATCTCATTAATCATTTGAATGCACTTGGTAATCTTATTTTCAAATAAATTGCTACTAACAAAGTTGTGATATGTCTTACTAGGAATAGGTAACTGAAGGTCACCACGATCAAGGAAGCTAATAATCTTACAACACTTAATCTCATTACATTATTTGGTAAGTTTGAAGAACATGAGCAAGAACTTACTTGCTTAGACAAGTATAAGAAAAATCTTGAAAAGAAGAAGAAGAAAAAGAAGAAAGATACTGATAAGGAGGAAAGAACAAAGTCTAAATCTATTAGGACGTCAAGTTTAAGGTCCTCTAAATGTGAGCATGTATACGATAATTATTTTAGTGATGATGAAGATTTAAATTGTCAATATGATTGTATGAAAGGCTTGCCCAAATGAAACCAATTATTTCACTAACCCCCAAGGATCTAATGAAGAGTGGGTACCTAGCTTGTCTTGTTGTTTTTATAGGAACATTTGTCTTAACTCTATGAAGAGAATATGTGTTCTAATTTATGGTGGCTCAATACATATGAACATATTTTAATTCTATTGTATATGGGGCAAGATGATGGATTATGTGATCTAGAATGCAACAATAAGTTTTGTTTAATCGGTAAAAAAGGTGTAAGTTACTTTTTATGTTGTATCCGAGAATACTCAAAAAAGGTATTTTATTTCATGATGTAGGGTGTATCTTCAAGAGACATACTCAACGACACCGAAGAAGAAATTATCAACGCAAATCAGTGAAATATGAGGAGGAGAATGATAACTAACATGAAAAGGATAAAGATGAGAGTTTAATCAAAATGAACGACCATCAAATTAATGACCTTCTTGGACTCATCATAAGTCATACTTTTGGGTACTTTGTCAAAGTGAAAAGTGGTAAGATCATGTTGTTCTAAAATATTTGTGGCATACTTTGCATTTGGTTCAACTTTCTTTCAAGAGTCCCTTTTGAAATGCAAGTGCATCCTCCTTCATTTTGTACTATAAGGTAGTAACAATTTAACTTTCACTTTGTTAGTAAGTTCGCTCTTTCACTTGTTTATTTCTCTAAATACATGACATACTTGGTGTATGGTTTATATATTATGAGTTTTCATTTAAAACATAATTCTTAATTGATAATTATAGTTACTTATCAATTTTTATACTTGAAATGACCTCATCATATTATATTTTCATGTATTTCTTATAAACACTTATGTGTACATAAGCATATTTAGCTTCATTAAACATCAAGCATAACACATTTGACATTATAACATATTTGATTCTACTAACATATAACCTGTCAAAGAGTTTTCTAAGCTTATGCAGAAAGTGTTTGAAATGAGTCTTATGGGAAGTTGAATTACTTTTCCAGACTCTAAATAAAGTAGCTCAAGGAAAAAACACATGTGTGGGGAATTACCTTCGCGATCATATTGAAAAAGGGGATGTTGTCTTTGAGCATTTTGATAGTGAAAATCAACTTGCTGACATTGTCATAAAAATGTTTGCAACCAAACCGTTTTTCATCAAACATGAGAAATTGAGGATTATTAATGTCTCCAATGTTGCTTTCTTTATTATCATGCTTACACTTTTACACTTTTACTCTAACACTTTATTTGAAATATTTTGCGTCATGTGAGTGCAACTTCCATTTCATCAAGAGTGAGGTAATATTGTTCCAAATTTCTCCTTGAAAGTAAGAAGTTTCTTATTACATATTTTAGTTGATGAAAAATACTTGCTATATTCTCAAATGATGAAAACCACGAATGTTCATATCCAAAATTTTTGATTAACAACCATTGTATGTTCTCAATATATATGTTTATAATGACTTCATGTATTAATTCTTCCGCATGTGTATAAGTTTTCTCTTGTGTGTACAAGCGTGTGTTTTTATTATTATATTTTGCATTTATGCATGAGTTGAATATAAGCATGTAAATTACATGTACGGTTCTTGTTGTAGTTGAGTCACTTTTTATGGCAATATTTTCATTTTGGATTGAGTAGTGACATGTTCTTGTTGTTATGCTAGGCACATACGTGTGCGGCATCGGGAGTTCCTTGTGTTGTGTTACGTAATTGTGACATTATAGAGCCAACTTTGTTGGAAATCCACCAAATTCTATGATGAATTTCTACCACAATGATAATTTAATTATGAGACAAACAAAGAAAAGAAGACAAGACAAATAATTTCTGCAGAGTTTCTCTCTTCTCACAAACTGTGAAAACTTTCTTTATTCACTTTGCAACTGCAAAATACTGTGAATGACTTGCTTGACTTGCTTACAAAAATAGGGGTTACTCCCTCTATTTATAACTGAGCTTACACTCTAAGCCCAAAGCCCAAAATATCTCTTTTGTTACTAAATCAAATCTAATTTATTCTACACTTAAATCAAATCTATTTAAATCTAAAACAAATCAAATCTTTTCGACACATAGTTTTGACACACTGAATTACAATTTAACACACCACCTAATTCAGTGTGTCTAAATTATCTATGTTCATCATGGCTCTTAGTCTTCTGAATACTTCGACTTGCACTCCCTTCGTCATGGTGTCTGCAATCTAATTCTCAGTTCTGCAGTGTTCCAAATTCATCTTCCTATCTGCTACCTGCTCTCGAAGATAATGGAACCTCATTTTGATGTGCTTGCTTCAACCATGTGCTATTGGGTTCTTCGCCAGATTGATATCTGACATGATGTCAATCTTTATGGTAATTGCTCCATGATCTTTCCCTGTTATCTCTTCGACCAAGTTCACCATCCAAGTTGCTTGACATGCACAAAGAGAAGCAGCTATGTAGTCTGCTTTGCATGATGATAATGCCACTACTGGTTCCTTTCTTGAATTCCAAGAAATTGTTGCACCACCTAGCATAAACACTTATCCTGCTGTTGACTTTCGATCTTCAGCATCACTACACCAACTCGAATCAGTGTATCCCCCTAACTTGCATTCTTTTCCTTTATCAGCTGCAGGAAACAAAATGCCATAATCGAAAGTTCCTTTGAGATACCTCAGCATCCTTTTTACTGCTGCTAGATGTGATACCTTTGGCTTCTGCATGAATCTACTTACCATACCTACACTGTATGCTAAGTCAGGCCTTGTATGACAAAGATATTTTAATGATCCAATAAGTATTATGTATTGGGTTAGATCAACATCATCTTCATCTGCATCTTTCGACAGTTGCAGTCTTGGTTCTGCAGGTGTCGAAGTTGAGTTGCATTCTTCCATCTCAAACCTCTTGAGAATTTCTCCTGCATATCTTCTTTGATGCATCATTAAACCTCTACTGCTCTTGTAGAATTCTATACCAAGGAAATATGAAATCTCACCCAAATCAGACATTTCTAATTCCTTGCTGAGATCATCTTTGAAGTCTTCAATCTCACTCTTACAGCTACCTATTATCAACAAATTATCTACATAGATACATAGTATAAGCAATTTACTCTTGCTTCTTCTTACATATACTCGATGTTCAGTTGTTCACTTTACAAATTCCTTCTCCCTTAGGAAACTATCAATTTTCTTATTCCAAGCTCTTGGAGCTTGTTTCAATCTATACAAGGCTTTATGCAGCCTGTACACCTTTCTTTCTTCGTCATGTTTCACAAACCCAACTGGTTGTTTAACATAGACTTCTTCATCTAAGGGTCCATTTAGGAATGCACACTTCACGTCCATCTGACATATGTGCCAACTGTTTATTTCTGCTAGACCAACAACCAACCTAATTGTTTCGATCCTAGCAACATGTGCAAAAACTTCATCAAAGTCTATTCCTTATTTCTGTAGAAATCCTTTCGCTACAAGTCTTGCTTTGTGTCGAGTTACTTCCCCTTTCGAATTTGTTTTCACTTTGTATACCCACTTGACATCAATTGCCTTCTTTCCTTGAGGCAATTCGACAAGTGACCAAGTGTTGTTGTCTTCGATAAACTTCACTTCTTCGTTCATTGCTTTCACCCACCTAGAATCCTTCAATGCTTCAGATGCATTAACAAGTTCGACATTTGCGTAGAAAGCATAATGTACCAGCTCACCTTCATCATTTATCACATCATCTGATGTAATCACACAATCTTGCAATCTTACAGGCATGCGTCTTGTTCTTTGAGGTCTGCTTGTACTTGGTATATCTGCTGGTTCCTCTTGTCGAACTTCTCTTTCGACTTGAGTTTCTGGTTCTTCGAATAGGATTCCTACTGAATCTTTCTTAACATTTTCAGTCCAATCCCATTCTTTAAACTCATCTATGATCACGTCTCTGCTGATCAAAATCTTCTTGTTTTCTAGATCGAACAACTTGTAACCTCATGTCGAATGATGTCCAACTAGAATCATTTGACTTGACTTGTCATCAAGTTTTCTTCTCAACTAATCTGGAACGTGTCTATGTGAAATAGATCCAAATACCTTCAGATGACTCAAGCTAGGCTTCACACCAGACCAACATTCTTCTGGAGTAATTCCTTCTAGCTTCTTTGTAGGACATCTGTTCAAAATGTATGTTGCAGTCGAAACAACTTCACCCCAAAACTCTTTAGGTAAATTCTTTCCTTTCAACATATTTCTCACCATATTCATGACGGTTCGATTCTTCCTTTCTGCAATTCCATTTTGTTGTGGAGTATAGGGTGGCACCACCTCATGCATAATCCCTTCCTTTTCACATAGCCTGTCAAAGTCTTTTGACACATATTCTCCACCACCATCAGTTCTCAAAACTTTGAGCTTTCGACCACTTTGTCTTTCGACCATAGACTTAAACTTGGCAAATACTTCGATCACTTCACTTTTATTCTTGATCAGATAATTCCACAGCTTTCGACTGAAATCATCTATGAATGTAACAAAGTATTTGTCACCTCCCATCGAATCCACCTGGATTGGTCCACATACATCAGAGTATATGACTTCAATACTAGCCTTCGACCTGCTTCCTGCACCCTTGCTGAAGCTATTCTTGTGTTGCTTCGCCTGCACACATTCCTCACATACCTCGTTTGGATTGTCGATTTTTGGATATCCTGAAACCATATTTCTTCTCTTCAAATCTCTGATGTCTCTGAAGTTGAGATGGCCTAGTCTATAATTCCATATCCATTCATCTCTGCTAGCTGCAGTCGAAAGGCACTTGTGCTCCATCACATTTAGTTCAATCTTAAAGGTTCGATTCTGAGACATAAGAGCCTTCAAGATTAATCTCCCATTTGCATCAACGACTCTCATCATCTTATCTTCGATTGACACTTTATAGTTCTTTTCGACCAAGTGCCCTATACTGAGCAAATTGCTCTTCGTGCCTGGTATGTACAACACATTTGATATTACTGACCTTTTTCCATCTTTCCTCATAATCATAACATCACAAATACCTTCAGCTGCTAGGGTATTGTCATTTGAAAATTTTACCATATTTTTCATTGAGGGCTTTATAATGACAAACCAATCTTTCATTCCAGACATATGTGATGAGCATCCTGAATCCAAGTACCATTGGTCCTTGAATATATCTTCATCTCTTGTTGTGACCATCAGCATTATCTCTTCTTCTTCATGTTTTACAAGATTTGCATCACTTTCTTGATTCTTTCTTTTTTCTGGACAATCACTTGAATAGTGACCATACTTCTGATAATTGTAACATTGAATGTGACTCTTACATGTTTTCGACCACCACCTCTTCCTCTATTTGAAACACCGCCTCTTTGTTTGCCTTGGTATGGTTTTCTTTGATTCGACATGTTTCCTTCGATTTGGTTTCCTCTACCATTCGATTTGTTGTAGCCACCTCTACCTCTGTCGAAACACTTTCCTTTGACTTTGGTCTCTTTTGCTGAATGTGCCTGCAAGGCCACGTCACTCTTCAATTTGCCTGTAGCTCTTTCATTCATTCTTTGTTCATAATATTCAAGCGTCCCTTGAATCTCTTCCTTTGTCAATTTCGACGAGTCTTTCCCCTCTTCTATCGCCACCACTATGTGGTCGAACTTAGGAGCCAAAGATCTTAAAATCTTTGAAACAACAGCTCTTGTTGTTAACGTTTCTCCACATATCTTAATTTGATTTACTAGTTTTGTAACTCTAGTGAAGAAATCATACATGCTTTCATTGTCTTCCAACTGAAGTAGTTCATACGTCCTTTTGTGAGTTTGTAACCTCACTTCTTTCACTTTCTTAGCACCTCCAAAAGACTTCTCAAGGATTTCCCAAGCTTCTTTTGCAGATTCTGAATCACTAACCTTTTCGAAATTGTCTGGGATGACATATTGATAAATTATAAATAATGCTTTATAACTCAGCTTCTCAGGTTCTGTATATTTCTTCTTTTCTTCTTCTGAAGCGTTTTCTCCAAGTGCTTCGACCCCATCTTTTACAAGATCCCAAAGACCTTGACACCTGAATAAGACTTTCATCTGTTTGCACCAATTCTCATAGTTGTCAACTTTCAGAATTGGTAGCGTTGCTAGATAGTTTGCACTCCCATAACTTGTCATCGTGAATTCTTCAATCGTTCTTGATTGACACTTCCCTCGAATCGATTAACCGAGCTCTTGATGCCAGATGTTGGAAATCCACCAAATTCTATGATGAATTTCTACCATAATGACAATTTAATTATGAGACAAACAAAGAAAAGAAGACAAGACAAATAATTTCTGCAGAGTTTCTCTCTGCTCACAAACTGTGAAAACTTTTTTATTCACTTTACAACTGCAAAATACTGTGAATGACCTGCTTGACTTACTTACAAAAATAGGGGTTACTCCCTCTATTTATAATTGAGCTTACACTATAAACCCAAAGCCCAAAATATCTCTTTTGTTACTAAATCAAATCTAATTTATTCTAGACTTAAATCAAATCTATTTAAATCTAAAACAAATCAAATCTTTTCGACACATAGTTTCGACACACTGAATTACAATTTAACAAACTTAACTAGCTTGCTCTTGCATCACATTCATTATTATTCATGTAATTGCATTACATGTTTGGTAATGATTTATGCTTGTTATCTATTAATTTTGCATCATTACATATTGCGATACGGTGGGAGAAATGACTTGGGTGTTTTGCATTTGATCGCAAATGTTGCGGTTAGCAAGAGTCGCCACCGACTTTTCTTTTATCCAAAAGGAAAGGCTGAAAAGAACAGGAAAGACCTTTGAGATTATTTCTTGAGTTCGGGGGGTAGATTATGAAAAGGGAATATGTTAGCACCTTTTTCATCCATAGTTATATATGGGATCTTAGTTGCTTTCTAGATCACTTGCTTTTGTTTGAAAATATGCTTTGTGTGGTTTTTGAAAGTATTTTGAAAAGGTGCCATCATTTAGGAAAACTTTGTAATAGTTCTCGTTTGTAAAAACATATACAAAGTGTTGAGCTTTTGAAAATGTTTCAAGTTTGGAAAATGTTTTGAAAGAATTTTTGAAAGTGTTGGTGTTTGTTTTGAAGATAAGCAAGAGTATTTGATATGAGATTAAGCAAGCAACTAGGAATAATCTACCTACTCAAAAGTCTTAGTTCATTTCTACCTTTCCTTTGATATTGATATCTTACCATTGATTTGGTAAAAAGCCCTATCTTTGGATGTAAAGGGACGGGCGTGGGTCATCGTATAGCCATGATAGCAATATTGTGAAATATCTTAGCGATTCTCTTTGAGGGACTAAGATCATTTTGAAAGGCAACTTTGATAGCGTCATTGAGGGACTATGATCTTGTATTTTTTTATTGTTTTTGCTAAGATATCCCACATGCATAACATGGCCATTTTTATAAAGCAACAAAGTGGATTTACCCTAAGGGTGTAAGTGTGCAAGTGTGTTGATTTACATGCATTGTTTTGTATTGAATTAGGATTTGCTAACTTGTTAATTTTATCTTTCCATATAAACCCTAATTTACTAGCATTTATATATAAAGTATTAAATTGCGGAAAATAAAAATACTAAGCTATTACATCATTAGGGAAGGGGGTATACAAATTTACAAATGGGGATTTTGCAAGAAAATTAAATCTAATTAACTATTACAACCATATTGAATAAATATACAAAATTGAAGATAAAATGCAAGAATGCAAAATGGAAAAAGAAATGATTTTTATTTGGACTTTTATGAAAGGATTTTAACCTAACCCTAATTAAGAAAATGATTAATTAAAATTAGTTAAAACTAAAACCTAAATTAATTAACAAAGAATAATAAGTAAAAAAAAGTTTTTTAGGATTTTTCATGAAAATGTTTTAAATAATGAAAATAATATGAGAATTGATTAATTAAAAAGAAACCTAAGTTCTAAATTAATTTTTAATTTACAAGAAAATAATGTAATAATTAACCTAAGTCTAAACATTAATTATTGTTAAAAAATAATTAATTGGTTTAAAAGAAAATATTTTGGTCTTTTTGTTTTATGAAGAAAAATAACCTATTAATGAATATTTTTTAAATATGTAAATAAATAAATAAAAATATATTTTTGGATTTTTATTAATAAAAATGATAATAATAATAATAATAACAATAATAATAATAATAATAAAAATAAAAGTAATATGAAAAATAAAAATAAAATAAAGAAAAAGAAATAGAAATAATAAAAAGGCCAGGGGTGTAAACATAGTCAGGGGGAAAGTCAGCAAACAAATAGCCAGGCCCAAGTTGGAGGCCCAGCGCTGCAAACAAAAATAAAAAAAGTGAAAAATATGAAGAAAAAAAACAGGAAAAAGGGTACCACTGGGACTCGAACCCAGGTCCCTAAGGTAACAGGCGCGCGCTTTAACCACTAGGGTGGTGATACATCTGTTAACTTAAACAAAAAAATAAATATATGATACAAGATTTGCCCTGAATGTACTTAAACTTCAACCTCCAGCCAAAGGATCTGTAACTTATTCATTTCTCAACTATTTTCAAAAGTATAAACATGAAACTTGTATATTTTTCCACCAGGAATCCAACCATGTAACTAACTTAAGCTAACATTCAAATATAAAGATGAATTTATGAAAGTACCAAATTCTGATCTAAATGTTTCAGCAAGTTCAAACTCAAAATTCTCCCTACTCAAGCAACATAAATGAAATCTATGGACATGTATAGTTTCATGGAAATGATGTCTACATTTTATCTTCACAAATGCAAACCTAACAATGTCTAAATAATGAGATGGAAGTTCAAGAAAAATACCCCAAAACTGGAAATCGTGAAATGAGTTTGAGCTTATTTAAAGTGATGGTGATGATCAGGTTAGCTTCCTTGAACCTCTAGGAAGCTAATGCAATGGCTGGCTTGAACTGAAAGTGACTGGAATGGTCTGGAGAAGTCCAAATACAATGCTCTGATTTTGAACTTAGAAGTTGATGAAGATGGGGTTACAGTCTGCAAACAGGGACAAGAATGGTTTGTATTTGATATGAGGAAGCTTTTTGAAACTAAAAGGCCAAGAAACACACGAGGGAAATGGAAGTTTGAAGTTCTTGGTCAGAATGTGCAACAATGGTGGTTTGTGATGCAGTTCTGAGTTTGGGGAAGTTTGAGAGCTTGTGTATTTGTGTCCTAGCTTGCAAGAAACTTGTATAATTATATGGAAAAGGTTGGATCACTTGAGATGGTCAGAAGCACAAGATATAGAGTTATGGCTATGTTACTTGATTTTGAAGAAAAGCGAAAACATGGTTTCAAGGCATAGTACAAGCATGGCCTGAGTTTATGGGAGGCTAGAGACATGTTGATTTTTCCTTTGACATTGCTTATGATCAGAAGGAATAAGTGCAAGGCTCTATGCATTGACTTTGTGATTAAAGCTTCTTTACAAGAATGGAATGGTAACTTTGTGCCACAAATAGAAATGCAACTTGGATAATGGCTCAAGTGCTTGGATCAAAGCTATAACAACTGTGTAAACATTTAATTATGGAGTGACAAACAAGTTTGAGGCCTTTAAAGCAAAGATTATACATCCTAGCTATGAATTGGTCAAGTGTTCATCACAAATTATGCCTTGTAAGTCAAGAATGAAACCCTAACTTCATCTCTTCGATTCTCTTAGATCAAGCATGATCTCAATGAGTTTTGGGACATTTTGGAAAGCTTTTAACATCCTATACAACCTCTATGTTGAACATTTTTGAAAATTCCTCATGTAGATGTGTGAAAAATTTCCATGAAGTTAGGTCAAAATCCTGCCTAAACTAGGGCAAAATTTCACTAAGTTTCCAAGTTTCATGAACATGTATTCACAAAATCATAACTTGAAATCCATGAATTTATATGAGAAGTTGTGTTCTACAATGTTTTATATCTCATTGAGATCTACAACTTTCATGTTGAAAGTTTCCTTTTAATCATCTTGTATCATGGTGAAAAATTGGCTCAAAGTTGTGAAAAAATATGAAGTTTCCAACACTTAGAAAAATTTCTAAGTTTAGAAATTTTGACTTTTCAAAATGAAATCTTGACTTTTTGATTTCTTGATGAACAAGTTTAATATTTTGACATGTTTTGATGAATTGTGATCTTTGACACTTGATTTTGACCAAAAAGTCAAAGTTTGACTTTTCAGTGTGCAGTTGACTTTTGATCAGTTGACTGAAAATCAAATATCAATCAATTGATCTTGAGCAATGTTTTGAGTCATGCCATTAGTTCAAAATGATTCAATTGAATCCTTGAGATCATGTCTCCAAACAATCAACAATTTCTAGGTCAAAAATTAGAAATTGCTCTTCCTCAGTCAAAACCCTAATTTTGACCATTTTGCCCTTTAAATGATCTGATCCAATTTCTTGAGGAAGTGTGGTCCAAACTTGGTCAAATGACATATATGAGTTTATAAAGTTGATATGGACCAAAAATTATGAAGTTTGACTATAAATTGACCACAGTTGACTTTTTCCCCAATATAGTTGATTTTAGGTCATCTGATCAATTGACTGAGCAAAAATGTGATCCAAGAGTTGAAACTTGACATGAGAAATCTTGAGGGTCCAAAATGATCCATGAAAGTCATATGGGGAATTAAAAGTCCATTTATCCTTGTGCAATCTCAAACCCTAATTTTTAGTCATCAGTGCTTGAGGAGGTGTCTTGAGCTGATCAACCTTAGTGCAGTCTTGAACCAAAGGAGATCTTGTGAGAGATTACTTGATAACTGAGAGGGAAAATTTTAGGGTACAACAACTACCCCTGTTCAATCTTCTTAAGCCTGAAGATTTAGACTGGCGGATCCGCCATTCGTGACTTGAAGGTGAAAGATGATTGAACACTAGAGTGTCCAGGAATTTGCACTCGAAGATGGATTGTCAATGGGCTTATAGATGCCATTTGGAGGAATGTTGGTAAATACTGGAAGATGTATAAGCACAAATATCTTTTTGATTTATACTAAAACTTGATATTTTACCTGTGAGAATAAGAGTTAGTAAAATGCAGATGTATGCATGATGTTCACCAGATGTGGTATTATGCTAAATGCATCGTGTATGTACATGCTATGATGTATGAATGTGAGATGTATGTTTTTGTCTGGGAAAATAAATCCCTGACTGCTGTTGAGGAAATTCTGGGGGGTTGAATCCCTGATTGTCGTTGGGGATGAAGAATTTATATATATCTTTAAACTTTATTGAAAGGGTGCTTCCGCTAGGGAATATCTCTTGAACGTCGGCTATTATCTGGTCGGATCCAGGCTTTACAACTTGATGAGAATGAGGAAGTCAACTGCTATTTGGTCAGGTCCTAGGCTTCACGGTAACTTACTGGGGAAGAGGTAAATTAACTGTTGTTTGGTCGGATTCCAGGCTTTGCAGAAAATTTCTTGAAATTGAATAGCTATCTGGTCAGATCCAGGCTTCATAACAACTTGCTGGGGATAAGGAAGTTAACTGTTATCTGGTCGGATCCAGGATTTACAGTAACTTGAAGTGGCAACTACTATCTGGTCGGGTCTAGGTTTCATGGTTTTTTTGGAAATTTATACTATTATCTGGTCAGGTCCAGGCTTCACAGTGTCTCTTTGGGGATCACAACTAATTGTTATCTGGTCGGGCTCCAGGTTTCACAATAACTTGCTGAAAAACTAATATTTGGTCAGGTCCAGGCTTTGCAGATTTCTGAGGTTGATGAGATTAATTGTTATCTGGTTGGGTCCAGGTTTCACAATAAACTGTTTGGGGATTTAGTTGTTATCTGGTCAGGTTTCACAACGAATTTCTAAGGGTAATTGCTATCCGGTCGGATCCAGGCTTCATAAAAACTTGTTGGGGTAGAGGCAAACTCTATTAGGGAAAAGAATTCAAACCTTGGTCTGGTTGAGTCCAGGTTCTTATATATTTTGAAGAGTTAAATTATTATCTGGTCGGGTCCTGGTTTCATAGTATTTGAAAGATTACACTATTATCTGGTCATATCCAAGATCTATAGTGACTTGAGAAGTTGACTATTATCTGGCCGGGTCCAGGCTTCATAGTAACTTGAAAATTGTGCTAATATCTGGTTGGATCCAGGCTTCATAGTATCCTTTGAAGATAGTAAAGGTTTTGTTGATGACTTTACCGGGGATTAGGGGTTGTGGCCCTATGATTTGCAATAGTATGAAAGGGAAACTTAAGCTGGGGAATGTAGACTCATTCGGGGAGGACAGACTCAACTTGGGGAGAATACACTCAGTTGGGGGTAACAATTTCAGTTGGAGAAGATAGACCAAGCTTGGGAATTTTGTACTCGGCTAGGGAGTTATACTATTCATTGTTTATTGGGGAAATAAACCCGGTTGATAAACTACTGAAGAGGTGAGTTCTTTTTAGGAAGAGATTAACAAGGCTTCTACTTGTAGGATCAACTTAGCTGGGGAGAGAGCTGCCAAGAGATTGAGGCTCTAGCTTGGAGATTGGTCTATTGTAGCCGATCTACGGGGGATAATGTTAATGAAATAACTGTGTGGGGATATTCCAATATACATTAAAGAGATGTTTGCTGCTACTTAGGTCATATGTTCCAAATAGTTTTAATTATGTTCATATGCATATGTTCGTTCAATTTTTTTCATTGGACAAATTTGCATTCAAAACAAAGACAAAAAGTTTGCACGTTAAAGTATATTTGTATTGATGTTTTGGCCATGAATAAGCATTTTTGTACAAAGAGACGGGGATCCTAGTAAGAGGAAATCATCAAAAATGAAACAAAAACAAATAGCCACGTGAAATGATCTCATTGCCTTCCAACTCTACTATTTCCCCAATGTCTTTGAATGTCCCTTGTCGTTGACAAAAATTGATTGGATTGATCTTAGACCGTTTGAACTTGGACCTTGGTAATAAAGTTGACTGTGGTGATTCCCCGGGACATAGTCATACGCTTTCAATCCTTAACTTTTTCCTGGACCACACTTTCGGGTTTTCAGCCCACCAGGATACCCATTTTTGCCCAAGTCTCCCTTTCGGGTTTTCAACTTGCCGGGTGTACAATCTTTTGCATATATCCCTAATTTTTGCCCAAACTTTTTGGTTTGCCGGGATGCCCTTATTTTGCCTAGGTGTGTCAACCTAGAGGGTCTCTTATGCCCTATGTGGGAAGTCTTCACCATCCATGGTAGTCAGCATCATGGCACCGCCAGAGAACACTCTCTTGACAACAAATGGCTCTTCATAGGTGGGAGTCCATTTGCCTCTGGGGTCGCCTTGTGGTAGAATGATGCGTTTTATCACCAAGTCACCAGCTTGATATACTCGAGGCTTGATCTTTTTATTGAAAGCCTTGATCATCCGTTTTTGGTACGTCTGACCATGACAAACAGCAGCCAGCCGCTTCTCATCGATCAAGTTCAGCTGACCCAATCTCATTTGAATCCACTCGTCTTCGCCTAAGCCTGCCTCATTTATAATCCTCAGTGAGGGAATCTGAACTTCCACTAGAAAAACTGCTTCCATGCCATAAACTAGAGAAAAGGGAGTTGCCCCAGTTGATGTTCTAGCTGAAGTGCGGTAGCCATGTAGAGCAAATGGTAACATCTCATGCCAATCCTTATAGGTAACTACCATTTTCTGCATAATCTCCTTGATATTTTTGTTGGCCGCTTCGACTGTGCCATTCATTTTCGGTCTATAAGGAGGAGAATTATGATGTTTGATCTTAAACTGAGTGCAAAGCTCAGTAATCATAGCATTGTTGAGGTTAGTCCCATTGTCGGTAATGATCCTTTCAGGGATACCATAGCGGCATATGATGTTGTGTTTGATTAATCTGGCTACCACATTCTTGGTGACTGAGGCAAAAGAGGTGGCTTCGACCCACTTGGTGAAATAATCAATAGCGACCAAAATTAAGCGATATCCGTTGGAAGAGGTTGGCTTGATTTCTCCAATCATATCAATGCCCCACATTGCAAATGTCCATGGATCGGTCATGATGTTCAGAGGGATAGGAGGCACATGGACCTTGTCAGCATATATTTGGCATTTGTGACAAGTCCTAGAGTGTTGATGGCAATTAGTCTCCATTATTGACCAATAGTAGCCAGCTCTCAAGATCTTCTTGGCCATCGTATGTCCACTTGAGTGAGTACCAAAGAGTCCATCGTGCATGTCTTCCAGAATTCCCTCTGCCTCCTTCTTATCCATGTATTGGAGTAGAGTAGAGTCATGGTTGCGCTTGTACAATATTCCGTTACTTAAGAAGAATTTTCCTGCAAATCTTCGTAAGGATTTTCTGTCATTGATGGATGCTCCCTCGGGATACTCTTGTGCTTCAAGATACCTCATCACCTCATGGTACCATGGCCTTTCTGTATCAGTGTCAAGCTCTCAGTAATGTGCAGGTTCGTCGAACCTTTCAATTGTAATCGTAGGGGATTCATTGTCCCATCTGACCTTGAACATTGAATACATGGTGGCCAAAGCATCAACTAATTGATTTTCTTCCCTAGGGAAGTGCTCAAAAGTGATCTCTTCGAAGTAGGGAATCAGGGATAGCACTAGTTCCTTGTAAGGGATGAGATTAGGGTGTTTAGTGTCCCAATATCCTTTTATTTTGCTAATAACTAGAGCGGAGTCCCCAAACACATTCAAATGCTTGATCCTCAAGTCAATGACAGCTTTCAGACCCAAAATACACGCTTCATACTCGGCCATGTTGTTCGTGCAATCGAAGCATAGTCTGGCGGTGAAAGGAGTGTGGCATCCTTCAGGAGAGATAATCACAGCACCAATTTTTTTACCTAAGGCATTGGAAGCCCCATTGAAGACCATAGTCCATCGGGATCCTTGTTCGGGTCTGTCATACGGTCCAGGTTTCACACAGTCGGTTACTAGCATGATGTTCTCGTCAGGGAAGTCAAAGTTCATAGACTGATAATCATCCATAGCTTGATGGGCCAAATGATCTGCTAGTATGCTTCCTTTGATGGCTTTTTGTGTAGTGTATTAAATGTCGTACTCGGTTAAGATCATTTTCCATATGTCTATCTGTCCGGAGAGGGAAGGTTTCTCGAAAATGTACTTGATTGGGTCTATTTTAGAAATCAACAAAGTGGTATGAGTCAACATATACTGTCTTAGCCGGCGAGCAGCCCATGCCAGAGTGCAACAAGTTTTCTAGAGCAGTGAATATCTAGTTTCACATTCGGTAAACTTTTTGCTCAGGTAATAAATAGCATGCTCTTTTCGTCCAGACTCGTCATGTTGGCCCAAAACACACCCCATAGAATTCTCTAGTACTGTCAAGTGCATAATCAAAGGTCTTCCTTCAATTGGAGGCATGAGAATAGGAGGTTCTTGTAGATATTCTTTAATTTTGTCGAAGGCAACTTGGCACTCATCATTCTATCTGACTACCTGATCTTTCTTCAAGAGTTTGAAGATTGGCTCACAAGTAGAAGTCAAGTGAGATATGAAGCGGGCGATGCAATTGAGACTGTAACGCGGTGGGAGAACTGACTGGGTCATTCTGCGTTTGATCGCAAATGTTGCGGTTTAGCAAGAGTCGCCACCGAATTTTCTTTTATCCAAAAGGAAAGGCTGAAAAGAACAGGAAAGACCTTTGAGATGTTTTCTTGAGTTCGGGGGGTAGATTATGAAAAAGGGAGGTGTTAGCACCCTTTCCATCCATGGTTTTCCATGGGCTCTTAGTTGCTTGCTAGATCACTTGATTTGTTTGAAAATGTGCTTTTGATGTGATTTTTGAAAGTATTTTGAAAAGGCACCATCGTTTAGGAAAAATTTGTAATGATTATCATTCGTAAGAATGTATACAAAGTATTGATCTTTTAAAAATGTTTTCAAGTTTGAAAGATATTTTTGATAGTATTGGTGTTTGTTTTTGAAAATAGCAAGGATGTTTTTAGTTTTGAAAATGAGCAAGCAACTAGGAACAATCTACCTACTCAAAAGTATTTCATGTTTATTCTTTCCTTTGACATTGTTATCTTACCATTGACTTGGTAAGTAACCTTATCTTTGGATGTAAAAGGGACGGGTAAGGGTCATTGTATAGCCATGATTAGCAATGTTGTGAGATATCTTAGTATTTTCTTTAGGGACTAAGATCATTTTTGAAAGGAAACTTTGATAGCGTCATCGAGGGACTATGATCTTGTATTTTTGTTGATTGTTTTTGCTAAGATACCTCACATGCATAATATGGCCATTTTTGTAAGGCAACAAAGTGGATTTACCCTAAGGGTGTATGTGTTCAAGTGTATTGGTTTACATGCTTGATTTGTCTTGATTAGGGTTTTCTAAGCTTTGATTTTATCTTTCCATACAAACCCTAATTTACTAGCATTAATTTGCGGAAAATAAAAATGCTAAGCTATTACATCATTTAGGGGAGGGGGTATACAAATTTACAAATGGGGAATTTGCAAGAAAATTAAATCTAAATAATTATTACAACCATATTGAATATTGTACAAAAATGAAGATAAAAATGCAAGAATGCAAAAATGGAAAAAGAAATTATTTTTGTTTTGTTTTTTTATGAAAGGGGTTTTAACCTAAACCTAATTAAGAAAAATGATTAATGAAAATTAAATGAAGTTAACTTAAACTAAATAAGAGAAGAAATTAACTTAGAAAGATTTTTTAGGGTTTTATTTATGAAAAGGGTTTAAATTAATAAAAATAATATGGTAATTAATTAATTAAAGAAAATCTAAATTATAAATTAATTTTAAATAATAAAAATAATGAAATAATTAAACCTAAATCTAATTAATGTTAAGAAAAAGAAATTAAGTTTGTTTAAAAAATGTTTTTGTTCTTTGTAGTTTCATAAAACAAAATAAACTAAATAAAATGTAAAAAGTAATAAGTAAATATTTTTTTGGGTTTTTATTAATGAAAATAATAATAATGATAATATTAATAATAATAATAATAATAAAGGAAAGAGAATAAAATAAAAATATAAAATTAAAGTCAGGGGGTTAAAACATGGAAATGGGGGTAAACAATAGTAAAAAGGGGCGCTAGGCCCAAATCTGTGTTTTTGTAATCAGAGAAAATAAAAAAATGCATGAATGGGCCTGCATTAGAAAGTAAAATGGGGGTGAGAGTTAGTAATTCAGACTAGGCCCAAAGCAATAACCCAGTGCCTGTTTGGATCAAGTGTGGCTTCCCTCTTGAGGTATACCATGTGCTTGCATTGGAGTGTGTTGGATTTATCTTTACAATCATCTGATGGTGGTGATTGAAGAGTGTACCATACGCGCTTTGGCTGATTTGCATGGGATCTGTAAAAATAAAATAAGAAAAAATAAAAGGATACCACTGGGGCTCGAACCCAGGTCCCTATAATCACAGGCGCGCGCTTCTACCACTGGGGTGGCTATACCTCCGTTTATTAATACAAAACCAAGAATATATATTTGAAACACATTCCTAGGCCTGTATCATCTTCAACCTCGCGCCAGACCAATCAACATGATTTTTTGAAATTGCTATCTCTTTCATTTCTCAACCATTTGCAAAATTATAAACATGAAACTTGCTCCAAATTTCATCACGAGTTCAGTCATATAAATAACTAAAGCTATAAATAAAAAATGAGCATGAATTTTGAATGGTACCAAATCTGACCTAATTTTTTCCAGAAAATTCAACTCTAAAATTCTCACTACTCAGGCAACATAAATGAATTCTAAGGACATGGTTAGTTTTAAGACTATGATGTCTACATTTTATCTTCACAAATGGAAACCAAATGATGCTTATATGAAGAGTTCAAAAGTCAGAAAACCCACCTTACAAGAGGGTATCGTGTTTTGAGTTTGAGCAGCTTTTGATGAGTTCCAGTGATTGGGTTAGCTTCCTCAAGTTCCCAGGAAGCTAATGTGATGCTTGGCTTGAGCTGAAAGTGGCTGAGGAGTTCTGGAGAAGTCAACTTGCAGACCCCTGTTTTTGAAAATGGAACTTGATAATGGAGGTGTTAAAGTTATGAAACACGGTCAGGGATGAGTTATATTTGATGTTTAGAAGCTTTGTGATTGATTAGGAAGGAAAACATACGATGGAAATGAGAGATATAAGTTTAAGGTTAGAATTGTGCATCAATGGAGTTTCTTGTGCAAATTCTGGCTTGAGGGAGTTTTGGTGTGTTTCAGGGTGCTTAAGCTCGTGTCGTAGCTCACAAATAGTGTCTCTATTTATAAGCAACAAGTTTGGAAGCTTGTTGTTGATCAGAATTCAAAATCACAAGTTTAAGCATAACATGTGATTTTTTGAGAAATCCAAGTTTCAAAGTCTTGTGTACTTGCTAAGTGTTGTACCCCAAATTTTGCCCTCTCACTTATCAAGAATTTTCTCACAAGATCTCCTTGGGCTCAAGACTGCACTAGGGTTTGATCAGCTCAAGTCATCTCCTTAAGCATTGATGACCAAAATTAGGGTTTGAGTTTGCACAAGGATTTTTGAATTATCAATGCTTCATATGACTTTCATGGACCATTATGGACCCCCAAGATTACTCATGTTAAGTTTCAAGCCTTGGATCACACTTTTAATCAGTCAATTGAGCAGTTGACCTAAAAATTAGTTGTATTGGGGAAAAAGTCAGCTATGGCCAATTTACAGTCAAACTTCATAATTTTTTATCCACATCAACATTTTAAACTCATGTGTATCATTTGATCAAGTTTGGACCATAATTCCTCAAGAAATTTGATCAAATCTCCAAAAGGGCAAAATGGTCAAAATTAGGGTTTTGACTGGGAAAGGGCAATTTCTGATTTTTTACCTCGAAAATGGTCAATTGGTTTAAGGCATGATCTCAAGAGTCCAATTTCATCATTTTAACCTAATGACATGATTCAAAACATTGCAAACCCATTGGATTGACAGATGAATTTTGCAATCAACTAATCAAAAGTCAACTGTACACTGAAAAGTCAAACTTTGACTTTTTGGTCAAAATCAAGTATTAAAGATTACAATTTATAAAAACATGTCAAAATATGAAACTTATTCATCAAGAAATCAAGAAATCAAGATTTCATTTTGAAAAGTCAAAATTTCTAAACTTAGAAATTTTTTTAAGTGTCAAAAATTTCTTATTTTTTCATGACTTTGAGCAATTTTTTCATTATGATGCAAGATGATTCAAGATAAACTTCCAACATGAAAGTTGTATATCTCCATGAAATCTACAACTTTTATTCACACAACTTCTCCTAAAAGTGCTTGGATCTCAAGTTATAATTTTATGAATACATGCTCATGAACTAAAAAAGACTTAGTGAAATTTTGCCCTAGTTAATCAGATTTTTTTACCTAACTTCATGGAAATTTTTCACATAGTTCCAATGGGAATCTTCAAAAGAAATTCAAATATGGGTTGTAGAGCACATTGCAAACTTTCCAAAATGTCCAGGAACTCCTTGATATCATTCTTGAGTAGGGAGAATCGAAGAGATGAAATTGGTGTTTTGTCACTTGAACTACAAGGCATTTTGTGATGAACAAAAATCCAATTTCAAACCTATGTTGCACAATCTTGTTTTGCAGGCCTCTAAACCTCAAGATCTCTCCATAATTAGAAGATTACACTTACTTTTGAGCTATTATCCAATTGTTCCAAGAATTGTCCAAACCAATTTGCCATTTTTGGAAGAAAGCTACCATTCCATTCTTGAAAAGTTGCTTTAATCACAAAGTCAACTTGTCTTGAGCTTCTAACTTGTTCTTTCTGCACACATAACTCCTAAAAACCAAAAGCAATGTGTCTAAGACCTAAGAAAGATCAGAACATGCTTGTACAATACTTGAGATTTGTCATTTCACTTTTCTTCAAAAGCAAGTTATAGAGCCATAACCCTATAACTCAGAAACCTGGAGTGATTTTGTGCTCTAATCTTTTTCATACATATTAACAAGTTTATTGCAAGCTAAGACACGATTTCAAGTATCCTAAAACTCTCCCAAACACCTTTGCTGCACAAGAGTGCTCAACTTTACAGTTTTGAGCCAAAACTCTCCATCTCCATTTCCACTCGTGCGTTTTGATTCTTAATCATTCAAACACCTTACATACATCATACACAAGTGATCCAAGCCCTTGTTTCAAGACTGTAACCCCTCCATCACTATCCACCATTTTCAAATATCAAGCTTGCAGGTTGACTTGAGTAGGGAGATTCAGGGACTTTCAAAGCAAAGTAAGAGTTGGAATACACTCAAGGAGGTCCAGGAAAGCTAAACAGATCATCAGGCCATCTCCAAAGTTGCTCAAACTCCATTCATGACTCCAGCTGCAAGAGGTAAGTTTTCAAACTTCCATCTCTTCATACAGGCATCATTTATTTCTGATTTGTGAAGGTAAAATATAGATATCATTGCTCTAAAACTGACCATGTTCATAGTTTTCATTTATATTGATTGTATGTAGAGAATTTTAGATTTGAACTTTTGAAACAATTAGGTTCCAATTTAGGGTCAGCAAAATTAGTCTTCATATTTGATTGTTAGCTTACATGATTTATATGGTTGGATTCATGAGAAAAAATGGAATACCTTTCATGTTCACATTTTCCATTTTGGTTGAGAGATGAGGAAGTTGCAGGTTGTCTGGCTGGGGCGTGAGGTTGAAGATAAAGTTTAGGTCATGGACTTGATTTGTAACATGTATTTATTGTTTCATTTTAATTAACGGATGTATAGCCATCCCAGTGGTAAGGCAGCGCGCTGGTGACTAAGAGGGCGTGGGTTCAACACCCAGCACGCTGCCTTTTGTCATTTTCATACTTTTTTTCCACTTTTTTTTTGTTCTTTACAGCGCCTGGGCCCAGTTTTGGGCTTTCCATCCATTTTGCTTTCATTAACTCCCTGTTCTATTTTCACACCTCCCTGATTTTCTCTTCATATTTTATTTTTATTTTATTTTCTTTATTATCTTTATTATTATTAATAAATATTTTTTATAGTTATTAATAAAAATTCAAAAATATTTTTTATCTTTACATTTATTTAGTTTATTTTGTCTTATAAAATCAAAAGAAATAAAAAAACTTTTCTTTAATAAATTAATTCTTTTTTTATATACTTAGATAATAAATCTTGACTTTATGTATTATTTTATTATTTTCTTGAAAATTAAAATAAATTTAGAACCTGGGCTTATTTTGGTTAATTAACCTTTTTGTATTTTAATTAAATTCACAAAAACCCTAAAAAATACTTTTCTAAATCAATTCTATTTCTTTTAAAAATTAGGTTTAGTTCCCTAAATTTAATTTGGACCAATTGATCATCACCCTTTAGTTTGATTAAGGCCAAAACATTTTCTTAACAAAAATCCAAAATAAATCAATTTCTTTTCCTTTTATACTTGTATATTATATTCATTTCATTTCTTGTATATTTATACAATTCAATATGGTTGTAATAGATAAATAGATTTATTTTCTTGCAAATCCCCATTTGTAATTTGTACACCCCCTCCCCTAAATGATGTAATAGCGTAGTAATTTTAATTCCCGCAATTTATCGCTTTATATACAAATGCTAGTAATTAGGGTTTTGTATGGAAAGATTAAAACCAACCAAATAGAAAACCCTAATCAAAGAAAAATCAATGCATGTAAATCAACACATTTGCACACATACACCCTTAGGATAAATCCACTTTGTTGCCTTAAAAAAATGACCATATTACTGTTTACAGTGATTTCTGGTAAACAACCGCTAGTCTTTCAAACTATCGAATAAACTTAATTACTGTTATTCAATTTCTCTGGTAACTTGCAGGATCGACTAGATTGATCCTATGGTACATAGTTGTTTGGCTAAGTCTAATTGTAAAACTGGTACTCATATTTAGGATTTCTAATTAAAGTGTTTCAAAAACATCCAATCCACTTCGATTATATACTAAGTGATTCGAAGGATAATTTCTATATGGTATGAGGAATGTTCATTAGAAAAGTAAAGACTTGAGATTGGGTAAATGGCAAGATTAAATGAGTGAATATAAAAGTTTTTGAATGTTTAAAGGATTTGAACCTAAGAAAAGCGTTTAAATCCAGAAAGAAATAAATGACTCTGAATGTAGGAATTCTAATGTAAAGGCATGAACGTAGAAATGTTTGAAGCACAAATGAATGGAAATGAAAGACAAAACTGGAAAATATAAAGAGTTTTCATTGAATTGTAAATGTTGGTGTTATCATACGTACATCTTTCGAGCATTCGTTTCCCTATCCATGCGGTATTTTGAATGTTTTACTAAATTTGTACAACAGATATGACACCCCAAATCCTAACACCAAGACCTCTATTTATACTATTTCGACCATAACGGTCTTGCTATCAGAATCTGCCACGTTCGAAGCATGCAGAGCATTACTTCCCTCTAGCCTCCATGCGTCCTCGAACGCTCCAACACTTATGTATTTGAATTTCAAATATCTTGCTCTCGTTTGAATTTCAAATTCCTTAGAACCTTCGTTTCGAATTCGTTCCAGAGGTTACTTTCGTAAACAACCTTCATATTCATAATCTCATCATTTATTTCGAAAATTCTTTAGCCTTACGCTCCACATTCGAAACCTTGAGCTCTAATATTTTCATTCGAAATAAACAGTCTCTTCCATTCCAAACCATAAACTTGCTTTATTCAGACAAAGCCCAATCATTTTATTTCGAATCACAATATCAAAATCTTCAGCCAACAAAATGCCCCTTTAAAATATGTATTTCGAACCCTTTGAGAAATACTTATTTTAAATAGATTTACAAGATTTTGATAGGTCTTTTGAAGAATCATGACATTTACTGTGCATGACTTTACCCACGTCAATCAAGACGCCTCTTTGAGTACCTAACCGTCTTGGACCAGTTACCACAGCATGGTGTGGTTTAAAAATAATGATTACTATTAATCACACTCATTACCAACACTAGATCTTACGCCACCTCTCTCTGAATCCAACCAACGACTTCCATGTACCCCTAGTCTTATTTAGTGGGTGTTTTACACTCACTCTTCCACATTCTCTATAAAACTCATCAGTTTAGTCTTTTCTTCTTTTTCTCCAAAATTCGGAAACCCCCATCTTTTTTACTAAACCCTAAAATTTCCAGCAATCTTAACAATGTCTTCACCAACATCATCACAATTGAAGAAATCATCAAAGAGGAAGAACAAGAATACTAACACGGAAACTGTCATGGAGAGAAAGATGGGCATTTATCAGAATCAATCCGTGCTCAATCCTCAAGCAATCTCCAAAGAGAAAGAAATGTTGTATGCTTCTCAGGTATTAATCCCTACCATTGTTGCTGGAAAAAGGTTTGCCCTAATGGGTCCTTTAACCATTTTTGAAATTCTGAAAGATACTAGGAAGATTTTTCCCGTTTTCTATAAATTCAAACCTCTATTCAACAAAATGGATGCCCCTAAGGCAGGAACTAACGATATAAGCGAATCATCTGATCCAAAAACAACTGAAACTCCAGTCTTACCCCCAAAAGATCCTTTTATTTTAGATTACATCAAAAGCAATTTCAAACCATTTCGATCCTGCCCTACTTCAGATGTAGCATATCAAAACTGGCTCGCTAAAGTAGAATCCAAAAAATCCCAGCAATGGGAAGAATTAGGAATTTATAATTTAATCAAACTGTCGAAGCCAGGCTTTACTTAGAGTCACCCATTGTTATTTGCTTCATTGTACTTCTGAGACAGCACTTATAACACTTTCCACCTTCCGGGCAGAATGATAACAGCCACGTTCTTTGATATAGCTGCCATCACTGGTCTCTCACCAGTGGGGGAAACTTATATTCTTGATAACGAAGAACATTCTAGCATCATTGACTTCGATGTCAAACTAGCTAGCTTTTCAAAATTCATCAGCCATTATCATACTAAAGGGGATGATGTCTCAGACGTAGAACATATCGCTTTCCTTACCTTGTGGCTATCACGATATGTGTTCTGCAGCAGATCCTTACAAGTGGCGAGTAGGTTCATTCCCCTAGCCAGGGATTTCTATGAAAATAGGAAAATTTGCCTGAGTGAACTGCTGCTTGTCGATCTTTATGAGAGCTTAAGGTCAGCAGTCTCTGGTTTAAAATCCCATGCTCCAAAGAACATTCTTCTGGCTGGACCCTTTTGGTTGCTTCAACTATGGCTTAACGCCATGTTCGAATCTTCTTTATCAACTGTTAATACTATCATCGAACAAGACCCAGAAATAGCTGACAGGACCATCGAAGGCACAAGGCTTCGAAAGCTTACTCCAAATGATGACAAGGATGATTTCAAAGTCCATTTTTCTAAATACATCGTGATTTTTTCAAAAAGACACAAATTTGAAGAGTCCATGGCTCCTTTTGCCCAAAGGACTTGTGGACCATCATGGTTCACAACGTCTCTCTCAGAAGTTGTCGAGAGCAGAGAGATGCGGGACATTTGGAAAGCTTTTCTTCTTCCTAGGCTAATTTCCTCAAGAATTACTCCAACAAAGAATCAGATTTTTCTCCTTGCTTATCAACCCAATTTTGTCTCTCGATAATTTGGCCTGTGCCAATTAATTCCTGAACCTTTGTTCCAAACACAAAGTGCCATAACCTCAGGCAAAACGCTCAAAGCAAGAGAGGCCAAATTACAACAGGAGTAATATCAAGAGTTTGCTCAGTTCGAGCTTTTACCTTTCGAGCCAACATACTTCACAGCAAAAGGATTTCTTGAATGGTGGACTAAGTTCTACCAGACATATATGTTTGACACACTCACCATTCAACAAAAGCTAACTGGCGTGTTCAATGTGCAGGTACACTCCAAGAAAGGTATCTTCACTCATGTCAAAGAAATTAGGGCTTTTCAAAATTATTTCGAAACTGCTTATGATCCCACACACTTGGGAACCACTGTACATCGGGCGGCCGAGACCTTGAAGGAAAATTTTAAAGAAAAAATTTCTAAGCTCAAACTTCCTTCAGGGTTGTCACCTGAGGATAGGTATAGGTTGGCACTCGAAATGCATCCACCTAAATTTCCTAGATTGCCTACCTCAGAACTGGCTCTGGCTTGGTTTCCTCCATACCCTTGGTGGTTTACTTGCAAAGAAATGTTAAAATACCAATCTCGAAAGAAAGTAAAGCCATCTGAGACTGTGACATGGGCTCGTTACTGGCTTCATAATTTCCCAGGACAACTTCGCTATGACCTTCCTGCCATTTCGATTACATCTAATCAAGGCACAGGTGCGAATGCTTGGGAAAATTCCAAATGTATCCTAATTCCCTTATTCTTAACATTTTACCTTAATTGTTTCACTTTTCAGCTATTAGGATAAAAAACGTTACTCCGAAGCCCAAGGAAGGGAACACTTCTCAACAAGCTATTGAAGTTAGCGATGATGTAACTCCAACCATACCAACAACAACAACAACTACTACAACAACACCAACAGCAGCAGACACTTCAATTCCAAAGGTAATCAACTAACCATGTTGTTTCGACTAAACTTGTTTCGACTAAACTGAAGTTTATGATTTAGATCTAACTTAAGTTTAAACCTTTTCAGACTAGCAAACTTCCACCAACTAATCCTAAGAAAAGGAAACAAGGCCCCATTGAAAAGAAACTCAAGACTGGTGAAAATTCTCCAACAGCTCTTAAGAAGAAGCAAAAGAAAGAAAGCTCCAAAGGCCCTGAGCCTACTAACGTTCCTGGACTTGATTCCACAGACGTTGCTCCCTCAACAACATCCAAAATTTCACCTTCGACCTCCAATGTAATATTGGAACATATTGACAGTAACATTTCTTCTGATAATCCACAGGTAATTCAAATTTGAATTCCTAACAAAAATAGTTATTCATACCTTGGTACATGTTCTTAACTTTTCTTTGTTCATGTAGGATATTTCGAACACGAATCCCACTGCTTCAACTCCTCCAACCGGGACCATTGTTCCAATCACTTCATCTCTCCATGGGGACTCCAGCAACTTTGTGCAGAACAAAGGGTCTTCCAACATGGTGGCCCTGACTGGGACTTCAGAGACACACGATGATCAAGGCACCTCACCCCCTTTGAACGAAGCCAACGAAGAATCGCCCAACAAGTCTAAAGAAAATCCACCAGAAACTTCCCTTCTGAAATATCCTCTTGGAACCCTTCAAGAGAATCCAACAATCACTCATGCTGAAAAGGACAAGACTGATTCTCCTCAAGAGAGTGAAGAAACTGCAGAAGAAAGTTCTGGTGAAGACGAAACCCAAAGTGGTTCGGCTGATGAAACGAAGTCTGATGCTAATAGCAGCGAGACCAATATTGTCGATGTGGTGGATCTGTGTGATGAAGGAGAAAGTAATGAGCGAGGCAAGGATGAAGATAATGGTGGTAAGACTAAAGAAACTATGGAGGTCAAAATGGACGTGACTCCTTTGAACAAGGAACTTTCCTCAACTTCCCAGCCTCGAATGACTGAAGAGGAACTAGCTCTCTTAAAACACAATGACCCAATTAGGTATATGAAAACTAAATTGGCCCAAAAGGACATCCCTTTCACTAGGGTTGGCACTGGTTCAACTAACAACACATTATCCCCAGATGCTAGATCTATACTTCTTAACAAAGTCAGGAAAACAATCCTTGATGTAGACCTGTTCGAAGTTCTTAAAAAGGATAGCATTGCTTGCTATACCATGAAGGAACTTCTTACTCAAGTTAACTTCGCAACTTGCTCCTTGCCAGTCAACACTATACTGTTCGACCTCCAAGTATTATTGGACGATGTGACTGGATGTCTCCTACAAGATGAATTAGCCGCTGCTAAAGTTCAGGAGAAACGAAACGCCATGGATGCTGCTTATGAGCGCGCTTCAAAACTTTCTAAAGAGGCTGAAGACCAAGCCACGCGTTTTAAACAGGCGAAGGCTGACTATGAAGTTCGAGCGCGGTCTATTCTCTTTTAGGAAGGACAAATTCAAGAGCTCCAGCAAAAGGTCAAAGAAGCTCAACAACAGCAACTGGCTTACGAAACTGACATCATTAGTAACCAATTCGAAGAACTTCTTAGTATGGGCCTTTCTGAAACAGAAGCAGCAGAGCGCATCAAAGGAGAAGTAGCTACTCTGGAAGGAGCGAGACACTATACCCATCAAAGACTTGAGTCCTTTAAAAGCACATTCGCAAGGTTGAGAAACAACGTTTATTTTTAAGTCTTTGCTTATTTGAATTAATTTGAGTCTCGGTTTTGTAATATTTGAACAACGCCATTTTGGCAACGTACGGTACCATTTTGGCATCTCCTTATAATATTTCGACTATGTTGCTATTATTCGAATCTCCTGCAGGCGAGGTCTATATTTTTTCAAATATTTCCCGTTAACCTTTAAGATTCGTTTGTCATCAGTTAACTCTTCGATTTCATACGCATTGTTTGAAAATTTCTTCAGTATTCGAAAGGGTCCTTCCCAATGAGGTGACTATTTACCTAATGTTTTATTCTTCTTGTCCATGGGCAATATGACTTTCCAGACTAAGTCATTATCAGTGAATGTTTTACCTTTCACCCTTTTGTTGTATGCCCTGGCTACCCTTTCCTTTTGCCTCATTAGGATTTCCAATGCATGCAACCTAACTTCGTCTAACTCAACTAACTCATTCATCATCATCTCCCAATATAATGCAGATGGGATCTCATTTTGCCTTTGAATTCGAACTGATTGCAGATGAATTTCCACTGGTAAAACTGCATCATGGCCAAATGTTAGTTGGAAAGGCGTGGTGTTAGTAGCCTCTTTAGGAGATGTTCTACAAGCCCAGAGTATTTGGTCCAAAGTCTTATGCCAATTCTTTGGCCTCTTACCAATATGTTTTTAATTAACCCTATTATCACTTTGTTTGCTGCTTCGACCTGACCATTTGCTTGAGCATAATATGGTGTTGATGTTAATAATTTAAAACCCATCTCCTGAGCAAATTCCTGCATCTTTCTGCCAGTAAACACAGAACCTTGGTCTGTGGTTATACTCTCTGGCAATCCAAACCTATAAATTATTTGTTTCTGTATGAACCCAATAATAGCCTCTTGATCAGCAACTATTAATGGTATTGCTTCGATCCACTTGGTAAAATAATCAATTCCTACTAAGATATATTTTTGTCCTTTAGACGAAGCAGGATTGATCTCTCCTATTAAATCTAATGCCCATCCTCTAAAGGGCCATGGTTTAATGATCGAATGTAACTCACTTGCAGGAGCATGTTGAATTCATGCATGTTTCTGGCATTATTCATACCCTTTAGCAAAATCTATATAATCTTTGAGCATGCTGGGCCAATACATGCCATATCTAAATAACAACCATTTCATTTTATGGCCTGCTTGATGTGCCCCACATGCCCCATTGTGGACCTCTGATAATGCTAAGTATGCCTCACCTTCTCCTAGGCACTTCAGTAATACGCCTTCCCGGGTCTTCTTGAACAAATCATTTCCCATGAGGACGTATGATAACTCTCTATATTTTATCTTCCTATCCACATTCAATGTTGGGTCTTTTAAATAATTTACAATTGGACTTCGCCAATCTGTATCTGACAAGGTATCTGTGGCTAATACTGAAGGGGTGAAAAACACAAGAAGGGGGGGTTGAATTGAAAAACTGAAATCTAAAGCAATGAACACGATATTTTTATCCTGGTTCGTTTGATCTCAAACTACTCCAGTCCACCCGTCAAGGTGATTTCGCCTCTCTCCAACGAGGTCTTAATTCACTATATTCAACTGAATATTACAGACTGCTTTAACAACTGCTAAAGCCTTCTTGATTCAAACCACAACCCAGTTTGTCAAGGTAACACTTTCTTACAAAGAGATAAAACTATGTGTGTGGATGTTTTCTACAAAACTTTATCACAACTGTGATGTATACACAAATTGAAGCTTAGAAACTAGATTGCTAAACAGTAATGAAATATCAGAGTGTATGGTTTAGCAAAACTGGTAGAACGAAGATTATGGTTCAGCTTTTGTGCGTGTAGAGATTTGGAGAGCATTAGCCATTATAATCTTCAAAGCCTTGTTTATATAGCACTTGAGATGATGAACGTTGAATGCAATATTCTTGATTCAATGCTAATAACAAGCTTTCCTTTTTGAGCAGATCTTGTCTGGAATGAAGCCGTTGGAATTAATTTGCTTTCAATGCACAGTACCGTTGCTTACTTAATGCAAGTTCTGGCTTGGCTCATTCTGATTCTGCTTCGCTGCTGATGAACTATTGTGTTTCTGTATCAGAGTATTAGGCGCAGTCTTGTTCATCAGGCTTCAGCATGTACGTGAGTTGATCATCTGATCTTGACGTTCTGATGTAGCAACTTCTGATGCTGGTGTCTGAAATCAAGTTCTGATGCTGAATAGACGTGATCTTGCTTATATCAATCAGAGTATCTGCAAGTCAGAACATAATAATTTTAGGCAGCAGATAGTTCAAACATGAAACATATAAATACTATATCTTTTCACTTTGTTATCATCAAAACTTAAATATAGGGTAGTAGATTCAAACATTGTTCTAACAATCTCCCCCTTTTTGATGATGACAAAAACTAGATATTTTAAATTAAAATAACGTGAAAAGGTATCTGGAATATGTATCAGAATAAGAAGTAAAATAATAAGGAGTAAGGAAATACTCCCCCTGAGTTTATTACTTCCCTTTGATTATACGTGTTCTTTAGGATCAGATCTTTTTCTTTCTTTGAACATCAGATTATCATAGTCTTTGACTTATCAGAGAGCAGAGCTTCAGAGCTTTTCTTGTCAGAGCTTTGCTTTGGATCAGAGTATTAGGACGATCAGAACTTCATATTGATCAGAGCAACATTGATCAGAGCTTCTAGTCTTCAGAGTGTCCAGGAGCTTCCTTGTGCCTGTAGACTTCAAACAAAACAGAAAAAGACATTTCAAGTAATAAAGTTAGAATGTTTGAGAATTTCTGTCTAGTTAGCCGTTATTGATTTAAATATCATTCTTGTTCTCCCCCTTTTTGTCAGCAATCAAAAAGTGTTGGTGATGTGCTAAAACAATTAAGATCAGAAAAACTAATCATATTAATATAGTTCAGAATCAGAGCAAGAAAATATTACAAAACATAATCAAAGCAGTACATCAAAAAATCAGGAAAACATGAAAAAGGTCATGCATGAAAACAGATTTAAGGTTGAGGAGGCAAGCGTGTGAACAGGCGCTCCAGCATGGCTTGAATCTTTTCAGAAGTTTCATTTTGCTTATGCACCATGCTGACAACAGTGTCAATCTTGCTTTCCTGCACATCCATTCTTGCTTTCATCTTCTGATCGTTTTCATCCATCCGCTGCTGTAGACGCAAGTCATTCAGCCTTAGTTCTTCCAGAGTCTGCCTGTCCAAGGCAGCTTGAGAAGCATCAGAAGGAGGAGGCTTCTCAGAACTTTCAGCAACATCTTCTGCTTGACTTTCAGCCTGAATGGTCTTGTCTTCTTCTGATGGTTGCACCTTTGCAGCTTGCTGTTTCTCAGACCAAGGTTCACTATCCAGAGGGAGCACAACTTCCTGAGGCAGCTGACTTTCAACTTCCTTCAGCAGCTTGCTGAAGTTCTGTTGTGCCTGCTCATAGTTGATATCTTGCAACTTGAGGGCTTCAGCACGTACCCAACATCTGAACTGTGACCAGAGCTGATCAGAAGCAGCTGGGTCAATCATCCCAGGACAGACTTGCTTCAAAGAAGCAATCCATTGCAGCACACCTGTTTCAAAATTCAAAATACCAGAGCCAACATCTGGTTGCTTTGGTTTTGGGATGGCAATTTTGTGTTTTAGATCAGCAAGACGGTCAAGACTGGTTAAGTCAATGAAAGTCCTGTTGGGGTTTTCAAAGGTTTTCTGAGAGGCTGTTTGTTTTGGAGGAGGGGTATCAGAGTCAGATATTTCGATTGGAGTGGGTGGTGTTTTGGGAGTTTTTGGTGGTGTCGATTCTGATGAGGATGGTAACTGGGGCATGATAACAGTGGTTCCACATGGCAGCTGCATTGCCAACGGTGATGGTTGAGGTGAGTGAGGGTCAGATTGAAGTGGAGAAGGAGTTTCAGAGTGGTGAAACTCTGTTTATGGTGAAGGAGGATTTATTTCTGGTTGGGGAGAGGGAGGTGGAATCTCTGATTGCTCAGGGATCAGAGGTTCTTCTGAGAGTGGTTGTTGTTGTGGTTCTGGTTCTGGTTGTTGTTGTTGTTGTTCTGGTTGTGGAGGAGGAACATTTTGTGGTTCAGAGTTTGGTTGAGCAGAGGCATGTTGACGCTCAATATCAGCCAGCACTTGGTCAAGTGCTGTTGTTGTTGAAATTGTTGGTTGTTTGGGTTGTTTGGTTCTAGGTCTTCTGAGTTTTAATGCCTCAGAAGGGTCTTCTTCTTGTATGGTTTCATCAATGGTAGGGATGGGAATTGATATTCTATGAGAGGTTTGAGGAGGGATAGATGCTGGAATAGTAAAAGAATTTGAAATAGGGGCAGCAGATGAAATACCTCTTTTCTTTGGAGTCTGCTGAGATGATCCTTCTGATGGCGCTTTCCTCTTCTTTGTCTTCTTCAGAGTCACTTCTGGTTGGGGTTGACGCAGATCTCTGATATTCAGCTTTGAATCTGTATCATCTGCCTTGTACGCATCTGGGTACCTGAGAAACATCTCTGGTTTGGATTCCATTTTAGAAAATATCGGAAAATCACTCAGAGGCACTCTTCTGCTGGAGATATCAGCAGTGGAAGTAGCTCTGGGTTCCTTCTGAATATTCTCTATCAGCTTCATCTTTTTCAGATTCTTTGCGTTCAGAGGTTTCCCAATTGTTGGTTCAATAGTGCTCAGCTCCTGAGCTTCTATCAGATGTTCAATCAGCCTATTCTCTGTCAGAATATCTGATATTAGCCTTCCAAACGGTATCCAGTCCCTCTTGGTTCTTTCTTCTTCCCTTGTTTCTTTCACACTGGTTTTGAGATGGTTGAACAGGAAGTGAGCCAGATTGATCTTTATCTTCTGATCAATAAAGTAGATCAGAAACTGCTGATCCACATTTATATAATCAGGAGAACTTGTTGGTTTCCTGTGGTTGAAGCACCCCAGAACAATCTTAGCCCATACTCTGCAATGATCCTTCAGATCCTTAATCTTGCTGCTGGGCATCCCCAGAGTGAAAATCCTGTTAGCTACCACACCTGTATCAGCACATCTTTCAGCCATGTCCACACAACGGACGCCACCACCACTTTGACCGATTAGCCTTGCAATGAGATCTTCAGAAATCACAATCTTCTTCCCCATAACAGAGGAGATGACTAGATGTTTTGAAACCTTGGCGTGAATCCAAAATTCCTTGACCAGTGCTGGGAATGTTGGTCCAACCAACCTATCGAAATACCTTTCCCACTTTTGAGCCCTAATTTCTTCAGTTAGGTCAAAACCATTCTCCTTCAAGCTTTCAAAGTCAATGATTAACTCAGAGAGCACTTCAAGGTTCTTCACCGGAGTGAGGAGAGTTCTGAGTGGTACTTGATATTGCTCAGAGGTTGCTTTCTTCTGATTACCTGCAGAAACGCTGCTGGAGGATGCCATTGTTCACACTAAAAAGGGTTTTGAGAATGAATTGAAGAAAAAGGTTTGCAAGAGATGAACTCAGAAATATGCAGAAAATGCTTGAGTGTTAGTGAGAAAGCGTAAAGAATAAGAGTGAGAGATTAATGTGCTTAAATAGAGTTTTTCAAAATTATTTTGAAAAGATAAACGTTTTTAAGAGAGAGAAAAAATCATGATTGCCATTTAAAAGCATGATTACTTTTCATTAAATGCTTGCTGATTTTGGGGGATTTGAGAAAGATACTTAAAAACGGTTACCAGACATGTGTCTCAATGCACCCAATCAGCGCTTTGCCTTCTCAGAAGCGTGCACGCGTTCTGCTTCAGAGATATGCTGATGATTGGATGACACTTGTTTGATGTAGTGATCAGCACGTCTTTTTTTGAGATTAGACTCTCAGATATTTAGACTTGCATCTGATACAATCTGCATGTTCTATCTTTCTGAAAGGAGATTGATCAGAAGTTCACAGTAAAATAGTTACATTCTGAAAGTAAATATATGGAATTAAAACATTTTCACTCTGGACACACTTTCATGCTGAGATGTTTCAGAATGAAATTAAACCTATCTTCTGAAAGGGGTTTAGTAAAGATATCAGCCCATTGATGGTCTGTATCTATAAATTTTAAGTTCAAAATACCTTTCTGAATATAGTCCCTAATGAAGTGATGTTTTATTTCTATATGCTTAGCTCTAGAATGTAAAATAGGATTCTTACTTAAGCAAATAGCAGAAGTATTATCACAAAGTATAGGAATATTACTCTCAAAAATCTGGAAGTCTTCAAGCTGACTTTTCATCCAGAGCATTTGTGTGCTACATCCTGCTGCTGCTATGTACTCAGCTTCTGCTGTTGACAGAGCAATTGTTGATTGCCTTTTGCTGGACCAAGAGATCAGATTTTCTCCCAGAAACTGGCAGCTTCCAGAAGTACTTTTACGTTCAACTCTGTCTCCAGCAAAATCAGCATCACAGTAGCCTACTAAGCTGTAATCACTAGATTTTCTATAAAACAAACCCAGATTAGTAGTACCTTTCAGATACTTGAAAATTCGCTTAACAGCTGTTAAGTGAGATTCTCTAGGATCTGATTGGAATCTAGCACAGATACAAACACTGAATAATATGTCAGGTCTTGAAGCAGTCAGATAGAGGAGAGAACCAATCATACCTCTGTAGACTTTCTGTTCTACACTTTTGCTTACCTCTTCTCTTTCCAGAATGCACGTGGGATGCATTGGAATCTTTGATGGCTTACATTCTGAGAGGTAAAATTTCTTCAGAAGATCTCTGATGTATTTTCTCTGATGAATGTAAGTTCCTTCTGGAGTTTGATTGATCTGAATTCCCAGAAAGAATTTCAGTTCCCCCATGAGGCTCATCTCAAATTCTGCCTGCATATACTTAGCAAATTTTCTTCCAAGAGAAGGATTAGTAGAACCAAAAATGATATCGTCAACATAGATTTGACAGACTAAGATGTCACTCTTAACTGATTTACAGAATAGAGTAGTGTCCACTTTCCCTCTGGTGAATTCATTTTCAAGCAGAAAGTTACTTAGCCTTTCATACCAAGCTCTGGGAGCTTGTTTCAGACCATACAGTGACTTCTTTAGTTTGAAAACATGTTCTGGATGTTTTGTATTTTCAAAACCTGGGGGTTGGTGAACATAAACTTCTTCTTCTATATAACCATTTAAGAATGCACTTTTGACATCCATCTGATACAGAGTGATGCCTCTATTAACACCAAATGAGATTAAAAGTCTGATAGATTCTAACCTGGCGACTGGGGCAAAGGTTTCTGTATAGTCTATCCCCTCTTGCTGACTATAACCTTGTGCAACCAGTCGTGCCTTGTTTCTGATGACTTCACCTTGTTCATTTAGCTTGTTTCTGAACACCCATCTTGTTCCAATGACGTTGAATCCTTTTGGTCTGGGAACGAGATCCCATATGTCGTTTCTGGTGAATTGATTCAGCTCTTCTTACATTGCCAGAATCCAGTCATTATCCAGAAGTGCTTCATCAATAGAAGAAGGTTCAATCAGAGACACAAGTCCCATAAGAGTTTCTTCAGAGTTTCTGAAGCTTGCTCTTGTTCTGATTGGATCTTCCTTTCTTCCTAGGATAATCTCTTCTGGGTGATCCAAGCTGCTTCTGGGTAATCTCTTCTGAGGTTGATCAGCAGCTGTTGTAGGATTTCTAGCAGTGCTCCTTTCAGACGTTGAAGGAATGTCTGTGTTGAGAGCTTCTGATGACTTGTCTTCAGAACCTGCAAATTCAATTTCTATACCTGCAAAAATTTCATTCTGCTTTGACTTTTCAGAGTCAAGCTTATCATCAAAACGAACACTGATTGATTCTTCCACAATCTGTGTTTCTGTATTGTATACTTTGTACCCTCTTGAGCGTTCAGAGTATCCTAACATAATACACTTTTGTGCCTTAGAGTCAAACTTGTTCAAATAATTCTTTGTATTTAATATAAAGCAAGTACATCCAAATGGATGAAAATATGAAATGTTGAGCTTTCTGTTCTTCCACAATTCATATGGAGTCTTTTCCAGAATAGGTCTTATTGAGATTCTATTCTGAATGTAACACGCTGTGTTTATTGCCTCTGCCCAGAAAGTCTTAGCAACGTTTGTCTCATTGATCATGGTTCTGGCCATTTCTTGCAATGTTCTGTTCTTTCGTTCTACAACTCCATTTTGTTGGGGAGTTCTAGGACAAGAGAAATCATGCAGAATGCCTCTGTCATTAAAGAATGACTCAAAATCTTTATTTTCAAATTCTCCACCATGATCACTTCTGACTTTAACGATTCTAAGATCTTTTTCATTATGAACTTGGTTACAGAAGGTAACAAACACAGAGTGTGACTCGTCCTTGTGTCTTAAGAACTTTACCCATGTCCATCTGCTATAGTCATCTACGATTACTAACCCATACTTCTTACCACTGACTGAAGCAGTTTTAACTGGTCCAAATAAGTCAATGTGCAGAAGTTCTAATGGCTTAGAGGTAGAAACAACATTTTTGGATTTAAAAGAAGGTTTTGCAAATTTGCCTTTCTGACATGCTTCACACAGAGCATCTGAATTGAACTTCAAATTAGGAAGTCCTCTGACCAGATTGAGTTTGTTAATCTGAGATATTCTTCTCATACTAACATGCCCCAATCTTCTGTGCCAGATCCACTGCTCGTTGTTAACAGACAGAAGACATTTTACATTCTGACTCTTTAGTTCAGAAAGTTTGATTTTGTAAATGTTGTTTTTCCTCTTTCCATTAAACAGGATAGTCCCATCTTTCTGACTAACAGCTTTACATGATTTTTGATTAAAGATTATATCATAACCGTTATCACTTAATTGACTTATGGATAACAGATTATGCATCAATCCATCTACTAGCAGAACATTATTAATAGAGGGAAGATTTCCATTACCTACAGTTCCAGAGCCAATTATCTTTCCCCTCTGATTGCCTCCAAAGCCAACGTGGCCTCCAGGCTTAAGTTCCAGGCTTTGGAACATATGCCTTCTTCCTGTCATGTGTCGTGAGCAGCCAGAGTCCAGGTACCATGACTGGTGTTTCTGACTTGCTGCTAAAGATATCTGCAACATGTATTATTTTGTCCTTAGGTACCCAGATTTTCTTGGGTCCTGATTTATTAGTTTTACCAAAACTCTGGTTGAATTTTGGTTTCACAGAGTGCTTACTGCTAGTATATTTGATATCATGTGTGTGACCATACACAAAGTGTGAATTTAAAGGAGTGTGTTTAATGGTTAAGTCCATGACATTCTTTGGTGTAGGAACCTTACCTTGGTATCCTATTCCTTTCCTGCCGTTTCTGCTAACTCCATAGATCATTGAAGCCATTCTGCTTCTATCTATGCTTTTAGCTAGGAACTTCTGGAAACTGTGATCATACTCCTTGATGATCTCATCAGCGTTGCTGGGAGTTTCAGAAATTGGTTCCTTCTGAGAGTTTTGTAAAGTGTTTTCTAATTTTGAAATCTTATCTCTCAGCTCAGAATTTTCCAATTTGAGACTCTCAGACTTATTAGAGTCAGATTCAAGATTCCTTTTCAGGTCTCTGAATTTAGCTCTAATCTGCTGATAACGTTCCAGAATCTCATTAAGGCTTTCAGCAAGTTCAGCCTTTGTAAAGTTAACAGCGAAGTTAGGAAATACCTCTTCTGTGTCTGATTCTGAGTCTGATTCAGAAGCTTCACTATCTTCTGAAATGTTTGCCATGAGAGCTATGTTTGCCCTTTCATCATCTGATTCTGAGTCAGCTTCAGACGAGTCAGAGTCATCCCATGTGGCCATGAGACTTTTCTTCTTCTCTCTTCCAAACTTCTTTTTGGGCTTTTCCCTCTGAAGCTTTGGGCAGTCACTCTTGTAGTGTCCTTGCTCATTGCACTCATAGCAGATGATGTCTTTGGTGTTTGGCTTCTTGCTACTGGAGGAGCCTTCAGATCTTCTGTATCCAGAGGAAGAATCTGTCCTTCTGTATCTGGAAGAGGACTCGTTCTGATCAGATCTTCTGGGATTCCTGAACTTCCTTTGTCTTTGCTTCCACAGTTGATTTACTCTTCTGGAGAGAAGGGAAAGTTCGTCTTCTTCTGATGAGGATCCATCAGATGTTTCTTCAACTGCCTGCAAAACTTTAGACTCAAATTTTCTGTTAGATTTTAATGCTAAAGGCTTACCTTGCTTCTGAGGCTCATCAGCTTCTAGCTCTATCTCATGACTTCTGAGGGAGCTGATAAGTTCCTCCAGAGTGATTTTGTTGAGATCTTTAGCTAGCTTCAGAGCAGTAACCATAGGCCTCCACTGCTTGGGTAAACTTCTGACGATTTTCTTGACATGGTCAGCAGTAGAGTATCCTTTGTCCAGAACTTTGAGACCAGCTACCAGAATCTGGAATCTAGAGAACATAGTTTCAATGGATTCAGATTCTTCCATTTTGAACGCCTCATACTTCTGAATGAGCGCCAGAGCTTTTGTTTCTTTGACCTGAACGTTGCCCTCATGCGTCATTCTGAGAGAATCAAAGATATTTTTTGCTGTGTCTCTGTTGGAGATCTTTTCATACTCAGCATAGGAGATGGCACTGAGGAGGATGGTTCTGGCCTTATGGTGATTCTTGAAGTCACGCTTTTGTTGATCAGACATTGATTTTCTATCAATCTTCTGACCACTTGCATTCACAGGGTGCGTGTATCCATCTGTCACCATATCCCACAGATCAGCATCATGTGCTAGAAAGAAGCTTTCAATTCTGTCTTTCCAGTAATCAAAGTTTTCTCCATCAAAGACTGGAGGTTTGCCACTGAATCTGTCTCTGTCCTCATTATTGTCATTGCTGATGTGAGAATTGTTTCCTGCCATTGTGTTTTTCTGACGCTGGATCTTGTACTGACACGGTTAAGTGTTTTAGCTCAGAACCAGGCGCTCTGATGCCAATTGAAGGGGTGAAAAACACAAGAAGGGGGGGTTGAATTGAAAAACTGAAATCTAAAGCAATGAACACGATATTTTTATCCTGGTTCGTTTGATCTCAAACTACTCCAGTCCACCCGTCAAGGTGATTTCGCCTCTCTCCAACGAGGTCTTAATTCACTATATTCAACTGAATATTACAGACTGCTTTAACAACTGCTAAAGCCTTCTTGATTCAAACCACAACCCGGTTTGTCAAGGTAACACTTTCTTACAAAGAGATAAAACTATGTGTGTGGATGTTTTCTACAAAACTTTATCACAACTGTGATGTATACACAAATTGAAGCTTAGAAACTATATTGCTAAACAGTAATGAAATATCAGAGTGTATGGTTTAGCAAAACTGGTAGAACGAAGATTATGGTTCAGCTTTTGTGCGTGTAGAGATTTGGAGAGCATTAGCCATTATAATCTTCAAAGCCTTGTTTATATAGCACTTGAGATGATGAACGTTGAATGCAATATTCTTGATTCAATGCTAATAACAAGCTTTCCTTTTTGAGCAGATCTTGTCTGGAATGAAGCCGTTGGAATTAATTTGCTTTCAATGCACAGTACCGTTGCTTACTTAATGCAAGTTCTGGCTTGGCTCATTCTGATTCTGCTTCGCTGCTGATGAACTATTGTGTTTCTGTATCAGAGTATTAGGCGCAGTCTTGTTCATCAGGCTTCAGCATGTACGTGAGTTGATCATCTGATCTTGACGTTCTGATGTAGCAACTTCTGATGCTGGTGTCTGAAATCAAGTTCTGATGCTGAATAGACGTGATCTTGCTTATATCAATCAGAGTATCTGCAAGTCAGAACATAATAATTTTAGGCAGCAGATAGTTCAAACATGAAACATATAAATACTATATCTTTTCACTTTGTTATCATCAAAACTTAAATATAGGGTAGTAGATTCAAACATTGTTCTAACAAATACTTCGAATTCCTGCTTGTCAGCACAACCTAACTTTATATTTTCTAAGTCTGATGGTATGAGTTTAGTAGCCACAACCCTTCCTCTTAATTCAATCAAATCTTCAAATTCCTTGGTGGAAACTTTATACCCTGAAGCCAACTGTGCTAGGTCATTTTCCTCTTGATTTTTTATTCTTGGTATATGTTTAATATCCGTGTATTCGAATTTTTTGAGTAGCCTATTAACTATAATGAAATACGTAATCAAATTGTCCTTTATGCATTTGTATTCCTTTGTTATTTGCTTGACCACTAGCTCCGAATCTCCTCTAATTTCGACTCTAGTTGCCCCCAATTCCAACAAAGCTTCAAGTCCAACGATAAGCGCTTCTTACTCAGCTTCGTTGTTCGAGCAACGAGGACCGTCTAACTTATACTTGAATTTTGTTGGAATTCCTTCGGGAGAAATTATAAGAACTCCAACACCACTACCATCTTTATAGGTCGAACCATCAAAGTATAATTTCCAAGGTTGCATTTCGACGTAACTCATGACAGGCTCTTCGCTCAATGAATGGTCAACAATGAAATCAGAAATTACTTGACTTTTCACAGCTCTTAAAGGCATGAAAGTCAGAGAATACTCTGTCAAGGCCAAAGCCTATTTACCAATTCTGCTATGCATTATTGGTTTCGAAAGCATGTGTTTGATAACATCGAAATGAGATGAAACATGAACATCAACAGGCTTTATATAATATTTAAGTTTCATACAAGAGAAATACAAATAAAGGCATAGCTTTTCTATGCTGCTATATCTGGTTTCCGCATCATTCAACACCCTACTTAAATAGTATACGGCTCTTTCGATGCCATTGCTATCTTCTTGTGCTAACATACTACCTATGGTAACTTCAGAGGCGGATATGTACAATCTCATGGGTTTTCCCCATGAAGGTGGAGACAAGATAGGAGGCTGGGTGAGATATCTTTTTATATTGTCAAACGCCTCCTGATGTGCTTCGTTCCATTCGAAAGCTTGTCCTTGCTTCAAACGAAGTAACGGATAGAAAGCCTGGGTTCTTCCACTTAAATTCGAAATGAACCTTCTTAAAAAGTTAATTTTACCTAGCAAAGATTGCAACTCTTTTTTTGATGTAGGTGCTTTCGTTTCTACAATGGCTTTGGTCATGTTTTGGTTGATTTCGATGTCTTTCTTATGAACCACAAAACCAAGGAAATCTTCAGCCTGCACGAAAAATGCACACTTAAGGGGGTTCATTTTTAAGCCATGCTTTCTCATTCTTTCGAATGATTGGCTCAAATGATGCAAATGAGTTTCTGCAGATACTGATTTGATGACTATATCATCAATGTACACCTGCATAAAAGTCTCAATGAAATCATGAAAAATCGAATTCATTGCCCTTTGATAAGTTGCTCCAGCGTTTTTTAAACCAAAAGGCATTACTACCCATTCGTAGGTGCCTAAGGCTCCTGGACAACGAAATGTTGTCTTAGCAACATCTTCTTCAGCAATAAAGATCTGGTTATACCCAAAGTATCCATCTAACATACTTAAATATTCAAATCCTGCAGCAGAATCTACTAACATTTCTGCCACAAGCATGGAATACTCATCTTTGGGGGTAGCAGTATTTAAATCTCTAAAATCTATGCAAATTCTCAGAGAGCCATTCTTCTTAATAACAGGTACTATATTTGCTAACCATTCGACATACCTTGTGGTCCTGATGAATTTGCAACGCAAGAACCTTTCAATTTCAGCTTTAATCTTCGTGAGAACTGCTGGCGTGAACCTTCTAGGGGTCTGCTTGATGGGCTTCTTGCCATCCTTGATTGGAAGTCTGTGTTCCACTAGCTCCCTTTTTAAACCAGGCATTTCATCATAGTCCCACGCGAAACAATCTTTTTTTTTTCTAAGAACTTCGACCACTTTCTGCTTGAGGCTTGGATTGAGTTTTGCGCTCACGTAAGTTATTCTTTTTGTGTTTTCATCTCCCAAGTTCACCTCTTCGAGTGGATCCTGCGCTAACATTTTAGCACCTGAGTCTGCGGGGTCCTTCTCGAAGCCTAAAGGTTCTTTATCATAAATGGCATCTAGCCTTTGATCTATTTCAACTATTTCTTGTTCTTCAAAGGGTGAGCCTTTTGAGCCATCCCCACCTGCTTTGTTTACCTCTGCAGCCATACTATCTACTTCAGCTTCTAAGGCCGCCTTCCATTCGTTCTCAGCCATTTAGGCCGAAATCTTTTCGAAGAAGGAGGACTCAATCATGAGCAGGACTATCGAATTCCCAGCCTACTGGCCGTCTTTGTGCAGCGCCTTTGACTTCTCCATCTCCCTTGATTATCCTTCAATCCCAATACATTCCATCATGGCGAAGGGTCATGTAATAATGCGCATTCTTGGTCTCATTGATCTCATCGTTAGGGGTACAAGGAGCAATTTTGGCTAAGTGTTTGTCATAGTTTCTCTTATCAACTAGGTTGACTGCTGTCATGAAATAGCTTTGGTCAGCTTCGATGTTTTAAACAATCCCATCCTCTCTCCATAATACTAACCTCTGATGCATCGACGAGGGGACTGCTCCAATGCCATGGATCCATTCTCTGCCCAACAGCAAATTGTAGTTTGCTTTAGCTTCGATTACCATGAACATAGTGGGTCTGCAGCTTGATCCCACTGTCAAATCCACTTGGATCACCCCAATGTCTGGCCCACTTTACCTTCATAGTTTGAGAGTACCATGTTGTGTGGTTTTATGTCAACATCCTGTATCCCTAACTTCTTCAACATGAAATGAGGCATCAAGTTCACCGCAGCGCCTCCATCCACCAGGACTTTGTTTACACCATGTGTAGCAACTTTGGCTCGAATGAATAATGGCTTTAAGTGATTTTGCATGGCTGGTTCTGGGTACTCGAAGAAGGCATTCTGCTCTTCGACAGCCCCATTATCCATCACATAATAGCATACTGGCCTATGTTTCGTCAGGTCTATTGCATCATCCTCCTCGTGCTCTCCGACTTCAGTCTTTTGCCCAAATTCGCAAGGCAACACAGACACTACATTGCAGTTGATGTTTAGTGAAGATTCCCCTTCTGATTCGAAATTGTCAGTCAGCATCTCCTCATCCTCCTCTGGACCCGGCGTATATTCCTTCTATTCGTTTTGCTTTGTTTCAGAGAAAATTTTCCCGCTAACTGGAGGTTTTCCTCCATGTTGATTGTTTGGTGCAGGTTTGTTGGTACTCGATTCCTCTTTGTCCTTACTCGAAGCCACTCCTTTGTCTAACATAGCTTCTCTCTCAGCTTTTCGAACTCTTTGTTGCCTGCGCCATTTTGACCTTGACATAGGATTCTTTCCCTTGTAGTTTTCTAACCTTACTTCTTCCCTTTTCGCCATATTGAACTGCCTTCTGTACACCATGGCATGGCGTGCATTTCGTTCATTATTTCTCCACTTGTCTTTTCCCTTGTCAGCCCTAACTTGTAGCCACTTGTCTGTTGGTACCTCAGCAGGCACTTTGAATGTTACCCTTCGAGCGCCTCTAGGATAAGGGCTGTCAGGCCTCTGTTGGGTGTAGTTGTTTTCGAAACGTTGGCCCATCTGACCAGTTTCCCTATGGTTCCAACATGGGGCGAAAGGGACTGTTTCGAAGGTTTCGGCCACTTTCTGATCATATACTACAGAACATCTTGGACACACGAGGCATTTGGTTGCCCCTTTGTGACAACGAACTAAGAACCCCAAAAGACTTTCTCCAGCCTTAGGGTAGCATCTGAACAGCTGGTTATCCTGGCGCCAGTTGACGCATGTTCGTGCCCTTTGACTTTTCTCAAAGTTTGCAGCAATTCTCTGATTACAAATGATGTTGCATCTGGGACATAACATCATTACAGCGTTCTCTTTGTGGCATAGCATAAGGTAGTCCTTGAGACTAGCATCCCTAGCATAACTGTCTTCCATCTTGTATTTTTCTTTCTCTAAGTACCTTTCCATTTCCTTCATTTCGGAACAAGGTTGCTCCATATTCACCATGTTAACATCTACATCTTCTCCTTTAATATCAGTATCTCCCCACCCTGTAGGTTTGATGTCTTCAATCGGGATCTTTGCGCTTTCTGGGGCGGAATACTTCACCATGTAATCGAACTTTCCACTGGGCTCCCCCAAGGTATCCCGTATTCCTCTCTGAGGAAGAACTGGCAGTATGATCTGTACTTTCTCCAACTTTCGCCTCAGGCTTTCAGTAGCCTGTGTCGAATTTTGTTTTTGGTTCTCCTGGCCTTCAGTAGCCTAGATTTCTTTCGCAGCAACCAAAGGAACTTCTTCGATCAAAGCTCCTTGTTCCTTATGGAAGTCCTCAGTAACTTCCTTTTCGATTTCAACTAACACGTAGTTTTCATCTTCAGTGTTTTCCTCTTCTGATGGAGTGTCACCTCCATTTGCTTCAACCATATTTATCTCTCCAATGTATGCAGGTTCAGAGTAATTGGTGTCAGCAACATCTAAAGGGTCATCATCCACTTTCATCTTTGGCTTGTCAGCGAACCTTAATCTACCATCCTTGATTGCACTTTGAATTAGATCCCTGAAAAGAAAACATTGTGAGGTTTTGTGGCCTAAGAAACTGTGATACTTACAAAACCCTCTTTTCTTCCTTTGATCTAAAGGTGGTAATTTGACATTGGATGGCACTATTAGTTGGCCATCTTTGACAAGCAGATCAAAAATTTCATCACATTTTGTTACGTCGAAGGTATACACCTTTTTTGGGAACTTGTCACTTTTCTCATTTTCAATAATTTCTTTCCCTTTTATGGGGACTAGTAATTTACAAGAGTAAGGTGGAGCCTGTTTCAATTCAGCAAGATCAATTTCGACCTCTTCGAATTCAGGGTAATCCTCTGCTTCCTCAGCTTCGACATAGGAAACCTTTTCTTTCTTGTTATTTTTAAAAACCCTGGCTTTCTCGTCCTTTAGTCTTTCGACTTGTCGAACCCTGTCCTCTAATTGGGCCATATCCCTCAAGTATTGTGTATCTAATTTCTTTCGAATGGAGTAGTCTAGGCCACCAGCAACCATTTCGACTAACTCATGTTCAGGAACTACTGTGAAACATCTAGACTTCAAGAGTCTGAACCTATTCAGATAATCATCTATGGGTTCAGTAAACTTCCTCTTGACACTGGCTAGTTCTTTCAGACTTATTTTAGATTGTCCCATGTAGAATTGTTCATGAAATAATCTCTCCAAAAGAGTCCAAGTATCTATGGATCCAGGAGGTAATGTGGTGAACCATGTGAAAGCGTTCTTAGTTAGGGAACTTGGGAAATATTTAATCCTAAGGTTCTCATTATTTGCTATGTCTCCTGCTTCGGTCAGATACCTGGCTATGTGTTCGACTGTTGACTCATTGGTGTCTCCAGCGAACTTTGTAAATTAAGGGACCTTATATCCCCTTGGTAAATCAGTGTGCATCACATAATCCACTATGGGAGAGGAATAGTTTGGCCTTCTAATTCCTGTATTAAGACCGTTTTGAACCATAATCCTTTTTATCATGGTGGTTAAATTATTTTCTGCCAAGATGTTGTCATTTCAAATTCTAAGAACGACTTCATCAGCATCTTGGTGTCGACCCACCATGACAACTCCTCTAGGTTGTTCTTCTCGAAACTCTGGGACTTCTAACCTTTCGACCCTTGCCCCTGGTTCCATAACTCCCCTTTGTGGTTCCTCTCGAATCACTGGGGCTTCTTGTCTTTGTGCCCTTGCCCCCAAGTTAACCCCCTCTCTGGCTGGTCTATAGGGTGGGTCATCAGCAATTTGTTCTATGATGGGTATGTTTGCTCGAACCAACGCCTGATTCTGCTTACGCCTTTCTGGCGGAGCGAAAAAATCTGCTATTCGACTCATGTTGTCCGTGTTTTCTCTGTTGGTTACAGTTACATTTTGTACTATTGGGGCAAAGATTTCTTGCATAGTCTGCGCTAACACTCCTATCATATTATGGTTACTATCATCCATTAATTGTCTAAAAGCCATCTGATTTTCTGTGGTTAGGATAGGCAGTGTATTATGACCTATTGAACCTTGGGTATTTGTCATAAATTGGTTGGCCCCAGACCCGGAACCAAATTGTGGTGACGAATTTGATGTGGAATTGTGCAAACCCGCCATAAAAGATGTTGGCATCCCATAAGAGGGATTTCTGAGTCTATTTCCATTGAAACCGGGTGGTCTAGTTGGTGGTGGGGTGGTGAAATAGGTTTGTGTCCCTGATGGTGGGACAAATCCCGCAAGATAACTAGTGGTCCCTGTATTTCCTAGGGTCGAACTATTGGTTGTCGTGCCACTTGCTCCATTTGTGGCCACACTACTGGTAGAAGATGCAACAGACTGTGTGTTCGTAGGGATCGCGTTAGACGTCCCCGTCGAAACAGACGTATTGGTGCCTGTTCCATGTGGGGCATTTTGTTCCCCTTGTTGATTGTTTGGATTAGACATCCTACTACTACGTTTTCTTCTGGGTAAGGGTTGGTTACTATTAATTGTTTTACCACTTCTAAGGTTCATGTAACAGCGGAATTGATACTCAGAAAAGAACTTACACAGCGAGATTATATCCTAAAACTCTTTACTTTCGACTTTCTTGACAACGTGTCCCACCGGGTGTGCCAATTTGTTTACAGTGATTTCTGGTAAACAACCGCTAGTCTTCCAAACTATCGAATAAACTTAATTACTGTTATTCAATTTCTCTGGTAACTTGCAGGATCGACTAGATTGATCCTATGGTACATAGTTGTTTGGCTAAGTCTAATTGTAAAACTGGTACTCATATTTAGGATTTCTAATTAAAGTGTTTCAAAAACATCCAATCCACTTCGATTACTATACTAAGTGATTCGAAGGATAATTTCCATATGGTATGAGGAATGTTCATTAGAAAAGTAAACAGACTTGAGATTGGGTAAATGGCAAGATTAAATGAGTGAATATAAAAGTTTCTGAATGTTTAAAGGATTCGAACCTAAGAAAAGCGTTTAAATGCAGAAAGAAATAAATGAATCTGAATGTAGGAATTCTAATGTAAAGGCATGAATGTAGAAATGTTTGAAGCACAAATGAATGGAAATGAAAGACAAAACTGGAAAATATAAAGAGTTTTCATTGAATTGTAAATGTTGGTGTTATCATACGTACATCTTTCGAGCATTCGTTTCCCTATCCATATGGTATTTTGAATGTTTTACTGAATTTGTACAACAGATATGACACCCCAAATCCTAACACTAAGACCTCTATTTATACTATTTCGACCATAACGGTCTTGCTATCAGAATCTGCCACGTTCGAAGCATACAGAGCATTACTTCCCTCTAGCCTCCACGCGTCCTCGAACGCTCCAGCACTTATGTATTTGAATTTCAAATATCTTGCTCTCGTTTGAATTTCAAACGCCTTAGAACCTTCGTTTCGAATTTGTTCCAGAGGTTACTTTCGAAAACAACCTTCATATTCATAATCTCATCATTTATTTCGAAAATTCTTTAGCCTTACGCTCCACATTCGAAACCTTGAGCTCTAATATTTTCATTCGAAATAAATAGTCTCTTCCATTCCAAACCATAAACTTGCTTTATTCAGACAAAGCCCAATCATTTTATTTTGAATCACAATATCAAAATCTTCAGCCAACAATTACACATGTAAGGTATCTTAGCAAAAACAAGTAAATACAAGATCATAGTCCCTCGATGACGCTATCTAAGTTGCCTTACAAATGATTTTAGTCCCTAAAAGAGAATTCTAAGATGCCTTGCAACATTGTTAATCATCGTTATACAATGACCCACGCCCGTCCCGTTTACATCCAAAGATAGGGTTGCTTACCAAATCAATGGTAAAACAACAATGTCAAAGGAAAAGAAAATGAACAAGAAAGACATTTGAGTAGGTAGATTGCTCCTAATTACTTACTTCATATCAAAACAAACATCCTTGCTATTTTCAAAACAAACACCAACACTTTCAAAACACCTTTCAAACTTGAAAACATTTTCAAAAGATCAACACCTTTGCATACATTCTCACGAACGAGAATCATTACAGAGTTTGCCTAAACAATGGCACCTTTTCAAAATACTTTCAAAAATCACACAAAGCACATTTTCAAACAAAAGCAAGTGATCTAGTAAGTAACTAAGAGCCCATGGAAAACCATGGATGAAAAGGGTGCTAATACCTTCCCTTTTCATAATCTACCCCCCGAACTCAAGAAATAATCTCAAAGGTCTTTCATGTGCTTTTTCACCTTTCCTTTTGGATAAAAGAAAAGTCGGCGGCCACTCTTGCTAACCGCAACATTTGCGATCAAACGCAAAACCTTTAAGTCAGTTCTCCCACCGTATCACAGAACTGGCGACTCTGCTGGGGAAAATTTTAAAAGTGGGGTTACCTTAGGGTTAGATCACATTTACTTGCTTACATTATTTGATTTGTTTTCTTTACATTTTGGTTCTTTGTTTGGGTTTGAATCCTCTACCCGGATTTGGGATACCTTATAGGTAAGTAGCAATACGTTGTGGAAACTGTGTGGGGTATACCGACATGGTCTAAGCAATATCTACGTTAGTGCGGCATATTTATGGGTACCGGTAGCCTTTGAGTTAATCAAAGAGAATATGAGGCCGTTGAGTGATGTCATAAAGCACTAATGAACTTTTAGAACCTTTACTTGACCAACATGGCCTTTAGGATGTAGTGAGATGACCGACTTTGATGCAGTCCGAAGTTGGTAGATACTCGATACTGCACTCATTGAGGTTTGGTTTCTTGGGATATTTCGGTCTCCATTAAAGAGGCTTGTGCTGAAACAATGACCAAGGAAACAGACCGGTGATATTGAGCTCCTTAGAACCCGGTTACTATTACTATGACAAGTTTAAGCCAACTAAACTTCAAGAGGGTACTTACCTATAAAACTCCATGCAAGCCTAAACCTAAGGATTTGTTTGTTTTGTTTGTATATGCATACTTGTACATAACATCACGAACATCATGAACATCATATACATCCACTAACCATTTCAATGATTTTGGGATTCATCTTTTTTCTTGTTTTGTAGGATATGGATTCACTTCACAGGAAAACTATTCAAGTCAATCTTGTAAGGATCCCTCCACAACTCAAGGAGCTAGCTTCAAGGATTCATGAAAACTCTCCATTTACCGAGAGACATGGTCGCCTACTCAACTTGGTCACCTCCAACACAGATGAGGATATGATGAATATGCTCTTTCAGTTCTTTGATCCTTTACACCATTGCTTCACATTTCCTGATTATCAACTTGTGCCAACTTTGGAAGAATTCTCCCAACTCTTGAGGATTCCCATTCTTAATCAACTACCTTTCAACGGTACGGTAAGAGACCCAAAGCCATAAGAGATTTCTCAAGCTCTACACTTGCACTCATATGATATCACAACTCATTGGGAAACAAGGAGTGATGTCAAGGGTTTCCTAGCAAAGTTCCTGTTTGAGAAAGCCCAAAATTGTTGGAATTCCTTGGACTTGCAAGCCTTTGAGGAAATTATGGCTCTCATTTTCTATGGGATGGTTTTGTTTCCAAATCCTGACTAACTCATAGATGTCAACGCCGTCAAAATCTTCATATCCCGCAGCCCGGTGCCTACATTGCTAGGAGATATCCTACACTCTTTTCACACTCGCACAATAAGGAAAAGAGGTGTCCTTATGTGTTGCACTCCTCTCTTGGCAAGATGGTTTATTTCACATCTTCCCCAATCTGTATTAAAAATGAGCAAGGTTCAAGGTGGTCACAAAGGTTGATGACGCTCAAACATTCGGACATTCTTTGGTGCTCCCGATCCAAAGAGAATGTTATCATTGTCGACCGTTATGGAGAATTTCCTAATGTCCCTTTACTTGGCATTAGGGGAGGTATCACCTACAACCCCTACTTAGCCTTAAGGCAATTTGGTTACGATCGAAGGGATGGCCCGCACAAGATGTTGATTCAAGGTTTGGTATTTGACTACGACAACGACGATCAAGGTCTTCGCCGGAGATTTATCCGAGCTTGGAGGATGTTAAACAAGGTGGATAGCAAGACTTTGGGGCATAAAAATTCCATCCCTCTTGAGCCTTACCTCAAATGGGTATGAATTTGTGCTCAGAGTCTTATGATGCCTTACCCCTCCATTCTCCCGGTAATCATTGAGCCTGTCATAGAAGGAGATGTTCCATACACTATCCTACATCCTGACATGCCTACCTCTCTTGAAGACCTACAAAGGGATTGGATATAAATCAAGGGATAGCGAGATACCTTCGAAGCCCAATTCTACGCGAGCGAGAAGAAGGTTTTGGAACCTACTAGGCTACTTCATGAGGAGCAGACTCTCAATGCCTACATCGCGCCAAAGAGGATGCGCACTACCTTTTTATCTTAGAGCTTTTGTACATCCTTATAAGCCCAAGAGGCATTGATGTACTAAAGCTTTAAACTTATTAATATAACATGTGTTTCCTTTTTGTCTAAAACAAATTTGAATCTTTGAAGTTCTTGAAATCATTACATGTGCATATACCATTCATCATAACATAAGCAGGTCTTTTGCAACAAGTCTCTTCATCTCTCTACTGTTTATTAGAGTAAGATGGATCTCGAGCAAACAATGAAGGACCTCCAAGCTCAGAATATGCAGTTTCAACAGTTTCTCTTGACCCTAGCCAAAGGACAAGAAGAGTTAAAGACTTTGCTGGCTGAGGAGAAGAAAAATAAGACAAAGAAGGTAACCAGAGTCCTGGTCATGGGAAGAAGATTTCATGGGCAGACAAGAAGGACCCTATACTTTGCAACAACATCTGGTGAGAGAGACAATCAAGATGGTAAAGGCAAGGAAACAATTGTCCCGTCAGAATCAAAAGAGGAAGAGGAAGAAGAAGACTATTCTGAAGAACAATACCCTTCAGCTGATGATAAGTATAAACATCTCGAAGAGCGGTTGAGTGCAATGGAAATCTAAAAAGTGCCTGGATTGGACTTTGAGGAATTGGGTTTAGTGTCGGGGATTGTCATTCCTCCCAAATTCAACGCACCAGTGTTCGCCAAGTATGACAGAGTCTCATGCCCTAAAATGCATCTCTGGTCCTACATAAGGAAAATCCAGCCCCATACCACTGACAAAGACTTATGGGTACACTTCTTCCAAGACAGCCTGTCTGGAACTCAACTTGATTGCTTTTACCAGTTAGAAAGAGCCAATATTCATAATTGGGAAGATCTTGCTGCAGCCTTTTACAAACAATACCAATACAATGCTGATCTTGCGCCTACCCGTACTCAACTTCAGAGTATGGTCGTGGCTTCAAATGAAGGTTTCAAGGACTATGCGCAAAAATGGAGAGATTTAGCTGGAAGAGTTCAACCTCCTCTATCTGAGAGAGAGTTGGTAGACATATTCTTGGGCACCTTGTCTGGTCCCTTCTTCAATCATTTAATTGGAAGTTCACCGGCGGGTTTTACTGAACTGATATTGACCGGAGAAAGGGTAGAAGTCGGGATAAAGAGTGGAAAGATTCAGAAAGATACATCATATGCTTCTATAAGGAAGCCATTTATCAGAAAGAAAGAAGTGGTTGCCATTTATCCTCAGATAAATCAAGATAGGGCCGAACTTCGTCCAATGGTGGGGGTTATTATGATTCCTAAGCCTGCGCCTGATCAGCAAAGAAATAACCAACCGAGGATGGAAAGACCGGTCAGGCAGTTCACTAGAATTAACATGACCCTATCTCAAGTATTGCCACATCTGTTAAGATCTAATCCGGCGACCTTGAAAGAAGCTCCAAAGAATCCTAATACAACATCTCCTCACTATCATCCCAATGCCCGTTGCGCATATCACTCTGAAAGTCCCGGCCATGACACTAATAACTATTGGGCTCTAAAGAACAAAATACAAGACCTCATTGAAGCGAAAGAGATTGAATTCGATGCACCCGAAAATCCAAACGTCTTTTCTGCCCCTATGCCCAAACATGGCCATAATACCAACGCCATTGAGGAAGGTATGTTTGTTACTTCAGTTGATGAGCTTATGACCCCACTCTTGACTATTAAAGTGAACTTGTTGAATGCCGGTGTGTTCCCGGGCTGTGATGAAGGTTGTCATTTCTGTTTGTCTTCACCAACTAGCTGTCCTTTATTGAAAACAGGCGTTCAGTTTCTAATAGATAACAAAGAAATTTTGTTTGAAAAGACTTCTGTTCAACCTGTTCCTTTTAAAGATGTCTCAATCATTACCATTTCCGCCAATTCTTCCAGGGTCTCCACCAAAAGACCCGTTAGAATTACATCAATTCCGAAAGCAACTCCTTTAATAATCACAATGCCTGGACCAGTCCCATATTCGTCATACAAAACCATACCATGGAATTATGGAGGGGATGTCTACTACCACGGTATCAAGCAGGATTGGCCAGCCGCCGAAGATTCGAGTTTCGAGAAAGTCAACTCTGATATCAATAATATTGCAGGAGCTAGGAATATTACCCGAAGCGGAAGGATATTCTCTCCAGAAATTGCTCCCCCAAAAGCAGTTTCTGGACCCATAATCATTCCAGTTGTTTCTCCCCCGAAGGTTATTCCCAGTCTTACAATCATCTCCAGTAATACTCCAACTAACAAAGTTGTTACGACCCCTGTTATCATTCCTACTGACACTCCTGCTGCCGAGTTAACTGAGACTCGAGGTAAAAGTATTTTGATTGAGCCTGTCCGGATGAAGGCTCAGTCATCGGCTATCCCTGAGACCTCTCGGAAGGAGATGGAGGAAATTCTAAAAATCATAAAAAGAAGCGACTACGATGTAGTTGAGCAACTGGGGCAAACTCCATCTAAAATTTCCATGCTAGATTTACTACTATGTTCCGAGGCGCATGCAAAAGCCTTGGTAAAATTCCTGAAAACGGCCCATGTACCCCAGGAGACATCTGCCGATCAGTTTCAAGACTGCGTAGCCAGCTTGACTGCAGATAATGGCTTAGGTTTTTCAGATGCTGGTCTAATGCCAAGGGGAAGGAAGCATAATGAAGCGTTGCATGTCTCAGTTGATTGTAGGAGCACGACGTTGGCTCATGTGTTAGTTGATACCGGTTCATCCCTGAATGTATTGCCTAAAAAGGCTCTTGATAGGCCTGACTGTGAGGGGTTTACATTGAAGCCAAGTAACATAGTAGTAAGGACTTTTGACGGCTCGAAAAGGATGGTACATGGGGAGGTAGACATTCCCATAAAGGTTGGAACCCAAACTTTTGATTCAACTTTTTATGTAATGGATATTCGTCCCTCATATTCCTGCTTGCTAGGCCAATCATGGATTCACAATTCCGGTGTCATTACTTCTACATTGCACCAAATGCTAAAATATCCAATTTAAGGGAAGATTATCACCGTTCATGGAGAAGAAGAGTATATGATCAGCCATCTTAATTCCTTCAGATATGTGGAATTAGATGGTGAATTTATTGAAACTACATTTCACCACTTTGAAGATGTCCCCCAATATGTAGCAGTGACCAAGGTTGTGTCTCAGGTTCCCAAGATTACAAGGCCTCCACTCCGGATGTCATCTCTGAAGGATGCCCAAGAAGTAATAGAAGAAGGTGGATGCACTATCTGGGGACAACTCCCGGATATCCCATACAAGTCAGATAAGTTTGGTTTGGGTTTCTCTTCAAGTGCTCAGAAGGTTGTACGCCACGCTCGTGCCGAAGGACCACCCCTGAAGATCAGCAATCGCGAGGTCAACACCGTAGAAGATGATGAATATAGTTGTGACTTGGAGGAATGGATATTCCCAACTGTCAGTGGAGGACTCAGCAACTGGGAGGCTAGAGATTTTGTCCCGGTCACTTTTATCCCACAGTAATCTGTCTTTACATTTTGTTGGATCTATAATATTAAAACAATTCGCACTCTTAAAACCTTGTGTCTTATCTGAGGCACAATGGTCCATTTATAAGGGTTATTATCTCATTTTCATATGACATCAATGAATCATGGATGTTTTTGCATACAAACTTTTGTGCTCATTGTTTTTCTTTTTACATTTTTATTTCGTTCAAGGATAGTTATACCCTTACACACACTCACACTCATAATCCAGGTATACATCCATTCGGGATCCCATGGGTAACGATACTGCTATGGCCTTTTGTGACTCTAAGAATCTAATATACCAAGCCGAAGACGAAGGTGAGGAAGATTGTGAAGTACCAGGGGAACTTGCCAGACTACTACAACAAGAAGAGAGAACCATTCAGCCTCACGAGGAACCTGTGGATACAATCAACCTAGGTACCGAAAAAGAGGTCAAGATGGGTGCCAATCTGGAACCCAGTATCAAGGAGCGTTTGATTCAGTTGTTACACGATTATGTCGAAGTCTTTGCCTAGTCGTATGAAGACATGCTGGGACTTGATGCAGACATTATGGTACATCGTCTGCCTACAAGAGAGGATTGTCCGCCAGTAAAGCAAAAGGTTCTCCGCATGAGGCCTGATATGTCAGAAAAGATTAAATCAGAAGTCATAAACCAATTCAACATTGGATTCTTGGTTGTCACCTCTTATCCCCAATGGGTTGCCAATGTTGTTCCCGTGCCCAAAAAGACGGCAAAGTGCGAATGTGTGTGGACTACAGAGATTTGAATAGGGCAAGCCCTAAGGATGATTTTCCACTCCCCCGCATTGATATTCTAGTTGACAATACATCACAACATAAAGTGTTTTCCTTCATGGACGGATTCTCAGGTTACAACCAAATCAAAATGGCGCCTGAGGACATCGAGAAAACAACGTTTGTCACGCATTGGGGCACTTTCTGCTATAAGGTGATGCCATTCGAACTAAAGAATGCTGGGGCAACCTATCAGCGTGCCATGGTAGCTTTATTTCATGACATGATACATCATGAAATAGAGGTCTACATGGACGATATGATAGCCAGATCTCAAACAGAAGAAGAGCATTTTGATCACTTATAAAAACTGTTTGAGAGACTGAAAAAGTACAGGTTGAGGTTGAATCCAAACAAATGCACATTTGGGGTACGGTCTGGTAAACTCTAGGCTTTGTCATCAGCAATAAAGGTATTGAAGTAGATCCTGCCAAGGTAAAAGTGATACAAGAGATGCCTGCTACTCGTACTGAGAACGAAGTCAAAGGGTTCTTGGGACGTTTGAACTACATTTCCAGATTCATCTCTCACCTGACAGCTACTTGTGAACCAATCTTTAAATTGTTGAAGAAAGATAAAGTAGTCAAATGGAATGACGAGTGCCAAGTTGCTTTTGACAAAATCAAAGAATACTTACAAGAGCCTCCTATTTTGATGCCACCGGTGGAGGGGAGACCATTGATCATGTATCTGACTGTTTTGGAAAATTCAATGGGGTGTGTGTTGGGGCAGCATGACAAGTCTGGCCGAAAAGAGCACGCTATTTATTACCTGAGAAAAAAGTTTACCGACTGCGAAACAAGATATTCACTACTCGAGAAAACTTGTTGTGCTCTGGCATGGGCTGCTCGCCGGCTAAGACAGTATATGCTGACTCATACTACTTTGTTGATATCTAAAGTGGATCTGATAAAATACATCTTCGAGAAACCTACTCTCTTCGGGAGAATAGCAAGATGGCAGATGATCCTGACGGAATATGACATACAGTATACTACCCAGAAAGCAATAAAGGGCAGTGTATTAGCTGATCACCTTGCTCACCAAGCCGTGGAAGACTACCAATCTACGAAGTTTGAATTTCCAGATGAAGACATCATGACATTAGACAACTGTAAAGAATTCAGGCCATATGACGGACCTGAACAAGGATCCCGATGGACCATGTTCTTTGATGGGGCATCCAACGCACTTGGAAATGGTATCAGTGTTGTACTCATATCTCCGGAAGGGTGTCATACTCCCTTTACAGCAAGACTCTGCTTCAATTGTACAAACAACATGGCAGAATATGAAGCATGCATCTTTGGTCTCAGAGCTTCCATAGACTTGGGGATCAAATCCTTGGATATATTTGGAGATTCAGCTTTGGTTATCAGTCAGATCAAAGGGGAATGGGACACCAAACACCCTAACCTTATCCCTTATAAAGAACATGTTTTGACATTGCTACCACATTTTGAGAAGATTACCTTCGAGCATTTCCCGTGAGAAGAAAATCAGCTGGCAGATGCACTAGCCACGATGTCATCTATATTTAAACTTAATTGGGATAACGAGGCTCCCCAGATAACCATTGAACGAATGAATGAACCAGCACACTGTCACGAGATTAATACTGGGGGAGTAGTAGACCAGCCTTGGTTCCACGAAGTCAAGAGGTATCTCGAGGCTCAAGAATATCCAGAAGGAGCTTCAGTCAATGATAAGAAGTTCTTAAGAAGATTCTCTACTAAGTTCTTCCTTAGTAATGGCATTCTTTATAAACTTAACCATGACTATGTGTTACTTCGGTGCGTAGACAAGGTTGAAGCCGAAAGGATCATGGCCGAGTTACATGTAGGCACTTTTGGCACCCATTCCAGTGGGCATACGATGGCAAAGAAAATCCTATGGGTAGGCTATTACTGGTCTACCATGGAAGCAGACTGCTATTAACACTCTCGAACCTGCCACAAGTGTCAGATCTATGCTGACAAAGTGCACGTACCTCCGGTTCCTCTGAATGTCTTGACGGCTCCTTGGCCCTTTACTATGTGGGGGTTTGATATGATTGGGGAAATCAAGCCGACGGCCTCCAATGGACACCGCTTCATCCTATTAGCCATTGACTAATTTACAAAGTGGGTGGAGGCAGCTTCCTTCGCTTTCGTTACGAAGAACATTGTCGCCCGGTTCATCAAGCAGAATCTCATTTGTCGTTATGGTATCCCAGAGAGGATCATTACAGACAATGGTACAAATCTCAACAACACTATGATCACCGCCTTGTGCAATCAATTCAGGATTCAACATCACAATTCTTCTCCTTACCGGCTAAAGATGAATGGTGTTGTCGAAGCTACAAATAAGAATATTAAAAAGATCATACAGAAAATGATAGTCACATACAAAGACTGGCATGAGATGCTACCATTCACTCTCCACAGGTATCGTACCACAGCTCACAGATCAACCAGGGCAACACCCTATTCTTTGGTTTACGGCATGGAGGTTGTCTTGCCTATCGAGGTCCAGATCACCTCTCTAAGGATTATGAAGGATGCAGGGCTGAATTAAGACGATTGGATCCAGACTCGACTTGATCAACTGAACTTGATTGATGAGAAGAGATTTACTGCTGTTTGCCATGGTCAAATGTATCAAAAATGGATGATCAAGGCTTTCAACAAGAAGGTCAGACGCTAAGTGTATCAAGTTGGGGATCTAGTGATCAAACGCATCATACTTCCACAAAGTGATCCCAGGGAAAATGGACTCCTACCTATGAAGGACCATTTGTAATCAAAAACATTTTCTCTGGTGGGGCAATGATCTTGACCACCATGGATGGCGACGACCTGCCGCATCCTGCGAACGCGGACATAGTCAAAGGATACTACGCATAAGAGACCCGCTAGGTTGACATACCTAGGCAAAACAAGGGCATCCCGGTGAACCAAAAAGGTTCGGGCAAAAAATTAGGGATAAAACAAAAAAAAATTGTACACCCGGCAAGTTGAAAACCCGAAAGGGCGACTTGGGAAAAAAAGGGTTTCCCGGTGGACTGAAAACCCGAAAGGGCGGTCCAGGCAAAAGTTAGGGAATTAAAGCGTATGACCATGTCCCGTTGGATCACTTTGAGGATAATCTTTGGCTTCAACTTGTGAACTCGACATTTCCGACCAATTCAATCATCTTCTGACAAGGCAACAAATATACAAAATGCTCAGAGATACAAAGGCTATAGCAGAATGGGAACCCCATGGGATAAATACACATAGCTATCTTTTCTCTATTAAAGTTTTAATTTTTCTTACGACGACGTTCTCCTACTAGAATGTTTGTCTCACTATACAAAAATACTTACTCAAATTCAATACAAAGATATTCCTTTGAAAGTGCAAAACTATCTGTTTTTCTTTACTCTTGTGTTTTGTTTACAAAAATGTCCAATGATTCATTGTTGAACATATGCATTTGAATATAATTATTGTTTACAAATAAACAAAATAAAAGACAATTACTAATGGCTTTAAGAGGTAGGGAAATCTCTCTAAGCTATTTCCATAAATCCCCCATAATTTGCAGTTTAATTCCCAGCCGAACAAGCTTCCAATTATCAATCCCCAGTAGAAGTCGTTCCTTTTCTCAGGATTTCCCAACAGGATTTTACAAGCAGTACATGGCATTTCCCTTACAACAGAGTTTGTTTCTCTAAGCGGAAATTCATCAACACTTCAACTTCACAACATGAAGACTTACACTCTATATCCTCAGCAGCAATCAGGGATTTATTTTCCCCAATCCAACAACAGTGCAGCAAATAGCTCACATACACATACATTGCATCCATATATCATAAACATTGATAACGCGAATGCATTATACTATGCATTTCATACAACATAACATTGCATATTAGCTAACATTTCATCTTTGTCAAGATAAGATTAATCAAACAACTACCATTAACAATGTTCAAAGTCTTCAGATACAGTTCAAGTACGCTCCAGACACGGATGCCATTTTGATACTCATTCAGATTCAACTTCTCAGATACAGTTCAGTTACGCTCCAGACATGGATGCCATTTTGATACTCATTCAGATTCAACTTCTCAGATACAGTTCAGATATGCTCCAAACACGGATTCCATTCTGATACTCATTCAGATTCAGCTTTCAGATACAGTTTAGATATGCTCCAGACACGGATACCATTCTGATACTCATTCAGATTCAACTTTCAGATACATTTCAGATGCGCTCCAGACACGGATGCCATTCTGATACTCATTCAGATTCAGCTTTCATATACAGTTCAGATTCTCTCCAGACACGGATGCCATTCTGATACTCATTCAGATTCAGCTTTCAGATATAGTTCAGATATGCTCCAAACACGAACGCCATTCTGATACTTATTCAAATTCAGCTTTCAGATATAGTTAAGATACGCTCTAGACACTGACCCTATTCTGATACTTATTCAGATTCAGCTCTCAGATATAGTTCAAATACGCTCTAGACATGGATGCCATTCTAACACTCGTTCAGATTCAACTCTCAGATACAGTTCAGATACGCTCCACACACGGACACCATTTTGATACTGATTCTTTCAGTTTACAAATTACAATACAAACAATCACTTTTGGATGGAATCTTTAAGCCCATCTCCTACAGCTTTCTATCACCTCTCTAAATGGCATCTTTAAGCCCATTCCCCCAACCATCACATCACCGAGTGCGAATTTCTGGGCACTCTAGTGTCCAATCATCTTCCACCTTTGGGTCACAAATGGCAAGACATGACCATCTAACTCTTCAGGCTTAATAATATTGGACATGGGCAGCTGTTGTACCCCAAAATTTTCCCTCTCACTTATCAAGAATTTGATCACGAGATCTCCTTGGGCTCAAGACTGCACTAGGGTTTGATCAGCTCAAGACATCTCCTTAAGCACTGATGACCAAAATTAGGGTTTGAGTTTGCACAAGGATTTTTGAACTATCAATGCTTCATATGACTTTCATGGACCATTATAGACCCCCAAGATTACTCATATCAAGTTTCAAGCCTTGGATCACACTCTTGATAAGTCAATTGAGCAGTTGACCTAAAAATCAATTGTATTGGGGAAAAAGTCAACTATTGCCAATTTGCAGTCAAACTTTATAATTTTTTATCCATATCAACATTTTAAACTCATATGTATCATTTGATCAAGTTTGGCAATAATTCCTCAAGAAATTTGATCAAATCTCCAAAAGGGAAAAATGGTTAAAATTAGGGTTTTGATTGGGAAATGGCAATTTCTGATTTTTGACCTAGAAAATGGTCAATTGGTTTAAGGCATGATCTCAAGAGTCCAATTGCATCATTTTGACCTAATGACATGATTCAAAACATTGCAAATTCATTGGATTGACAGATGAATTTTGCAGTCAACTAATCAAAAGTCAATTGTACACTGAAAAGTCAAACTTTGACTTTTTGGTCAAAATCAAGTATTAAAGATTACAATTCATCAAAACATGTCAAAATATGAAATTTATTCATCAAGATTTCATTTTGAAAAGTCAAATTTTCTAAATTTAGAAAAAAAAATTAAGTGTACAAAATTTCTTATTTTTTCATAACTTTGAGCAATTTTTTCATTATGATGCAAGATGATTCAAGAGAAACTTCCAACATTAAAGTTGTAGGTCTCCATGAAATATACAACTTTGCTTCATATAACTTCTCCTAAAAGTGCTTGGATCTCAAGTTATAATTTTATGAATACACGCTCATGAACTAAAAAAGACTTAGTGAAATTTTGCCCTAGTTAGGTAGATTTTTTGACCTAACTTCATGGCAATTTTCCACATAGTTCCAAGGGTAACCTTCAAAAGCAATTCAAATATGGGTTGTAGAGCACATTTCAAACTTTCCAAAATGTCCAAGAACTCCTTGAGATCATTCTTGAGTAGGTAGAATCGAAGAGATGAAGTTGGTTTTTTGTCACTTGAATTACAAGGCATTTTGTGATGAACAAAAATCCAATTTCAAACCTATGCTGCACAATCTTGTTTTGCAGGCCTCTAAACCTCAAGATATCTCCATAATCAGAAGATTACACTTGCTTTTGAGCTATTATCCAATTGTTTCAAGCATTGTCTAATCCAATTTTCCATTTTTGGAAGAAAGCTACCATTCCATTCTTGAAAAGTTGCTTTAATCACAAAGTCAACTTGTCTTGAGCTTCTAACTTGTTCTTTCTGCACACATAACTCATATAAACCAAAAGAAATGTGTCTAAGACCTAAGAAAGATCAGAACATGCTTTTACAATACTTAAGATTTGTCATTTCACTTTTCTTCAAAAGCAAGTTATAGAGTCATAACCCTATAACTCAGAAACCTGGAGTGATTTTATGCTATAGTCTTTTCCATACATATTAACAAGTTTATTGCAAGCTAAGACACGATTTCAAGAATCCTAAAACTCTCCCAAACACCCTTGCTGCACAAGACTGCTCAACTTGACAGTTTTGAGCCAAAACTCTCCATCTTCATTTCCACTCGTGCGCTTTGATTCTTAATCATTCAAACACCTTACATACATCATACACATGTGATCCAGGCCCTTGTTTCAAGACTGTAAACCCTTCATCACTATCCACCATTTTCAAATATCAAGCTTGCATGTTGACTTGATTAGGGAGATTCAGGGACTTTCAAAGCAAAGTAAGAGTTGGAATACACTCAAGGAGGTCCAGGTAAGCTAAACAGATCATCAGGCCATCTCCAAAGTTGCTCAAACTCCATTCACGACTCCAGCTGCAAGAGGTAAGTTTTCAAACTTCCATCTCTTCATACAGGCATCATTTATTTCTTATTTGTGAAGATAAAATGTAGATATCATTGCTCTAAAACTGACCATGTTCATAGTTTTCATTTATATTGATTGTATGTAGAGAATTTTAGATTTGAACTTTCTGGAAAAAAAATTAGGTTCCAATTTAGGGCCAGCAAAATTAATCTTCATCTTTGATTGTTAGCTTACATGATTTATATGGTTGGATTCGTGAGAAAAAATGGAATAACTTTCATATTCACATTTTCCATTTTGGTTGAGAGATGAGGAAGTTGCAGGTTGTCTGGCTGGGGCGTGAGGTTGAAGATGAAGTTCAGGTCATGGACTTGATTTGTAACATGTATTTATTGTTTCATTTTAATTAACGGATGTATAGCCACCCCAGTGGTAAGGCAGCGCACTGGTGACCAAGAGGGCGTGGGTTCAACACCCAGCGCGCTGCCTTTTGTCATTTTCATACTTTTTTCCACTTTTTTTTTTGTTCTTTACAGCGCCTGGGCCCAGTTTTGGGCTTTCCATCTTTTTTGCTTTCCTTAACTCCCTGTTCTATTTTCACACCTCCTTGATTTTCTCTTCATATTTTATTTTTATTTTCTTTATTATCTTTATTATTATTATTATTATTAATATTATTATTATTAATAAATATTTTTTATAGTTATTAATAAAAATCCAAAAATATTTTTTATCTTTACATTTATTTAGTTTATTTTGTCTTATAAAACCAAAAGAAATAAAAAAACTTTTCTTTAATAAATTAATTCCTTTTTTTATATACTTAGATAATAAATCTTGACTATTATGTATTATTTTATTATTTTCTTGAAAATTAAAATAAATTTAGAATCTAGGCTTATTTTGGTTAATTGACCTTTTTGTATTTTAATTAAATTCACAAAAACCCTAAAAAAATACTTTTCTAAATCAATTTTATTTCTTTTAAAAATTAGGTTTAGTTCCCTAAATTTAATTTGGACCAATGTATCATCACCCTTTAGTTTTATTAAGGCCAAAACATTTTCTTAACAAAAATCCAAAATAAATCAATTTCTTTTCCTTTTATACTTGTGTATTATATTCATTTCATTCCTTGTATATTTATGCAATTCAATATGGTTGTAATAGATAAATAGATTTATTTTCTTGTAAATCCCCATTTGTAATTTGCACACCCCCTCCCCTAAATGATGTAATAGCGTAGTAATTTTAATTCACCGCAATTTATCGCTTTATATACAAATGCTAGTAATTAGGGTTTTGTATGGAAATATTAAAACCAACCAAATAGAAAACCCTAATCAAAGACAAATCAATGCATATAAATCAACACATTTTCACACATACACCCTTAGGATAAACCCACTTTGTTGCCTTACAAAAATGACCATATTACGCATGTAAGGTATCTTAGCAAAAACAAGAAAATACAAGATCATAGTCCCTCGATGACGCTATCTAAGTTACCTTACAAATGATTTTAGTCCCTAAAAGAGAATGCTAAGATGCCTTACAACATTGCTAATCATGGTTATACGATGACCCATGCCCGTCCCATTTACATACAAAGATAGGGTTTCTTACCAAATCAATGGTAAAACAACAATGTCAAAGGAAAAGAAAATGAACAAGAAAGACATTTGAGTAGGTAGATTGCTCCTAATTACTTGCTTCATATCAAAACAAACATCCTTGCTATTTTCAAAACAAACACCAACACTTTCAAAACACCTTTCAAACTTGAAAACATTTTCAAAATATCAACACCTTTGTATACATTCTCACAAACGAGAATCATTATAAAGTTTTCCTAAACAATGGCACCTTTTCAAAATACTTTCAAAAATCACACAAAGCACATTTTCAAACAAAAGCAAGTGATCTAGCAAGTAACTAAGAGCCCATGGAAAAACATGGATGAAAAGGGTGCTAATACCTTCCCTTTTCATAATCTACCCCCTGAACTCAAGAAATAATCTCAAAGGTCTTTCCTATGCTTTTTCACCTTTCCTTTTGGATAAAACAAAAGTCGGTGGCGACTCTTGCTAACCGCAACATTTGCGATCAAACGCAAAACCTTCAAGTTATTTCTCCCACCGTATCACACTAAGATAGAATGGTTATGATTTAAACACACTTTCTTATGACTTTGTAGATGGAGTGTGATCAGAGGGAACAAGTTAGAGGCTCAAGAATTGACTTTGTGCATAAAGCTTGCTTTTCAAGAATGGTATTCTTCACTTTCTTCCCAAAATGGCAATGTGAATTGGATAAAGCTTAAACCACTTGGATTATAGCTAAAAAGTTTTTTTAATCCATTAATGATGGATATATACACAAGTTAGAAGGCCTTCAAAGCAATATTATGCAGTCTAATATTGAAATTGCATTCTTGTTCATCATGAAAATGACCTATAATTCAAGAATGAAATGCCAACTTCATGCCTTCGATTCTCCTTGCTCAAACATGATCTCAAGGAGTTCTTGGACATTTTATAAAGCTTGTAATGTTCTCTACAACCTCTCTTTGAATCACTTTTGAAAATTTCCCTTGGAACTATGTGAAAAATTTCCATGAAGTTAGGTCAAAATCCTGCCTAAACAAGGGCAAAATTTTCACTAAGTGTTTAGTTTCATGAACATGTATTAACATAATCATAACTTGAAATCCATGCATTTATAGGAGAAGTTGTACAAATAAATGTTTTATATATCATGGATATCTATAACTTTCATGTTGAAATTTTCTTTTGAATCATCTTGCATCATGGTGAAAAATTGGCTCAAAGTTGTGAAAAAACATGAAGTTTTCAACACTTGGAAAAATTTCTAAGTTTGGAAACTTTGACTTTTTAAAATGAAATCTTGAATTTTTGATTTATTGATGAACAAGTCTCATATTTTGACATGTTTTGATGAATTGTGATCTTTGACACTTGATTTTGACCAAAAAGTCAAAGTTTGACTTTTTAGTGTGCAGTTGACTTTTGATCAGTTGACTGAAAATCAACTATCAATCAATTGATCTTGAGGGATGTTTTGAGTCATGCCATTAGGTCAAAATGATTCAATTGAAACCTTGAGATCATGTCTCAAACTAATTAACCATTTTCTATGTCAAAAATCAGAAATTGCCCTTTCTCAGTCAAAACCCTAATTTTGACCATTTTGCCCTTTTGATGATCTGATCAAATTTCTTGAGCAATTGTGGTCCAAAATTGATAAAATGATATATATATATATATATATATATGAGTTCACAATGTTGATATGGATAAAAAATTATGAAGTTTGACTATAAATTGACCACAATTGACTTTTTCCCCAATACAACTGATTTGTAGGTCAATTATTCAATTGGCTGAGCAAAAATGTGATCCAAGACTTGAAACTTGACATGAGCAATCTTGGGGGTACATAATGATCTATTAAATTCATATGAGGCATTAAAAGTTCAATTATCCTTGTGCAATCTCAAACCCTAATTTCAGTCATCAGTGCTTAAGGAGGTGTCTTGAGCTGATCAACCCTTGTGTAGTCTTGAACCAAAGGAGATCTTGTGAGAAAATACTTGATAAATGAAAGGGAAAATTTTGGGGTAGAACAGAGACGACCCAAGAATCCTCTGACTTCCTTTTCGGAATGAGGGACTGGCATTTCTTGGATAGCCTTCACCTTGGCAGGATCAACTTTAATGCCTTTATTGCTGACAACAAAACCTAGAAGCTTTCCAGATTGTACTCCACATGTGAATTTGTTAGGGTTCAACCTCAACTTGTACTTTTTCAGCCTCTCGAATAGTTTGTATAGGTGATCGAGATGTTCCTCTTCAGTTTGTGATATGGAAATCATATCATTCACATATACCTCTATTTCATGATGAATCATGTCATGAAACAACGCAACCATAACTCTCTGATATGTTGCCCCTGCATTCTTTAATCCGAACAGCATGAACTTGTAGCAAAAGGTGCCCCATTGCGTGATGAAAGTTGTCTTCTTCATGTATTCGGGAGCCATCCTTATTTGATTATAGCCTGAGAAGCCATCCATGAATGAGAAGACTTTATGTTGAGCAGTATTATCGACCAATACGTCAATGTATGGTAGAGGGAATTCATCCTTGGGGCTTGCCCTATTCAGATCCCAATAGTCTATGCACATGCGAACTTTTCCGTCCTTTTTCGACATTGGCACCACATTGGCAACCCATTGGGGATAGGATGTCACAGCTAGGAACCCTGCATCAAACTGTTTCATTACTTCAGCTTTGATCTTCTCAGACATATCAGGCCTCATGTGACGAACCTTTTATTTGACGGGAGGACAATCTTCTTTTGTCGGCAGACGATGAACTACAATGTCGGTATCCAACCCAGACATATCTTTATAAGACCAAGCAAATACTTATACATAATCATGCAACATCTTAACCAACCTGCTCTTGACACTGTCTTCTAAGTTAGCATCGATCTTGATTTCCTTCTTATCTGCCTCAGTACCCAGATTGATAACTTCAACTGACTCTTCGTGCGGCTGAATAGCTTTTTCCTCTTGTAATAGAAGTCTGACTAGTTCTCCCGATATTTCATAATCTTCCTCACCTTCGTCTTCGTCTTGGTGGATTGGACATTTTAAGTCATAGTCGGCAATAGTAGAGTCATTGGCAATAGAATCCAGAGTGGATGAGGACCTGCAAGAATGTGTGTGTGTGTGTGTGTGTGTGTGTGTGTGTGTGTGTGTGTGTGTGTGTGTGTGTGTGTGTGTGTGTGTGTGTGTGTAAGATACATGGCTATTTTAGAAAATGTATTTGAAAGAAAATAAAGATAATGAACACAAATATTTGAATGCAAAAGAGTCCAATGTACTGAATGATCATATGATTAGATGAACATAAATAAAACCCTTGACAAATGGACCAAAGTGCCTCGGGCCAGGCACATGGCTTAAAAGTCATTATTGAATATTACAGACAAAATGTTCTTGAATTGAAAGAAAAGCAATAACAAGTAGATTACTTCTAAATGAAGGAGATGGACACAAAGTCCTTTGCATGCCAATTCTTCAGCTCCGTTGTAGTGGGATACACACATTCTTCAAATGCAACTTCTTCATCAGAATCACCCACGGCGTTGACTTCATGGCTTCCAATATGGAGAGATGGCTTTCAAGAACGAACACGCCTCACTTCCTTCTGAGCTTTGACGGTGAAGCCCAAACCAAACTTGTCTGCTTTGAATGGGATATCAAGGAGTTTCCCCCAAGTATCACAACTTCCTTCTTCAATTGCCGCACGAGCATATTTGACTGAAACCATCTTTGGTACGACTTTAACAGCTTCGGATTCATCAGAGGAACATTTGGTAGCAGCGGTCATTGGTGGTACAACCTAAAAGGCTTGACACGGGGTCTCAATGAATTCTCCATCCATCTCTACGTATTTGAACGAGTTAAGGTGGCTTACCATAAACATTTCTTCTCCACATACGGTGACTATTCTTCCCTTGACTGGATATTTGAGTTTCTGATGGAGAGTTGAAGTTACTGCCCCAACTTTATGGATCCACGGGCGACCTAATAGACAAGAATAGTTAGGATGGATGTCCATAATGTAGAAGGTGGAGTTGAAGATTTATGATCCTACCTTGATTGGAAGATCTACTTCCCCGTGAACTGTCCTCTTTGATCCATCGAACGCCCTTACAATGATATCACTTGGCTTTAAGACTAAACCCTCATAGTCCAAACGGTCTAACGCCCCCGTAATACATTTAGAGAAGAACCAGTGTCGACTAGAACATGTGCTAAGGTGGTCCCTTTGCATTCGACAGAAACATGTAGAGCTTTATTGTGGTTCTTCCCTAACGGTGTTAAGTCAACATCTGAAAATCCCAAGCCATTATCATCCGTCATGCTAGCCACGCAATTCTAAAATTGGTATGTTTTTGTTGTCTCATGGGGGACATAAGCCTTTTTCAGGAATTTAATTAATGTCCGAGCATGGGCATCGGAACAAAGCAACAATGACAACATTGAAATCTTAGAAGGGGTTTGCCCCAACTATTCCACAATCTTGAAGTCGCTCCTTTTTATGATCTTTAAGATCTCGTCCATCTCACGAGCGGAGGGTTCTTCATCAGCAACGTCTTTGGAGGGTGCTTTAGTTACAACCGGCTCAACAACCTTTTCCTTTCCTCTTGTATCGGTACTTAGCTTGGCAGCAGTAATGCGGATGGGCGCCTTTGTAACCACTGGTGGCGAGATATTGGGTGAAAATATTCTCCCAGTTCTAGTTACTTTGCTTGAGCCAGCTATGTTACCAACATTGTCATCTTTGTCCTCTTCGATCCAAGCGTCTTGCTTTATGTTGTGATAAAACACCTCAGCACCATAGTTCCATGGTACTGCCTTGTTTGAAGAATAGGGAATCAGTCCGGGATTGGTAATTATTAAGGGAGAAACAGTGGGTTCATTTGAAATCCTAATAGGACCTTTGGAGGTGATCCTAAGAGGCTTGTTTGAGATGGTAATAATGGAGAGGTCTTCACATTTGTTAATAAAACTTTTGGCAAGTGGGGTCTTCTCAAATAGAATTTCATGGCTATCCATCAGGCATTGAATTCCTTTTTTTAGCCCTTCACATCCATTGAGTTGTCTTGTACAGCACATACAGTCTTTTACATAGCCAGGGAAGATCCCAGCTTTCAACAGATTTATTTTTATTATATTCAGCAGAGTAGTCAACTCTTCAACAGAGACAACAAAAATTGTATCTTCAACAGCATTAACACTCTTGTCATGCTTCGGCATTGGAGCAGTGATTACATTCGGAGTTGGAGGAGGATCAAACTCAATAGTCTTGTTATTAATCAAATCCTGGATTTTGTTCTTCAAGGCCCAACACTGGTGAGTCTCGTGCCCGGGGCTGCTTGAGTGGTAAATGTGATACGGTGGGAAAGAACTGACTGTTTTTTGGAATGTTGGTTTGCGTTTTGCGTTTGTTTTCGCAAAATGTCGCGGTAAGCAAAAGTCGCCACCGTCTTTTATTTTATCCAACAAGGAAAGGAAAAAAGCACAGAAAAATTCCTTTTTCGAGATATTTCTCGGGTTCGGGGGGTATATTATAGAAAGGGAAGGTGTTAGCACCCTTTCTATCCGTGGTTATCCACGGGCTCTTAGGTACTTGCTCATTGTTTTCAAAATTGTTTTCTTTGTGCTTGTGGGTTTGAAAAAGTTTTTGTTTGAAACTTCGATTTAACTCTTGCTTCTGTCCTCAAGAGTATATGAAGTGTTTTTGAAAACTTTGTTCGAAAAAGTGTAAGTGTGAAAAAGATTTTGTTTTTTTGAAAGAGCAAGTACTTAAGAACCATCTACCTACTCGAAAAAGGAATCATTCTATGCTATCTTCCTTTAGACAATGCTATCCCACTATTGATGAGTAGGTAGCACCGTCGTTGGAGTTTAAGGGTCAATTCAAATTTAGGGACTTACGGTCACCAAAGCAATGTTAGGATGCCTTAGCGGTAACTCTAATGTCTTAGATCATTTGTTTTAAGGCAACAATATCTGAGGCAACCGTTTCGAGGCGACTATGATCTTTGGACAAGAGGACGACCTCTAAAGTGACCTATACTTAATGACCGCGTACGAAGGCAACCAAGTGGGGTGTACCCTAAGAGTGCGCATGTGCGAGTGTGTTGTTTTCAGTTATTTTGTCTTTGTACATGTCAATGGTGATCTAAGTTGATTTTAGGTTAAACATTCATTATTGTCATGCATCCCTATTATCAAACATCTAACAGTTTATAAGTTGCGGAAATTAAATTGCGGAAATTAAATTACAAGGCGTCGGGTATTTACATCGCCAAAAGCAACCCTTTGAAATTTAAATGCGGAAAAATAAATAAAGCGATAAATAAATGGTCCTAATTATCTATTACATTCCGGGAACAAATACAATATGATATAATGGATCGCGTGCGGGAAATTAAATCGAATGCGAGTTCTAGGGTTTTGACCCTTTGTTATCAAAGAAAAGATTTTTTTTGTTATTTTTTGAATTTTAAGAAACAAACTATCCTAAATTAATTATTGAATTAAATTAATTAAACTAATTAATAAAAAATAAATATTTTTGGGTTTTTGGTACTTTAAGAAAGAAAAATAAAATTAATCAATGTTAATAAAACCTAATTATATCTAAGTTAATTTGATTATTTACAAAATATATTAAAGTCATCCTAATTAAAACTAAATTAATTAAATAAACATTTATTAATAAAAGTAAAAATTTGATTTTTGTGAAGAAAAATATTTTTGGTTTTTAATTTTATAAAGAAAAAGATTTGATTGGTTAGTTAATAAAATAAAAATAATAAAACAAATAAAATTAAATAAAAGAAGTAGAAAGAGATAGGAGGTTTGGGCCTGATTTAGAGGTCTGAATAGCAAATTCCATGGCCCAATTGTGTTGGCCTGGCTGACTTTTTGAGATCTTCTATGCGCTGGTTGACTGGATCCCATGGTAGGATCTCATTCTGGATCACCAGATCTGGCCTGGGGCCATCTGGCAAGTGATTGAGTGAGGGAGTGTGGTGTGCTACAACGCTTGATTTGCATGTGATAACCTGTAGAGAAAAAATAACAAAGCATATGGGGGACCTGGGATTCGAACCCAGGTCCTATACATGATTGCCAACGCTTGCTTCCACTAGGCCAACGCGCTTCAATTGTTAATGTATTAAGCAATAATGATAATATGAGAAAATGTGCTAATATGCCAGAACAAAAAATAAAAACGCGCGAATATTTGAAAGGGGCAATCAGATGGGAGCACGTGGTCGTCCCTGTCCTCAGGTCTGCAAAGAAATTACCTGCGGATTTAAATCCGCAGTTAAAAGCGTAGGCCATTCCAAAAACTCATCCCAGGCCATATAAACTCCATCCAAGACCATGGTTGCATTCGTCTTCCTCTCCTGGTCACGTCCATGGCCATTAATAGGTCTAATTTTACCTGTAATGAAAACCCCTAAAAAAACCTAGAAAACCCTACAATGGCGTTTTGCACCACAGAGCAGATAAACACAGTCAAATAATATGGAAAGCTTGGAAATTATCTGGTGAATACAAATATACCATTGATTTCTTGTAATGATGCATGGATTTTGAAACACGAAATCAAATTCAGAGGGGGGTCGTGTATCACTTACAATGCGTTTGAGTGTGTATGGAGGCTTGCTAGGGGTTGGTTATGACTCAGTGAACCTCCAACAATCGATTGGTGTTGAGTTTTGCTTCTGAAAACGCCTCCAAGTGGGATTTTGGTTTCACACTTTTTTGTGAATTTTGCAAGTTTTTCTTTCAGTGTTCTTGCAGCCTCTAGCCTAGTTTTCGTGTGTTTTGACTTGTATATGTATGATAGAATGTATTAGGTCAAGAATTATGCTTTGAATCTTTGCACATCAATGCCATGGGATTTGATTTGATCCACCATTGAAAACTTGCCTAATTTGTCAAAAACTCAATATTTTTGCACATGGAATGCTTGAAACGAGTTTAATGATGATATTGATGAGGATTAAGTCCTAAAAATAGAAAAAGATCTCATGTAATCAAGTTTTGGGATTTTATTTGATTTAAATTGATTTAAAATGAAATAATTCAATAAAAAATCAAATAAAATAATAAAATTGATAAATGGACACAAGGATGAAGCTAGGACACGTGTGCAATGTGGAAAGTCCAAATCAAGTGGAAATGAATGGGCCCATTTGACAAAATTTGAAGTTTTGGGGATAGTTGACTTTTGGCAATTTTGCAAAAATGCCCAACTTCAACAATGCATAACTTCTTCAATTTTGAACTTTTGGAAGTGTTCTGGGACTTTTTAGAAATCTTGAGATGTCCTATAACCAACCCTTTTGGTCTCGTCTCATTTTGATATTCCATGCTCAAGTTATAAGCTTTGGCAAAAAAGGTGTTTTTGTTGACTTTCAAGAATGACCTATAATGTCCAAATTTGTAACTTCTTGTGAGTGCATTTTTTTATCTTGGGGTGTGAAGATGGATTGTAGTAAATTTCATCCTCTTCAAAATTAGCTTTTTATGGGTCATTTATCATAAAGAATGAGAAAGTTATGCTTGGTCAAAGTTGAGTTGACTTTTCCTGCAAAACCCTAATTTAGCAACTTTTGAGTCTTGATGAATTTTGAGCAATACTTGATGAATCATGATCAACACTTGATAAAATTATGAAATATCCTTAAAAATGAGAATGTTGACAAAAAATCTTGAAGTTTGACTGTATTTGGGTCACAGTTGACTTTTGCCCTAGCACAGTCGATTTTAGGACCCTTTGAGCAATTGACTGAGCAAACTTCCTCTGCAAGGCTTGAAATTTTACATGGATGACCTTGAGAACATATTATGACATTAGGGAGAATTTTAGGTCATTTGGACTCAAGGATCTTGATGCAACACAAAACCCTAATTTAGGGTTGACTGCCTTAGGAGATGATTTGATTGTCCAATTCTTGAGCAATCTTGAGACACTTTGAGATTTTTCTTGCCATTGTCTTGAGGAGTATGAGAGGGCATATTTTTGGGTACAACAGTAAGCATATTTAGCATTCAGATTATACTTTGGCGAAGAGGTATCTGGGTTGGCATGAGGGTCGTGCAATGTCACTAAGTTAGCCTTTAGCAAATGTTGAAGGGCTTAAGACAGTGACATGCCTAACCTCGTAAACTGTCTTCTCTGAGTTTCAAAACGTTGATGATTTATAGATGGTCTTGGAGTAGGAGTTGGATTGGAGATTCGGACGACATTGACAGACGAATGATCATTCTTCTTGGTACGGGCCCTTGCCCCGTACACAACATTGACTTCCTTTTTTGCAGCAAAAGGTTTCTTGATAGGATTGGAAGTGGAGGTAGATGCCACAGAGATCTTCCCACTTTTGATGCCGCTTTCAACTCTTTCACCGGTTAAGATTAATTCGGTGAAACCAGAAGAAGAGAATCCAACCAACAGATTAAAGAAAGGACCAGATAGAGTGCCCATGAATATGTCAATGTGCTCCCTATCAGTTAAGGTTAGTTGAACCCTACTGGTGAGGTCTCTCTACTTTTGCATATATTCCTTAAATCCTTCATTCTTTCTCATGGCCATATCTTGTAATTGAACCCTTGTTGGCGCTAAGTCGGTATTATATTGATATTGATGGTAGAATGCGGTAGCTAAATCTTCCCAGGTATTGATATGAGAACCATTTAACTGATAAAACCATTCAAGTTGCGTTCCATCCAAGCTCTCTTGGAAAAAGTGAACCCAGAGCTTCTTATCAGCAGTGTGCGGATGTATCTTGCGCACATAAGATTTCAAGTGGAGTTTTGGACAAGAAACTCCATCGTACTTTGCAAAGATTGGTACTTTAAATTTGTGAGGAATTACCATCCCAGAGATCAAAGCCAAATCATCAAAATCTAAACCGGGGACGGCTTGGATTTCAACAGCTTTCAATTTGTCTTCTAACTGCTTATGTTTTATATCGGCGGGTGGATACTGCTCGTTGAAATAATCATCATCAGTTGCTTGATCATTAACACAGTCAGCCTGAGTACTCTTGACCTCACCAATCTGGTTCTCGTCTTCTTCATATGAATCTTCTCCTACTGGGATCTGACGGACTGTCTCCTTGAACCTTCTACCCATGTTGAGTAGAGCTTTCTTCTTAGGCTTCTTCTTAACTGCCAGCAATGCCATCATGTCTTGCTGCCATTGGCTAGGGCTATTAGAGTCTCTTGGAATTGAGAGTTTTGTTCGGAGATCCTTTACAGTTTTCTCTAGATCCATCTTGCTGAAATAAATAGCAGAAAGATAAGGAAACCTGTTATGTGAAAACCTGGCATGTTATGATGCATGGAATATGTATATGCAAATGATTTCAAGGATTAATGAGATTTAAATTTGTATAGACAAAATAATGAACAAACATCAATTTTCATTAAACAAAACAAGAAAGATTACATCATGCCTCGTGGGCTTACAAAATAACTCTCTAAGATAAAAAGACTGAATGCATCCTCTTTGGCGCAAGGTAGGCATTCACACTTTGCTCTTCTTATAGTTTCTTCGTAAGCTCCAAGACCCTCTTCTCACTAGCATAGAATTAAGCTTTAAAAGTATCCCGTTCTTCCTTAATCTGAATCCAAACCTTTTGCAAGTCTTCGAGAGAGGTAGGCATGTCGGGATGGAGGATGGTGTACGGGACATCTCCTTCAACCACAAGTTCCATGATGACTGGTAAGATGGAAGGATAAGGCATCACAAGTTTCTGAGCACGAGTTCGTACCCACTTAAGGTAAGGCTCATGGGGAATGGAATTCTTGTGTCACAGCGTCTTGCTATCCACCTTATTCAACATCCTCCAAGCTCGGATAAACCTCTGACGGTAACCTTGATCGTCATTCTCGTAGTCGAATACCACTCCTTGGATAAGCATCTCATGTGGACCATTCCTTCGGGCCTAACCAAATTGTCGTAAGGCTAAGCAGGGGTTGTAAGTGATGCCTCCTCTAATACTAAGCAAGAGGACATTAGGGAATTCTCCACAATGGTCGACGATAGTAACATTCTCCAAAGATCGGGAACACCAATGAATATTTGAATGTTAGAGCGTCATCAACCTATGAGACCACCTTTAACCTTGATTATTTTTCAACATATATTGGGGGAAATGCGAAATAAACCATCTTGCCAAGAGAGGAGTGAAACACATGAGGATACCTCTCTTCCTCATAGTGCGAGAGTGAAAAGAATGTAGGATGTCTCCTAACAAAGTAGGTACCGGGTTACGAGACATGAAGATTTTGACGACGTTTACATCTATGAGTTGGTCAAGATTTGGAAACAAAACCATCCCATAAATGAGAAGGGCCAAAATTTCTTCAAAAGCTTGTAAGTCTAAGGAGTTCCAACAATCTTGAGCTTTCTCAAATAAGAACTTGGCTAAGAAACCTTTGACACCACTCCTTGTTTCCCAATTAGTTGTGACATCAGATTGTTGCAAGTGTAGTGCTTGGGCAATATCTTCAGGTTTTGGATGTCTTTCTATACCGTTGAAGGGTAGTTGATTGAGAATTGGAATCCTCAAGAGTTGGTAGAATTCTTCCAAAGTTGGCACAAGTTGGTAATCGTGAAAAGTGAAGCAATGGTGTATAGGATCAAAGAATTGGAAAAGCACCTTCATCATATCTTCATCAGTGTTGGAGGTAACCAAGTTTAGGAGGCGACCATATCTTTCGGTGAACGAAGAGTTCTCTGGGACCCTTGATGCTAATCTTTGAGTTTAGAAGGAATCCTTACGAGATTGACTGGAATGGTTTTCCTGCGAATAGAAGTCATGTCCTATAAAACAGAACAAAGATAAATCCCAATAATCCTTGAAATGGTTAGTGAGAATGAGTATGATATTATGATGTTTATGATGTTATGTACAAGTAAATATATACAAACAAGGCAAACAAGTCCATAGGTTTAGGCCTGCATGGAGTCTCATAGGTAAGTACCCTCTTGAAGTTTAGTTGGCTCAAACTTGTCCTAGAAATAGTAATCGGGTTCTAAAGGATCCCAATATCACTCGCTTGTCTTCTCGGGCATTGTTTCAGCGCAAGCCTCTTTCACGGCGACCGAAATATCCCAAAAAGCCAAACCTCAATGAGTGTAGTATCGAGTATCTACCAACTTCGGACTGCACCAAAGCTGATCATCTCACTACGTCCTAATGGACAAGTTGGTCAAGTAAAGGTTCTAAAGTCAGTTAGTGCTTCATGACATCACTCAGCAGCCCTGTATTCTACTCGACTGCTCAAGGGCTACCGGTACCCATAAATATGTCACACTAACGTAGCTATTGCTTAGACCATGTCGGTATGTCCCGCACAGTTTCCACAATATATTGCTACTTACCTATAAGGTATCCCAAATCCGGTTAGAGGATTTAAGCCCAAACAAAGAACCAAAATATAAAGCATACAAGTCAAACAAATGAAAGCAAATAAAGGTGATCTAGTCCTAAGGTAACCCCACTTTTAAGGTTCTCCCCAACAGAGTCGCCAGTTCTGTGATACGGTGGGAGAACTAACTTGGGTGTTTTGCGTTTGATCGTAAATGTTACGGTTAGCAAGAGTCGCCACCGACTTTTCTTTTATCAAAAAGGAAAGGCTGAAAAGAACAGGAAAGATTTTTGAGATTATTTCTTGAGTTCGGGGGGTAGATTATGAAAAGGGAAGGTGTTAGCACCCTTTTTATCCATAGTTATCTATGGGCTCTTAGTTGCTTGCTAGATCACTTTCTTTTGTTTGAAAATGTGTTTTGTGTGGTTTTTGAAAGTATTTTGAAAAGGCGCCATCGTTTAGGCAAACTTTGTAATAGTACTCGTTCGTAAGAACGTATACAAAGTGTTGAGCTTTTGAAAGTGTTTCAAGTTTGTAAGATGTTTTGAAAGTGTTTTTGAAAGTGTTTTTGAAAGTGTTGGTGTTTGTTTTAAAGATAAGCAAGAGTGCTTGATTTGAGATTGATCAAGCAACTAGGAATAATCTACCTACTCAAAAGTTTTAGTTCATTTATACCTTTCCTTTGATATTGTTATCTTACCATTGATTTGGTAAGAAGCCCTATCTTTGGATGTAAATGGACAGGCGTGGGTCATCGTATAGCCATGATAGCAATGTTGTGAAATATCTTAGCAATTCTCTTTGAGGGACAAAGATCATTTTGAAAGGCAACTTTGATAGCGTCATCGAGGGACTATGATCTTGTATTTTTTGATTACTTTTGCTAAGATACCCCACATGCATAACATGACCATTTTTATAAGGCAACAAATTGGATTTACCCTAAGGGTGTAAGTATGCAAGTGTGTTGATTTACATGCATTGTTTTATCTTGAATTGGGATTTGCTAACTTGTTAATTTTATCTTTCCATACAAATCCTAATTTACTAGCATTTATATATAAAGCATTAAATAGAGGAAAATAAAAATACTAAGCTATTACATCATTAGGGAAGGGGGTATACAAATTTACAAATGGGAATTTTGCAAGAAAATTAAATCTAATTAACTATTACAACCATATAGAATAAATATACAAAATTGAAGATAAAATACAAGAATGCAAAATGGAAAAAGAAATGATTTTTGTTTGGATTTTTATGAAAGGATTTTAACCTAACCCTAACTAAGAAAATGATTAATTAAAATTGGCTAAAACTAAAACCTAAATTAATTAACAAAGAATAATAAGTAAAAAATGATTTTTTAGGGTTTTTCATGAAAAGGTTTTAAATAATGAAAATAATATGAGAATTGATTAATTAAAAAGAAACATAAGTTCTAAATTAATTTTTAATTTACAAGAAAATAATGTAATAATTAACCTAAGTCTAAACATTAATTATTGTAAAAAAAAAGAATTAATTGGTTTAAAAGAAAATATTTTGGTCTTTTTGTTTTATGAAGAAAAATAACGTATTAATGGACATTTTTTAAATATGTAAATAAATAAATAAAAATATATTTTTGGATTATTATTAATAAAAATGATAATAATAATATTAATAATAATAAAAATAAAAGTAATATGAAAAATAAAAATAAAATAAAGAAAAAGAAATAGAAATAATAAAAAGACCAGGGGTGTAAACATAGTCAGGGGGGAAGTAAGCAAACAAATAGCCAGGCCCAAGTTGGAGGCCCAGCGCTGCAAACAGAAATTAAAAAAAAAGTGAAAAATATGAAGAAAAAAAAACAGGCAAAAGGGTACCACTGGGGCTCGAATCCAGGTCCCTAAGGTAAAGGGCGCGCGCTTTAACCACTGGGGTGGTGATACATCCGTTAACTTAAACAAAACAATAAATATATGATACAAGATTTGCCCTGACTGTACTTCATCTTCAACCTCCAGCCAAAGGATCTATAACTTATTCATTTCTCAACCATTTTCAAAAGTGTAAACATGAAACTTGTGCATTTTTCCACCACGAATCCAACCATGTAACTAACTTAAGCTAACATTCAAAGATAAAGATGAATTTATGAAAGTCCCAAATTCTGACCTAAATGTTTCAGCAAGTTCAAACTCAAAATTCTCCCTACTCAAGCAACATAAATGAAATCTATGGACATGTATAGTTTCAGAGCAATAATGTCTACATTTTATCTTCACAAATGCAAACCTAACAATGCATAAATAATGAGATGGAAGTTCAAGAAAAATACCTCAAAACTGGAAATCGTGAAATGAGTTTGAGATTGTTTCAAGTGATGGTGATGATCAGGTTAGCTTCCTTGAACCTCTAGGAAGCTAATGCAATAGTTGGCTTGAACTGAAAGTGGCTGGAATGGTCTGGAGAAGTCCAATTGCAATGCTCTATTTTTGAACTTGGAAGTTGAAAAAGATGGGGTTACATTATGCAAACAAGGACACGAATGGTTTGTATTTGATGTGAGGAAGCTTTTGAAACTAAAAGGCCAAGAAACGCTCGAGGGAAATGGAAGTTTGAAGTTCTTGGTCAGAATGTGCAACAATGGTGGTTTGTGATGCAGTTTTGAGTTTGGGGAAGTTTGAGAGCTTGTGTATTCGTGTCCTAGCATGCAAACAACTTGTATAATTATATGGAAAAGGTTGGAGCACTTGAGATGGTCAGAAGCACAAGATATAGAGTTATGGCTATGTTACTTGATTTTGAAGAAAAGTGAAAACATGGTTTCAAGGCATAGTATAAGCATGGCCTGAGTTTATGAGAGGCTCTAGACATGTTGATTTTGCCTTTGACATTGCTTGTGATCATAAGGAACAAGTGCAAGGCTTTATGCATTGACTTTGTGATTAAAGCTTCTTTACAAGAATGGAATGGTAACTTTGTGCAATAAATGGAAATACAACTTGGATAATGGCTCAAGTGCTTGGATCAAAGCTCTAACAGCTGTGTAAACATTTAATTATGGAGTGATAAACAAGTTTGAGGTCTGTAAAGCAAAGATTATACAACCTAGCTATGAATTGGTTAAGTGTTCATCACAAATTCTGCCTTGTAAATCAAGAATGAAACTCTAACTTCATCTCTTCGATTCTCTTAGCTCAAGCATGATCTCAATGAGTTCTTAGACATTTTGGAAAACTTGTAACATCCTATACAACCTCTATGTTGAACATTCTTGAAAATTCCTCTTGGAACTATGTGAAAAATTGCCATGAAGTTGGGTAAAAATCCTGCCTAAACTAGGGCAAAATTTCACTAAGTTTCAAAGTTTCATGAACATGTATTCACAAAATCATAACTTGAAATCCATTAATTTATAGGAAAAGTTGTGTTGTTCAATGTTTTAGATCTCACTGATATCTACAACTTTCATGTTGAAAGTTTCCTTTAAATCATCTTGCATCACGGTGAAAAATTGGCTCAAAGTTGTGAAAAAATATGAAGTTTCCAATACTTAGAAAAATTTCTAAGTTTAGAAAATTTGACTTTTCAAAATGAAATCTTGACTTTTTGATTTCTTGATGAACAAGTTTCATATTTTGACATTTTTTTATGAATGGTAATCTTTGACACTTGATTTTGACCAAAAAGTCAAAGTTTTACTTTTCAGTGTGCAGTTGACTTTTGATTTGTTGACTGAAAATCAATTATCAATCAATTGATCTTGAGCAATATTTTGAGTCATGCCATTAGGTCAAAATGATTCAATTAAATCCTTGAGATCGTGTCTCCAACCAATCAACCATTTGCTAGTTCAAAAATCAGAAATTGCCCTTCCTCAATCAAAACCCTAATTTTGACCATTTTGCCCTTTAGATGATCTGATCAAATTCCTTGAGGAAGTGTGGTCCAAACTTGATCAAATGACATATATGAGTTTATAATGTTGATATGGACAAAAAATTATGAAGTTTTACTGTAAATTGACCATAGTCGACTTTTTCCCCAATACAGTTGATTTTAGGTCATCTGATCAATTGACTGAGCAAAAATGTGATCCAAGACTTGAAACTTGACATGAGAAATCTTGAGGGTCCAAAATGATCCATTAAAGTCATATGGGGCATTAAAAGTCCATTTATCCTTGTGCAATCTCAAAACCTAATTTTCAGTCATCAGTGCTTAAGGAGGTGTCTTAAGCTGATCAACCCTAGTGCAGTCTTGAATCAAAGGAGATCTTGTGAGAATTACTTGATAAATGAGAGAAAAATTTGGGGTACAACACATATATATTAGGATATGTAATTGTATGCTATTATTTGCAAAAACACCTCTTAGTGATATATTAGTATCGGTATTAAAATATGATACTTCTCACGATTTGCCTTCTTTCTTTTTGATGTTGTCAAAGAGGGAGAAGCATATGCAAGATGAAGTTAGGAAGCATAAAGTCATGGGGAGCATTCAATAACTACATGAAATGCATCATCGCAAATTTTGCCATTATCAAAAATGGGAAGTTTGTGAGTTCAAGTTCACTATTAGATGTTTTGCATGATGTCAAAACTTAGAAAGCTAGCATTTCAGTATGGTGGACAGTATTCTTATGTATATTGACACTCCCTTGCATTGGAGGTCTTCAGAATAATTTAAAAACAACTTTAAAATTGGTCCCAATCATGAAAAATTATTTTTTGCATAAAATCAACATTTATACGCTGACCTGGAATTTTCATGTGTCAACACATAAATTCAACATTTCTGCATTTTCTTAAAAGTTTCAGTATGTGTGGAGATAGAAGATTTTCAAGTTAGCATATGTACTGCATTATTAAAGCTTTTAGCCATTGTTTTTCATGTGTCGACACATAACCTTTTCAGGTCGACACATACTATTTTATGGGTCTTTTTCCATAATTTTTCCATTCTGAAACTTCCCTCTTTTATCTAAAAAGAGCCCAACTATAAATATATCATTCATGCATCATTCCAACTTGGTGAAACCATAAAATTAGCCTATTTCTCTCTTCATCTTCAACCTCCAATCTATGCATACACACTGACATTACATTGTAACGATGTTTCGTTAGGGTTCCATCTATACGAGGACTGCTGGTGTCCAATTGTGTATTGGGTGGAGTTTTGTAGGAGTTTTCATCTAGAAAAAACCTCGGGTTTGTCCTCCAAGATCATTGGTTGATTTGGGGGTTTTCGTGCAATACATTTAAGAAGTAATTATGGTAAAATGAACAACCTTGGAGTGCTTAAAATCGTTGCGAGGAACCTTTGAGTGTTTGAAATCTTTGCAAGGAAGTAGCTTAAAGTGCCGGATAGAATTGAAGTTGTGTTGCAATAGTTGAAATTGATGGTGCGCAAAATCTTTGAAGATAAAGTATGAAAAGGAGTAGCAATATCTAGATAGTCAATTTGCATCTATTATGTTCTTGGTCTTGTTGAAGATCAAAATAAGAGAAGGGGTTGAATCAACATCCAACGATTAAGGTTTGTAGGACTGCTCTTGAACACTTCTTTTGTAATCGTGCTTTTGCAAAGTAAGAAATTATCTTGTTGGAACATGTCCATGTTCCAATATGTTGAATTTAAAAATTTCTCAAGTCCCACATTGTTAGAAGATCTTTTTGGTTGAAAAAAACCATTTAGTCCCACATTGCTCATGTGAGAAATATTAACTACCTTAATTCACTATATAAGGAGTGCACATGTTTCATTCCAAATCACACCAAAAACTATTCTATTAGTTTTTCCTTCCTCACTCTCATAACTATGCGTCTCTTGAATTGTCAAAGTGCCATCTTCTTCCCCTTTCTTCCTACTCGTTGAGTTTTCCGAGTATTTTCTTGAATTCTCTTTAGAGAATTATGTTAATTTCTCCTCATTTGAGTTGAGAAATTTTCAAGTTTAATTTTTTGGATTCTCTTTGGAGAGTTATTTGAATTTCTTTTTGTTGGAGAAATTATTATGAGTGGTCAAATGACCATTATTAATTTCTCTTTGGAGAATTATTTGAGTTTCTTTTTGTTTGAGAAATTATTATGACTGGTCTTTGTACCAGATATTATGAGTGGTGTTGATACCATATTTGAATGGTCTTGTACCATCAGAGGGTGTATTTCTAGACTGATTATCTACCATGCAAGTAGTAATCATACAGTATAGAACTGGGTTGTTTTATCCTGAAGGCGGCGTGATAGTTCGACTGCTTTGCATAATTTTGAGCAGTGTCGCGAAACGTCTTAAAGAGAGCGACCTAGTCCGCGACTCCACCTGGTAATTTCTTCAATGGCAAATATTTCAAAATCCGAAAATAGCAATTTTAAGATGTTTCAAACTGCCATGACTACCGAAGAAATTATTGGTTCTTTTGCGGATATTTTCTTTGAGAAATCGTTCATGTTTGAGAGAAGTCACTTCAAATGTTGGCAACAAAAGATGAAGTTCTTAACATTGAAAAAAGTTGCTAACATTCTGATCAGTGACATTCTGTTGCTCCTTCTGGATCAATTCAACAAACTAACGGTAGTAAATCTGGAGATTTAGAAGGAACACTTAATAGTGTTAAAGTTGAATCTGCTGCACAGATTAAAGCGAATGATTTATGGCATAGTAAAGAAATCACCTTATAGAAAGAGAATGAAAATCTTTACAAAATCATATTTTGAATAGACTCGCGGATGATTTGTATGATAATTATAGTTGATGTGATACTGTAAAACAAGATTGAGAGACAGAAAAAGAAGTATAACGTAGAAGCTAGAGCAAAGAAGTATATTGTTAGCCGCTACTTTAAGTATCAAATGCAAAAATGTAAGGTCGGTGGAGGCTCAATGTTACGAACTTCAAAAGATTGCTTAAAAGATCATCACAAAAGGTATGTGTTTAAATGAACAATTTCAAATTGGTTTTATTATTGACAAACTACCCCATAGTTTGAATGTTTAAAAAAACAAAAAGGGAATCTTAGAGACAATATCAAAAATAAAAAGTCTTGGTTGTTTCAAACAACAAAAAGAAATTCGGTGTAGTTTTGAAGCCATTTGGCAAATGATTAAAGAATCAGAATCGCAATATTGTGAACCGAATTAATAATGGGAATCCTTCTATGATCCCAATAGCTACAACTAGGCAACAACCACCACCTAAAAGAAATGACGTTGGTTTCCCTTTGTTTTAACTATGGAAAAGCAGGTCATATGACTAAGAAATGTAGAAGTAAGCTTGAACTTGGTGTTGTCCCTAATGCACAGGTCAACCTGACTAATGGGCAATTTATTTCTAAGGTCATTGAAATCAACATGGTTGATGGATATGTTGGTTGGTGGATAGACACTTGCGTCTCTTGTTGTGTCTATTATGATCGTGTTATGTTTAAACATACACGAATACTAAAGATAAGAAAGTGTTGTTGGGAAATGGCCAGACCACAAATGTTGCTGAAATTGTATACATGGAGCTAAATTTCACCTTTAAAAAGACTTTAATCTTAAGGAATGTTATGCATGTTCCTAAGATTAGAAAGAATATTGTTTCCGGTTTTCTTTTAAATAAGACATGGTTTAGTCAGTCTATTGGAGTAGATTTGTACGCCATTACGAAGAATGAAGTTTATATGTTTAACATTTTTGTAAAGAATTTGAAAATGATATAATAAGAATTTGTAGTGATAGATAAACTATACGATTCTAGTTTATTAATGAATTTTATACATGGAATTGTACATGAAACGACTGCACCATACTATCTTGCAATGAATGGTAAAACAGAAAGAAATAATAGAACTCTTATTGAACTTGTTGTTGCAATTATGATGAATTCGGGTGCTGCACCTCACTGGTGGGGGGAAATTTTATTGACTGTTTTCTATGTCCTAAATACAGTCCCCAAGTCAAAATGTAAGATCTCTCCTTATGAGATATTTAAGAAAAGACAACCAAACTTGTCTTATTTGAGAACTTAGGGTTGTCTGACTTATGTCAGAATTCTGGATCCGAAACGAGTTAAACTCACTATTAGAGCATATGAATGTGTTTTCATTCGGTGTGCAGCAAACAGTAAAGCATATAGGTTTTATGACCTAAAGGCAAAAGTGATCATATAATCAAATGATGTTGAATTCTATGAAACGTATTTCCTTTCAAATTGAGAAATAGTGGGGGCACATAATCGAGTCACATTCCTGTGATAAGAAGCACAAAAAGCAACGACAGTGTAGAAACAGAACTTCGATGAAGTAAACGAGTAAGAGTTGCTAAAGACTATAGGTCTGATTATGCGGCTTATAATGTAGAAGAAGATCCAATGAATCTTCAAGAAGCCTTGTCATCTATGGATGTTTATTCATGGCAAGAAGCTATCAATGACGAGATAGAATCTCTAGAATCTAACAAGACCTGGCACTTAGTAGACTTGCCTCCTGGTTGAAAACCAATCGGTTCTAAATGGGTTTTGAAAAAGAAACTAAAACTTGATGGAACTATTGATAAATACAAGGTTCGCCTTGTTGCCAAGGGTTTTAGACAAAGAGAAAATATAGATTTCTTCGACACCTTTTCTCCTGTCACTAGAATTACATCCATTAGGGTACTTATTTCAATAGCTTCTATTTATAACTTAATAGTACACCAAATGGATGTTAAAACAACTTTTTAAATGGTGACTTAGAAGAAGAAATCTATATGAAACAACCAGAATGGTTTGTGATCTATGGATAAGAAAATAAGGTCTGTAAGTTAGATAAGTCTTGCGTGGGCTAAAACAAGCTCTAAAGAAATGTCATGTAAAGTTTGATAACTTAATGATATCGAATGTGTACAAAGTGAATGAAAGTGACAAATACGTTTATTACAAATTTGAGAATTGTATTTGCACTATCATATCTCTATATGTAGACGGTCTACTCATATTTGGATCAAACATTCAGGCCATTAATGATATGAAATCATTGTTGTGCAACAACTTTGACATGAAAGACCTCAGAGAAGTGAGTGTGATTCTTGGTATCAAGATCACGAGATCCGAGAAAGGAATTTCTTTGGATCAATCACAATATGTGAAAAAGATCTTAAAGACATATAATTACTTTGACAGTAAACCTGTGAGCACACCAAATGATCCAAGCGTGAAACTGTTTAAGAACACTGGTGAAAGTGTTAGACAAACAGAATATGTGAGCATCATTGGAAGTCTTAGGTATTCTATTGATTGTACTAAACCCGACATTGCATATGTCGTGGGATTGTTGTGCGGGTTTACTAGTAGACCGATTAATGAACATTGACAAGCTATTGAGCGAGTCATATGGTACCTTAAAAGGACCATGAATTTCGGTTTACATTATCAGAGATTTCCTGTTATACTTGAAGAATACAATGATGCAGATTGGAATACCTTATCAGATGATTTCAAAGCAACTAGTGGCTATGTATTCAACATAGTTAGAGGAGTTGTATCTTGGAAATCAAAGAAACATATTGTCCTGAGAATATAGCATTAGTGACTGCTAGTGAAGAAGCAAGTTGGTTAAGATGCTTGCTAACTGAGATTCCCTTATGGGAAAAACATATGCTAGTTGTGTCGATCCACTGTGATAGTACCGCAGCTATTGCAAAAGTTGAGAACCGTTATTATAATGGTAAAAGACGTCAAGATAGAAGAAAGCACAACACTGTTAGAGATTGTATCTCTAAAGGAGCTGTAAGAGTGGGTCATGTACGCACTGATTAAAATTTAGCAGATCCTTTGACGAAAGGATTAGCTAGAGAGAAAGTCTATAGTGTATCATATAAGATGGGACTAATGCCTATAGGAAAATGAGTTGCTCATGATGGTAACCCGACCTAAATTATCGGAGATCCCAAGAAATAGGTTCAATGGGTAACAACAAGTTACGAGTAATATGAGATGATCATGCAAGTAAAGCATGAATCCTGAAGTAATAAGAGGATGAATAGAAACTCTTAATGAGATCTATACTATGTGTGAGGGAGTACCTAGGCTACAGGAGTACTCTTGATAGACTCACCTATGTGATTGTGGAACTTAGGTCGGTTCCTATGGAATTTTGAGACAAAATTCCTAGAGCCTTCATTAAACTAAGATACACGTGCAGGGCCATTAAAGCACGGGCTATTAGAATACACCTTAAGAAAAGTTTGTGTGCGAGTTTGATGTCTGATATAGAGTTCAAGACATTTGTGTCACTCTTGTTAAATTGGAATCCTACTTTCTATACAAAGGTTCAAGTCGTAGACACCTTTGTTTATGCACAATCTTAGAAACGTTTGACGTTACTTCTAAAATAAATTTTTTAAATTCAAGTGGGGGATTGTTGGAACATGTCCATGTTCCAATATATTGAATTTAAAAATTTCTCAAGTCCCACATTGTTAGGAGATATTTTTGGTTGAAAAAAACCATTTATTCCCACATTGCTCATGTGAGAAATATTAACTGCTTACTTCACTATATAAGGAGCGCACATGTTTCATTCCAAATCACACCAAAAACTATTCTATTAGTTTTTCCTTCCTCACTCTCATAACTCTGCGTCTCTCAAATTGTCGAAGCACCATCTTCTTACCCTTTCTTCCTACTCGTTGAGTTTTCCGAGTATTTTCTTGAATTCTCTTTAGAGAATTATGTTAATTTCTCCTCATTTGAGTTGAGAAATTTTCAAGTTTAATTTTTTGGATTCTCTTTTGAGAGTTATTTGAATTTCTTTTTGTTGGAGAAATTATTGTGAGTGGTCAAATGACCATTATTAATTTATCTTTTGAGAATTATTTGAGTTTCTTTTTGTTTGAGAAATTATTATGACTGGTCTTTGTACCAGATATTATGAGTGGTGTTGATACCATATTTGAATGGTCTTGTACGATCAAAGGGTGTATTTCTAGACCGATTATCTACCATGCAAGTAGTAATCGTACAGTATAGAACTGGGTTGTTTTATCCTGAAGGCGGCACGGTAATTCGACAACTTTGCATAATTTTGAGCAGTTCCGCGAAAGGTCTTAAAGAGAGCGACCTAGTCCGCGACTCAACCTGGTAATTTCTTCGGTGGTAAATATTTCAAAATCCGAAAACAACATCCAACGGTTAAGGTTTGTAGGACTGCTCTTGAACACTTCTCTTGTAACCGTACTTTTGTAAAGTAAGAAATTATCCTAATTCCAAATTTGGAATTGGAGGGAGATGTAGCCATAGCAAGGAAGATTGGTGAACTTCCTAAACAAATCCTTGTGTCTCTTATCTTTTATTGCTTTACTTGCTTTAATTTTCATACATCGATTTGTCAAATAGCATTGAGTAATTTATCGATGCGTAGGAATTTTCCAAAACTGTTTTTGTTTTGAATTGTGTGTTGAGTTGCTTATAATCACTTTTGATTATAAGTGATTTTTCATATCAACACAATACAAAGTAAAATTCTGAAACTTTGATTGCACGCCAAGTGTTTGACAAATTGTTTAGCTTGTTTAACACAAAGGAAAATTGTAATGTTTTATCTCTTACTTTCATTTACTCTCTATATACAATTTGTTAAATGTATTGTTTGATCGATTAATTCATATAGAATTTCTCTTTGATTATTAAAGTTTAAATTGCTTTATTTATTAGCTTATAATCACTTTGATTGTAAGTGCTTTTGCATATCAATAAATCTCAAAGAAAATTCTGAAAAATTGATTGCACGCCACATGTTCGATAAATTGTAAAGTTATGTTTTAATATGATTTCATTGTGTGATACGGTGGGAGAACTGACTTGAGGGTTTTGCGTTTGATCGCAAATGTTGCGGTTAGCAAGAGTCTCCACCGACTTTTCTTTTATCCAAAAGGAAAAGTGAAAAAGCACAGGAAAGACCTTTGAGATTATTTCTTGAGTTCGGGGGGTAGATTATGAAAAGGGAAGGTATTAGCACCCTTTTAATCCATGGTTATCCATGGGCTCTTAGTTACTTGCTAGATCACTTTCTTTTGTTTGAGATTATGCTTTGTGTGGTTTTTAAAAGTATTTTGTAAAGAGGCCATTGTTTAGGAAATCTTTGTAATGATTCTCGTTCGTAAGAATGTATACAAAGATGTTGATCTTTTGAAAATGTTTTCAAGTTTTGTAAGATGTTTTGAAATGTGTAGGTGTTTGTTTTGAAAATAGAAAGGATGTTTCTTTTGAAATTGAGCAAGTAATTAGTAGCAATCTACTTACTCAAATGTCTTTCTTATTCATTTTCTCTTCCTTTGACATTGTTGTCTTACCATTGATTTGGTAAGCAACCATATCTTTGGATGTTAACGGGACGGGCGTGAGTCATCGTATAACCATGATTAGCAATTTTTCAACGTACCTTAGCATTCTTTTTTAGGGACTAAGATCATTTGTAAGGCAACTTAGATAGCGTCATCGAGGGACTATGATCTTGTATTTGCTTGTTTTTGCTAAGATACCTTACATGCGTAATACAGCCATTTTGTATAAGGCAACCAAGTGGGATAACCCTAGGGGTGCTTGTGTGCAAGTGTATTATTTTCATGCTTGATTTAGTCTTGAATTAGGGTTTTACTAAGTATTGATTTTAGTCTTTCCATACAAATCCTAATTACTAGCATTGTATATATGAAAGCGATAAATTGCGAAATTTAAAGTTACTACGCTATTACAACATTTGTGGAGGGGTATATAATTTGTAAATGGGGATTGCAAGAAATTAAATCCTAATTAGTCTATTACAACCAAATTGAATTTATACAATAATTGAAATAAATAAATGTACAAAAATAAATATGCAAGAATGTAAATGCAAAGAAAATGGATCTTTTGTTTGGATTTTTATGAGAAAAGGTTTTTTTGTTTAACCTAATTAATTACAAGAAAATAATTAATTAAAATAATAATAAAAGTAAACCTAATTTAGTAAGAAAAGATTTTAAATAAAACCCTAAGTCTATTCATTGATTAAAATAAATTAAGTTTAAGAAAAAGTATTTTAAATAAAACCCTAAGTCTATTAATTGATTAAAATAAATTAAGTGTAAGAAAAAGTATTTTTCTATTTTTGTCTTGAAAATAATATATGGTGTTGTAAAATATTTTTGGCCTTTTTTATATTAAAATAAATATATTTTAATTAGTGTAAAAGAAAATAAATAATAACCTAGTTTTAAATTAAATTTACAAAAACTAGTTAGTAAAAATAAATAAAGTATAGTTAAATAAAATATTTTTTGTGAGAAAAATAAAATAAACTAAGTTAAAATAAAAATCTATTTTTTTTATATATTTTTTATGATTTTTTAACATTAGGAAAAATATTTAAGAAAATAAAATGAAATAAAAAAAATAAAATAAAACAAAACTGGGTCAGGGGCGTATAAGTGAAATAGGGGGTTAACGAGTAAAAATAAAAACAAAAAGGGCCCGAGGAGGCCCAACGCCCTACAAAAAGAGGAAGTCAGAATGTAAAAATAAAAATGGTCACGGTGGGGCTTGAACCCAGGACCATGGGGTGAACAGGCGCACGCTTTACCACTGTGGTGTCTATACATTCGTTTATATAAACAAAACAATAAATATGTAAGGCAAATCAAGTCCTGATGACTTCATCTTCAACCTGCAGCCGTTGTACCTACAACTTCTTCATTTCTTAAAACTGGAAATCGTGAAATGCAAATGAGCTTGATTCAAAGTGCTGCAAGGATCAGGTTAGCTTCCTTGAGGTCCCAGGAAGCTAATGCAATGATTAGCTTGAGCTGAAAGTGGCTGAGGAGCTCTGGAGAAGTCAAGTTGCAGACCCCTGTTTTTGAAAATGGAACTTGATAATGGAGGTGTTACAATTGAGCAAATGGACTTTGGATGGTTTGTATTTGATGTTTAGAAGTTTTTAGAAGTGAAAGGCCAAAGAACGCACGAGGAGATTTGGGGTTTGGTATGTAAAGTCAGAACTTGCACAACAATTGTGTTTTGAGACAATTTCTGGCTAGAGGGAATTTGAGTGAGTTTAAGGGTCTTCCAGCTCATGTCCTAGCTCACAAATAGTGCTTTTATTTATAAGCAACAAGTTTGGAGACTTGTTGTTGATCAGAATTTGAATTTGCATCCTTAAGCTAAACATGTGATTTTTTGAGAAAACAAGTTTCAATGCCTTGTGTACTTGCTAAGATAGAGTGGTTATGCTTTAAAAACACTTGCTTATGACTTTGTAGATGAAGTGTGATCAGAGGGAACAAGTTAGAGGCTCAAGAGTGGACTTTATGCATAAAGCTTGCTTTCAAGAATGGTATTGTTAACTTTCTTCCCAAAATAGCAATGTGAATTGGATAAAGCTTAAATCAATTGGATTATAGCTCAAAGATTTGTGTAATCCATTAATTATGGAGTGACAAACAAGTTTGAGGCCTGTAAAGCAAAGATTATGCAGCCTAACATTGATTTGCATTTGTGTTCATCATGAAAATGACCTATAATTCAAGTGACAAAACACCAACTTCATCTCTTTTATTCTCCCTACTCAAGAATGATCTCAATGAGTTCTTGGACATTTTGTAAAGCTTAAAATGTTCTCTTCAAATCATCTTTGAATTGCTTTTGAATATTCCCCTTGGACCTATGTGAAAAATTTCCATGAAGTTAGGTCAAAAATCTGCCTAACTAGGGCAAAATTTCACTAAGTATTTTTTAGTTCATGAGCATGTGTTCATAAAATTATAACTTGAGATCCAAGCACTTTTAGGAGAAGTTGTGTGAAGCAAAGTTGTATATCTCATTGATATCTACAACTTTCATGTTGGAAATTTCCTTTGAATCATCTTGAATCATAATGAAAAAATTGCTCAGAGTTATGAAAAAATAAGAAATTTTTGACACTTCGAAAAAATTCTAAGTTTAGAAATTTTGACTTTTCAAAATGAAATCTTGATTTCTTGATGAATAAGTTTCCTATTTTGACATGTTTTTATGAATTATGATCTTTGGCACTTGAATTTGACCAAAAAGTTAAAGTTTGACTTTTCAGTATACAGTTGACTTTTGATCAGTTGACTGCAAAATTCATTTGTCAATCCAATGGATTTACAATGTTTTGAATCATGTCATTAGGTCAAAATGATGCAATTATACTCTTGAGATCATTCCTTAAACCAATTGACCATTTGCTAGGTCAAAAATCAGAAATTGCCCTTTCCCAGTCAAAACCCTAATTTTGACAATTTTGCCCTTTTGGAGATTTGATCAAATTTATTGAGGAATTATGGTCCAAACTTGATCAAATGATACATATGGGTTTAAAATATTAATGTGGATAAAAAATTATGAAGTTTGACTGTAAATTGGCCATAGTTCACTTTTTCCCCAATACAATTGATTTTTAGGTCAACTCTTCAATTGACTGATCAAAAGTGTGATCCAAGGCTTGAAACTTGACATGAGCAATCTTGGGGGTCCATAATGGTCCATGAAAGTCATATGAAGCATTTATAGTTCAAAAATCCTTGTGCAAACTCAAACCCTAATTTTGGTCATCAGTGCCTAAAGAGGTGTCTTGAGCTGATCAAACCATAGTGCAGTCTTGAGCCCAAGGAGATCTTGTGAGAAAATTCTTAATAAGTTGATAGGACAAATTTTGGGGTATAACAGTTGGCCCTGTTCATTCTTCTTAAGCCTGAAGAGTTAGATGGGCATGTTTTGCCAGTCGTGACTCAGAGGTGGAAGATGATTGGACACTAGAGTGCCCAAAAATTTGCACTCGGTGATGTGATGGTTGAGAGAATGGGCTTAAAGATGCCATTTGGAGAGGTGATAGAAAGTTTTTGTAGATGGGCTTGTAGATTCCATCCAAGAGTGATTGTTGGTATTGTAATTTGTAAGCTGGAAGAATGAGTATCAGGATGGCGTCCGTGTCTGGAGCGTATCTGAAATGTATTTGGGAGATGATTATCAGAATGGCATCCGTGTCTGAAGCGTATCTGAACTGTATCTGAAAACTAGTTTTGAATGAGTGTCAGAATGGCATCCGTGTCTGGAGCGTATCTGAACTGTATCTGAGAGTTGAATCTGAATGAGTATTAGAATGGCATCCGCGTCTAGAGCGTATCTGAACTGTATCTGAGAGTTGAAACTGAATGAGTATCAGAATGCCATTCGTGTTTGGAGAATATCTGAACTATATCTGAGAGTTGAAACTGAATTAGTATCAGAATGACATCCGTGTCTGGAGCGTATCTGAACTGTATCTGAAAGTTGTACTTGAATGAGTATCAGAATGGCATCTGTGTCTAGAGCATACCTGAACTGTATCTGAAAGTTGCATTTGAATGAGTATCAGAATGGCATCCGTGTCTGGAGCGTATCTGAACTGTATCTGAAAGTTTCATTTGAATGAGTATCAGAATGGCATCCATGTCTAGAGCGTATTTTAACTGTATCTCAATGTTGAATCTGAATGAGTATCAGAATGGCATCCGTGTCTGGAGTGTATCTGAACTGTATCAAAAAACTATGAACATTGTTAATGATAGTTGTTAATATTATCCTGAAAAGGGTAAAATGTTAGCTAAAATGAAAAGTCATGTTGTATGAAATGCATGATATAATGCTTTCGTGTTATCAATGTTTATGATATATGGATGCAATGTATACGTATGTGAGCTAGTTTGCTGCACTACTATTGGATTGGGGGAAATAAATTCCTGACTGCTGCTGAGGATATGGAGTATAAGCCTTCATATTGTGAAGTCTAAGTGTTGACGAATTTCTGCTTAGAGAAATAAACTCTGTTGTAAGGGAAATGTCGTATACTGCTTGTAAAATTCTATTGGGGAATCTTGAGAAATTTGACGACTTCTACTGGGGATCGATATCTGGAAGCTCTGTTCCGCTGGGGATTAAACTGCACATTATGGGGGATTTATGGAAATAGCTTAAAGAGATTCCTCTACCTCTTAAAGCCATTAGTAATTGTCTTTTATTTTGTTTATTTATAAACAGTAATTATGTTCAAATGCATATGTTCAACAATGAATCATTGGACGTTTTTGTAAACAAAACACAAGAGTAAAGAAAAACAAATAGTTTTGCACTTTCAAAGGAATATATTTGCATTGACTTTGAGTAAGTGTTTTTGTATAGTGAGACAAACATTCTAGTAGGAGAACGTCGTTGTAATAAAAAATGAAAATTTTAATACAAAGAAAAGATAGTTATGTGCAATAATCCCATGGGGTTCCCATTCTGCTATAGCCTTTGTATCTCTGAGCATTTTGTCTATTTGTTTCCTCGTCCGAAGATGATTGAATTGATCAGCACTTCTGAGTTTGTCAGTTGTCTGTAAGGTGATCCAACGGGACATAGTCATACGCTTTAGTTCCCTAACTTTTTTCTGGACCGCCCTTTCGGGTTTTCAGCCCACCGAGAAACCCTTTTTTGCCCAAGTCGCCCTTTCGGGTTTTTAACTTGCCGGGTGTACAGATTTTTTTTTGTTTTTGTCCCTAATTTTTGCTCGAACCTCTTTTGGTTTGCCGGGATGCCCTTGTTTTGCCTAGGTGTGTCAACCTAGCGGTCTCTTATGCGTAGTATCTTTTGACTATGTCCGCGTTCGCAGGATGCGGCAGGTCATCGCCATCCATGGTGGTCAAGATCATTGCCCCACCAGAGAAGATGTTTTTGATTACAAATGGTCCTTCGTAGGTGGGATTCCATTTGCTCCTGGGATCACCTTGCGGCAGTATGATGTGTTTGATTACCAGATCCCTAACTTGATACAATTGGCGTCTGACCTTTTTGTTGAAAGCCTTGATCATCCGTTTTTTATGCATCTGGCCATGGAAAATAGCAATAAGTCTCTTCTCATCAATCAAGTTCAGTTGATCAAGTCGAGTCTGGATCCAATCGTCTTCATTCAGCCCTGCATCTTTCATAATTCTCAGATAGGGGATCTGGACCTCAATAGGCAAGACAACCTCCATGTCGTATACCAGAGAATAGGGTGTTGCCCCGGTTGATGTACGAGCTATGGTACGATACCCTTGGAGAGAGAATGGCAGCATCTCATGCTAGTATTTATATGTGACTGTCATTTTCTGTATGATCTTTTTAATGTTCTTATTTGCAGCTTTGACAGCACCATTCATCTTTGGCCGGTAAGGGGAAGAATTATGATGCTGGATCTTGAATTGCTCGCACAAGGCGGTGATCATAGTGTTGTTGAGATTTGTACCATTGTCATTGATGATCCTTTCCGGGATATCGTACTGGCAAATGAGATTCTGCTTAATGAACCGGGCTACAACATTCTTGGTAATAGAAGCGAAAGAGGCTGCCTCAACCCACTTTATAAAATAGTCAATGGCCACTAAGATGAAGCGATGTCCATTAGAGGTTGTTGGCTTGATTTCCCCAATCCTATCAATCCCCCACATAGCAAATGGCCAAGGAGTCGTCAAGACATTCAGAGGAACCAGAGGTACGTGCACCTTGTCAGCATAAATCTGACACTTATGGCAAGTTCAAGAGTGTTGATAGAAATCTGCTTCCATGGTAGACCAGTAATAGTCTGCCCGTAGGATTTTCTTTTCCATCGTATGCACACTGGAATGGGTGCCAAAAGTGCCTTCATGTAACTCAGTCATGATCCTTTATGCTTCAACCTTGTCTACGCATCGAAGTAAAATAGAGTCATGGTTGCGTTTGTAAAGAATGTTGTTACTAAGGAAAAATTTAGCAGAGAATATCCTTAAGAACTTCTTGTCATTAACTAAAGCTCCTTCTGGATATTCTTGAGCCTCGAGATACTTCTTGACTTCGTGAAACCAAGGTTGGTCCACTACTTCTTCAGTATTAATCTCGTGATAGTGTGTTGGTTCATTCGTTCGATGGTGATCTGGGGAGCCTCGTTATCCCAATTAAGTTTAAACATATATGACATTGTGGCTAGTGCATCTGCTAGCTGATTTTCTTCTCGCGGAAAATGCTCGAAGGTAATCTTCTCAAAATGTGGTAGTAATGTCAAAACATGTTCTTTGTAAGGGATAAGGTTTGGGTGTTTGGTGTCCCATTCCCCTTTGATCCAACTGATAACCAAAGATGAGTCTCCGAATACATTTAAGGATTTGATCCCTAAGTATATGGCAGCTCTGAGACCAAAGATGCACACTTCGTATTTCTCCATGTTGTTTGTACAATTGAAGTAGAGTCTTGCAGTAAAGGGAGTATGACACCCTTATGGAGATATGAGCATAGCACTGATACCATTTCCAAGTGCATTGGATGCCCCATCAAAGAACAGGGTCCATCGGGATCCTTTTTCAGGTCTGTCATATGGCCTGAATTCTTCACAGTTATTTACCGTCATGATGTCTTCATCTGGAAATTCGAACTTCAATGATTGGTAGTCTTCTACAGCTTGGTGAGCAAGGTGATCAGCTAGTATACTGCCTTTTATAGCTTTCTGGGTAATATATTGTATGTCATATTCCGTCAAGATCATCTGCCATCTCGCTATTCTCCCAGAAAGAGCAGGCTTCTCGAAGATGTATTTTATCAGATCCATATTAGATATCAACAAAGTAGTATGAGTCAGCATATATTGTCTTAGCCAACGAGCAACCCATGCCAGAGCGCATCAAGTTTTCTCGAGCAGTGAATATCTTATTTCACAGTCGGTAAACTTTTGCTCAGGTAATAAATAGCATGCTATTTTCGGCTAGACTCGTCATGCTGCCCCAATACACACCCCATTGAGTTTTCTAAAACAGTCAGATACATGATCAATGGTCTTCCCTCGACTGGTGGCATCAACACAGGAGGCTCTTGTAAGTATTCTTTGATTTTGTCAAAAGCAACTTGGCACTCGTCATTCCATTTGACTACTTGATCTTTCTTCAACAACTTGAAGATTGGTTCACAAGTAACTGTTAGGTGAGAGATGAATCTGGCAATGTAGTTCAAATGCCCCAAGAATCCTCTGACTTCCTTCTCATTACGAGGAGCAGGCATCTCTTGTATAGCTTTAACTTTGACAGGATCAACCTCGATACCTTTGTTGCTGACGACAAAGCTTAGGAGTTTACCGGACCGTGCCCCTAATGTGCATTTGTTTGGATTCAACCTCAGCTTGTACTTCTTCAGTCTCTCAAACAATTTTTGTAAGTGATCAAGATGCTCTTCTTCTGTTTGAGATCTGGCTATCATATCATCCACGTAGACCTCTATTTCTTGATGTATCATGTCATGAAATAAAGCTACCATGACACGTTTATAGGTTGCCCCAACATTCTTTAGTCCGAATGGAATCACCTTATAGCATAAAGTGCCCTACTGCGTGACAAACATTGTTTTCTCCATGTCCTCAGGTGCCATTTTGATTTGATTGTAACCTGAGAATTCGTCCATGAAGGAAAACACTTTGTGTTGTGCCGTATTGTCAACTAGAATATCAATGTGGGGGAGTGGAAAATCATCCTTAGGGCTTGCCCTATTCAAATTTCTATAGTCCACACACATTCGCACTTTACCGTCTTTTTTGGGCACGGGAACAACATTGGCAAACCATTGGGGATAAGAGGTGACATCCAAGAATCTAGTGTTGAATTGTTTCATGACTTCTGCTTTAATATTTTCTGACATATCGGGCCTCATGCGGTGAACCTTTTGCTTTACTGGTGGACAATCCTCTCTTATAGGCAGGCGATGTACCACAATGTCTGCATCAAGTCCCGGCATGTCTTCATATGACCATGAAAAGACTTCAACATAATCGTGTAACAACTGAATCAGACGCTCCTTGATACCGGGTTCCAGATTGGCACCCACCTTGATCTCTTTATTGTCTTCTTCGGTACCTAGGTTGATTGTATCCACGGGTTCCTCGTGAGGCCGAATGGTTCTCTCTTCTTGTTGTAGTAGTCTGGCAAGTTCCCCTGGTACTTCACAATCTTCCTCACCTTCGTCTTCGGCTTGGTAGATTAGATTTTTGGAGTCACAAAAGGCCATAGCAGTATCGTTACCCATGGGATCCCGAATGGATGTATACCTGCATTGTGAGTGTGAGTGTATGTAAGGGTGTAGCTATCCTTGAAAGAAATAAAAAATGTAAAAAGAAAAACAATGAGCACAAAAGTTTGTATGCGAAAACGTCCATGATTCATTGATGTCACATGAAAATGAGATAATAACCCTTACAAATGGACCATTGTGCCTTGGGTAAGACACAAGGTTTTAAGAGTGCAAATTGTTTTAATATTACAGATCCAACAAAATGTAAAGACATATTACTGTGGGATAAAAGTGATCGGGACAAAATCTCTAGCCTCCCAGTTGTTGAGCGCTCCACTGACAGTTGGGAATATCCAGTCCTCCAAGTCACAGCTATCTTCATCATCTTCTACGGTGTTGACCTCACGGTTGCTGATCTTCAGGGGTGGTCCTCCAGCACGAGCGTAGCGTACAGCCTTCTGAGCACTTGAAGTGAAACCCAGGCCAAACTTGTCAGACTTATATGGGATATTTGGGAGTTGTCCCCAGATAGTGCACCCACCTTCTTCTACCACTGCTTTGGCATCCTTCAGAGATGACATCCGAAGTGGAGGCCTTGTGATCTTGGGAACAACCTTGGTTACTGCCACATCATATGGGACCTCTTCAAAGTGTTGGAATGGAGTTTCAATAAATTCACCATCTAATTCCATATATCTGAAGTAATTGAGATGGCTGATCATGTACTCTTCTTCTCCATGAACAGTGATAATCTTCCCTTGAATCGAATATTTCAGCATTTGCTGCAACATAGAAGTGACAGCGCCAACATTGTGAATCCATGGTCGGCCTAGCAAGCAGGAATATGAGGGACGAATATCCATTACATAAAAAGTTGAATCAAAATTTTGTGTTCCAACTTTTATGGGAATGTCTACCTCCCCATGTACCATCCTTTTCGATCCGTCAAAAGCCCTTACTACTATGTTACTTAGCTTTAATGTCAATCCCCCACAGTCAAGCCTATCGAGAGCTTTTTTAAGGCAATACATTCAGAGATGAGCCAGTGTCCACCAAAACATGAGCCAAGGTTGTGCCCCTACATTCAACTGAGACATGCAATGCCTCATTATGCTTCCTTCCTCTTGGCGTTAAATCAGCGTCTGAAAAACCTAGACCATTATCTGCAGTTAAGCTGGCTATGCAGTCTTGAAACTGATCGACAAATGTCTCTTGGGGTACATGGGCAGTTTTCAGGAATTTTACCAAGGTTTTTGCACGCGCCTCAGGACATAGTAGTAATTCCAGCATGGAAATTTTAGAGGGAGTTTGCCCCAGTTGTTCAACTATATCGTAGTCGCTTCTTTTAATGATCTTCAGAATCTCCTCCATCTCTTTCCTGGAGGTCTCAGGGGTATCCAATGACTGACCTTCGTCCGGACAGGCTCATTCAGAATACTTTTACCTCGAGTTTCGATTAACTCGGAAGCAAGAGTGTCAGTAGGAATGATAATAGAGGTTGTAACAGCTTTGTCAGTTGGAGTATTGTTGGATATGATTGTAGGACTAGGAATAGCCTTCGGAGGAGCAGCAACAACAGGAATGATTACGGGTCCAAAAACTGCTTTTGGGGGAGCAATTTATAGAGAGAAGATCCTACCACTTCGGGTAATCTTACTAGTCCCTGCAATATTACTGACGTCAGAATCCATTTTCTCATAACTTGAATCTTCGGTACCTGGCCAATCTTGCTTAATACCATGGTAGTATACATCCCCTCCATAATTCCATGGTACGGTTTTGTCTGACGAATATGGGACTGGTCCAAGCATTCTAATTATTAAAGGAGTTGCTTTCGAAATTGATGTAATTCTAATGGGTCTTTTGGTGGAGACCTTGGAAGAATTTGTAGAAATGGTAATGATAGAAACATCATCAAAAGAAACAGGTAGAACAAAAGTCTTTTCAAACAAAATTTATTTGTTATCTATTAGGCACTGAACGCCTGCTTTCAACAAAGGACAATTGGTTGGTGAGGAAAAACAGAAATGATAGCCTTCATCACAGCCCGGGAACACACCGATATTCAACAAGTTCACTTGAATGGTCAGGAGTGGAGTCATAAGTTCATCAACTGAAGTAACAAACATTTCTTCTTCAATGACATTGGTATTATGGCCATGTCTGGGCATAGGGGCAGAAATGACATTTGGCTTTTTGGGCGCATCGAATTCAATCTCTTTTGCTTCAATGAGGTCTTGTATCTTGTTCTTTAGAGCCCAACAGTTATTAGTGTCGTGGTCGGGACTTTCAGAGTGGTATGCACAACGGGCATTGGGATGATAGTGGGGAGATGTTGTGTTGGGGTTTTTCGGAGCTTCTTTCAAGGTCACCAAATTAGATCTTAGTAGGTGCGGTAATACCTGAGATGGGGTCATATTAAGTCTGGTGAATTGTCTGATTGGTCTTTCCATCCTTGGTTGGTGGTTTCTTTATTGATCAGGCGCATGCTTAGTGTGATCGGTGGATCTGGAACTGACTGTTTAACGCTGGTTCGCAAAATGTCGCGGAAGCAAGAGTCGCCACCGTCTTTTATTTTCTCCAACATGGACAGGACAAAAGCACAGCAAAATTCCTTATGAGATAGTTTCTCGGTTCGGGAGGTAGATTTATAGAAAGGGAAGGTGTTAGCACCCTTTCTATCCATGGTTATCCATGGGCTCTTAGATACTTGCTCACTATGTTTTCAAAATGTTTGCTTTTCAAGATGTGAGTGGGTTTGAAAAAGTTTCGTTTAAAGATTTCTGAATAACTCTTGTATCACTCCTCAAGAGTGTTTGAAAAATTGTTTTGAAAGCTTTCTGAAAGTGTCAGTGTGAAAAGAGTTTTTGATTTGTTTTTTGAAATAGAGCAAGTATCTATGAGTCATCTACCTACCCTAAGGAATTAGGCTGTGTAAATATCCTTAAGGTAATGCCATCCCACCATTGAGAGGTAGGTAGCACCACCGTTGGAGGTGTTCGGGTCAATTCATTTGTAGGGACAGTGTGGTCACCAGAGCAACAGTAGGACACCTTAGAAGCTACCCTTATGCCATTGATCCTTTTTAATCCAAGGCAACCGTTTCGAGGCAACTGGATCATGTCATGGACATAAGGACTTACTAAAACGTCCTATACTCGACGACCACGTTTCGAGGGCAAGGCAACAGTGAGGCGTACCCTAAGAGTGGTGTGTGAATTTGTGTGTTATTTTCATATTATGTTTTATCTTGTACATGTATCATGGTGATCTACGCTCGTTTTTAATTAGCATGCATTCTTTCATACAAGTTAACAGTTAAGGGGGTGCGGAAAGTAAATTGCGAAAACATAAATCCTACGCTATTACAAGGCGCGGGTCTATACATCGCCAAAAATTACAAAGACCCGTTTTTTTAGTAAATGAGTACGGAAAATATAAAAAAAGCAGTAAAAGTCCTATTCACTATTACATGTCCGGAGCAATTACATAATAATCGAACAAATTAAATGCGCGCGAATAAATTAATCGGGAAAGTCTAAGGGTGTTGACCCTTTTAAGAAAAGGAAATTAATTTTTTGGTCTTTTTTATAATTAAAATGAAATTAAAACTAATTAATAACTAATTAATTATTTTAATTAAAAGAAAATATTTTTGTTTTTTATGTTTTTTTTTATGAAATAGAATAAAAATAAAAAGAAATAAAATTAAACGTTAACCTAAATCTAAGCTATTTTAGTTATTTTAAGAAAAAGTTAAAATGGCCTAATTATAATTAATTTATTTGAGATTTATTTACAAAATAAAAATGATGTTAATTCTTTTTTTGGATTTTTTATGAAAATGCTAATTGATTAATTGTGTTAATAGTTAATTTAGAGAGAAAAATAAAATAAAACAAATAGATATAAAAAGAAAATAATGCAAACCCATGGGGGGTTTTGGGCCAAATAGGAGGGTGTGATGCTGAATCTTGGCCCATTAAGAAGCCAGCTCGTTTGACCCTGGGAATTGAGTGGAATGTTGTTGACCAGGCACATGGTGTTCTTGCTTTCTGGGCCCTTGGATTTGCATGGAAGACACCTGGCTTGTTGGATCTATAAGGCTTATGATGAACCTTCCATGGAGCGCTGCACAGGAAAGTCAATGGAAAAATAATACGGGAATTGTAAGGGGACCTGGGAATCGAACCCAGGTCCCAAGGATGGCATGACACGTTCCCAGCCACTGAAGCACTTTGTTGCATTTGTTAATAATATGAAAAACAAATATTATATGAAACCAAAGCCAATAATGTTGAAAAACAAAAAAATGTGCGCGTGGATTTGAACCTTCCACTCACGCCTGGACACCTCAGCCTTCTTCTCTGTTTGTACCTGTAACATGAATGAAATAGCGGGGGTTTTAAACCCCCACTAAGTGACATAGTGAAAAATAGCGATTAGGAGAGGAAGCAACATAAATTGAGCGCGAGGGGTTCTTTTGATTCGTCTTCATGTCACGATTTCAATGGCATAGGTTTGGTGGCCTAATTTTTCCATATGAGGAAACGCCTAATTTTGAGCTTCTGAAAACCTAATGTCCATCAATGGCAGTTTTTGATATAGGATGCTATAGTTCAATTGAATGGTACAAAAAGCTTCAGAATGTCCCTATGAGTATAAATCAATTCAAAAAAAATGTTAAAAGCGCATGAATGATTATATAGAATTCAAGAAAATATTGCAAACCGTTTGGCCTGAGTTCTAAGATTCTGGGCACGTTTGGATTGATTTTTTATTGCAAAAGCTTCCTAGGGATGCCAGGAGTGTGTTTGGATTAAAATAGAGGCTTGAAATGCGCTGCAACTATGATTTCAGTTTTTCAGTTTTTGTGAAAATTTTGCAACTTGGTTCTCAGTTTGTATGGCTCTCTAGGTCGTGAATTCCTTTGTGATCGCCTGCATACATGTTATGTAAAGAGTTTTAATCAGAATTAAGGCCATTAACCTTATGCATTCATGTTTGAGATTATGCCATGAACTCCATTGAAACACTTTCCATTTTTGTGTCAAAATTTGAATTCTTGCTTGATTTAGGCCTTGTACGAATTTGGGATGTAAATGATGGTGATTCAAAGCTATTCAACACAAAATATACCCTTTAATTAATTTTCTTGATTTTTATTTGATTTTAAAAGATTTAAAATGAATTAAATCAAATAAAATTAAATAAAAATAGAAAAATTAATTTTTAAATCTTGAAATAATTTGTGGGACACGTGGCAAGCATGGCCAAGCTGAAACAAGTGGAAAAAGTGGGCCCCTTTTGTCAAAAATGAAGTTTCAAGGATAGTTGACTTTGGCCATTTCACAAAAATTTCCCAACTTCTCCAATGCATATCTTGCTCAATTTTGAAGCTATGAACATGTTCTTAGACATTTTGGAAAGGTCTTGGAGTCCTCTAACCAATGTCTTTGGTCCCATGTCATTTTGATTTACCAATCTCAAGTTATGGTCTGTAACTTAAAGTGCCTTTTTGTTGACTTTTGAAAATGACCTATAATGTTGAAATTGATAACTTTTTGTGAGAGCATTTCTTGGACTTGGAATGTGAATATGAGTTGTAGGAAATGTATCCCCTTCAATATGAGCATTGGATGGGATTTTTATGATGAACCATGAAAAAGTTATGCTTTGGTCAAGTTACAGTTGACTTTTTCAACTGTCCAAAAATAGAAACTTTTGCATCTTGATGATTTTTGAGCCATTCTTGTGAAATCATGGTCAAGATTTGACCAAATGATGATTGTGGCTTCAAAATAAGATGTTGACCAAAAATTTTGACTTTTGACTGCCAAATGACCATTTTGCCCCTACAGTTGACTGTGGAGCAATTAGGGTTTTTGACTGTGCAACTTGACCTTGTGAGCCTTGAAACTTGACATGTAGGTGCTTGACAATGTGTATAAGCATATGGGACTTGATTGAGCCCTTGAAAACCTCAACTTCCTTGCAGGAACCAAAACCCTAATTTGCATGGCTTAGGAGAGTGGTTGACTGTGTAGCCCCTTGAGTAGACTTTGAACCATTTGAGGTGATGCTTGTCAAAACTTTGAAGAATATGGGAGGGCAAATTTTGGGGTACAACACTTAGGAATCATAACAGTCCTCACCATTGGACGACGTTTGACTCTATCTTGATTTCTCTGAGGATAAACAACAACCACTTCTTTCTTTTTGATAAATGGCTTCCTTATGGTAGCTAAGGAGGATGTATCTTTTTAGATCTTTCCATTCTTTATACCGACTTCTACCCTTTCTCCGGTCAATATTAGTTCAGTAAAACCTGCAGATGAACTTCCAATTAAATGATTAAAGAAGGGACCAGACAAGGTGCCCAAGAACATGTCTACCAATTATCTCTCAGATAGAGGGGGTTGAACTCTTCTGGATAAATCTCTCCATTTTTGCGTATAGTCCTTGAAACCTTCATTGGAAACCATGGCCATATTCTGGAGTTGAGTACGAATAGGCGCAAGATCAGCATTGTATTGGTATTTTTTGTAGAAGGCTGCAACAAGATCTTCCCAGTTGTGGATGTTGTCTCTCTCTAACTGGTGAAACTAATCAAGTTGAGTTCCAGACAGGATGTCTTGGAAGAAGTGTACCCATGAGTCTTTGTCAGCGGTATGTGGCTGGATTTTCCTCACATAGGACCAGAGATGCATTTTAGGGCATGAGACTCCGTCATACTTGGCGAACACAGGTGCTTTGAATTTCGGAGGAATGATAATCCCCGATACTAACCCCAATTCATCAAAGTCCAAGCCAGGCACTTTTTGGATTTCCATCGCACTCAATCGCTCTTCGAGATGTTTATACTTGTCATCAGCTGGAGGGTATTGTTCTTTAGAATAGTCTTCTTCTTCCTCTTCCTCTTATAATTCTGATGGGACAAATGTTTCTTTACCTTTCCCATCTTGATTGTCTCTTTCACTGGATGTCGTTGCAAAGTCTAAGGTCCTTCTTGTCTGCCTATGAAATCTTCTTCCCATGTTTAGGACTCCGGTTACCTTTTTTGTTTTCTTTTTCTTCTCCTCAGCTAGCAAAGTCTTCAACTCTTCTTTTCCTTTGGCTAGGGTCAAGAGCAACTGTTGAAACTGTATATTCTAAGCTTGGAGGTCCTTCACTATTTGCTCGAGATCCATCTTACTGAAATAAACAGTAGAGAGATGAGGAGACTTGTTGCAAAAGACATGTTTATGTTATGATGAATGGTATATGCGCATGTAATTATTTCAAGGATTTCAAATATTCAAATTTGTTTTAGACAAAAAGGAAACACGTGTTTTATTAATAAGTTAAAGCTTGAGTACATCAATTCCTTTTCGGGCAAAATAATACAAAAACTCTTAAGATAAAAAGGTAGTTCACATCCTCTTTGGTGCGATGTAGGCATTGAGAGTCTGCTCCTCACGAAGTATCCTAGTGAGTTCTAAAACCTTCTTCTCGCTTGTGTAGAACTGGGCTTCGAAAGTATCTCGCTCTCCCTTGAGTTGTATCTAATCTCTTTGTAGATCTTCAAGAGAGGTAGGCATGTCAGGATGTAGGATAGTGTATGGAACATCTCCTTCCATGACAGGCTCAATGATTACCGGGAGAATGGAGGGGTAAGGCATCATAAGACTCTGAGTGCGAGTTCGTACCCATTTGATGTAAGGCTCAAGAGGGATGGAATTTTTATGCCCCAAAGTCTTGCTATCCACCTTGTTTAACATCCTCCAAGCTCGGATAAATCCCTGGTGAAGACCTTGATCGTCATTGTCGTAGTCAAATACCAAACCTTGAATCAACATCTCGTGCGGGCCATCCCTTCAGACATAACCAAACTTTCTTAAGGATAAACATGGGTTGTAGGTGATACCTCCCCTTATGCCAAGTAAAGGGGCATTAGGGAATTCTCTACAACGGTCGACAATGATAACATTCTCTTTGGATCGGGAGCACCAATGAATATCCGAATGTTTGAGCGTCATCAACCTTTGTGACCACCTTGAACCTTGCTCATTTTTTAATACAGATTGGGGAAGATGCGAAATAAACCATCTTGCTAAGAGAGGAGTGCAACACATAAGAACACCTATTTTCCTTATTGTGCGAGTGTGAAAAGAGTGTAGGATATCTCCTAGTAATGTAGGCACTGGGTTGCGGGATATGAAGATTTTGATGGTGTTGACATCTATGAGCTGGTTAGGATTTGGAAACAAAACCATCCCATAGATGAGGAGAGCCACAATTTCCTCAAAGGCTTGCAAGTCCAAGGAATTCTAACAGTTTTGGGCTTTCTCAAACAGGAACTTTGCTAGGAAACCCTTGACACCACTCCTTGTTTCCCAATGAGTTGTGACATCAGATGAGTGCAAGTGTAGAGCTTGAGCAATCTCTTCTGGCTTTGGGTCTCTATCCATATCGTTGAAAGGTAGTTTATTGAGAATGGGAATCCTCAAGAGTTGGGATAATTCTTCCAAAGTAGGCACAAGTTGATAGTCGAAAAATGTGAATCAATGGTGTAAAGGATCAAAGAACTGAAAAGGCACCTTCATCATATCCTCATCTGTGTTGGAGGTGACCAAGTTGAGTAGGAGACCATGTCTCTCGGTGAATGGAGAGTTTTCAGGAATCCTTGAAGCTATCTTCTTAAGTTGTGGAGGGATCCTTACAAGATTGACTTGAGTAGTTTTCCTGCAAAGTGAATCCATATCCTAAAAAACAAGAACAAAGATGAATCCCAAAATCCTTGAAATGGTTAGTGGATGTATATGATGTTCATGATGTTCATGATGTTATGTACAAGTATGCATATACAAGCAAAACAAACAAATCCTTAGGTTTAGGCTTGCATGGAGTTTTATAGGTAAGTACCCTCTTGAAGTTTAGTTGGCTTAAACCAGTCCTAGTAATAGTAAATGGGTTCTAAGGAGCTCAATATCACTAGTTTGTTTCCTTGGTCATTGTTTCAGAACAAGCCTCTTTAATGGCGACCGAAATATCCCAAGAAACCAAAGCTTAATGAGTGTAGTATCGAGTATCTACCAACTTCGGACTGCACCAAAGACGGTCATCTCACTACATCCTAAAGGCCAAGTTGGTCAAGTAAAGGTTCTAAGAGTTCATTAGTGCTTCATGACATCACTCAGCGGCCCTGTATTCTCTTTGATTAACTCAAAAGATACCGATATCCACAAATATGTCGCACTAACGTAGCTATTACTTAGACCATGCCGGTATACCCCGCACAGTTTCCACAACATATTGCTACTTACCTATAATGCATCCAAAATCTGGGTAGAGGATTCAAACCCAAACAAAGAACCATAATGTAAAGCAAACAAATCAAACAATGTAAGCAAGTAAATGTGATGTAACCCTAATGTAACCCCACTTTTAAAATTTTCCCCAGCAGAGTCGCCAGTTCTATGATACGGTGGGAGAAATGACTTGAGGGTTCTGTGTTTGATCGCAAATGTTGCAGTTAGCAAGAGTCGCCACTGGCTTTTCTTTTATCCAAAAGGAAAGGTGAAAAAGCACAGGAAAGACCTTTGAGATTATTTCTTGAGTTCGGGGGGTAGATTATGAAAAGGGAAGGTATTAGCACCCTTTTCATCCATGGTTATCCATGGGCTCTTAGTTACTTGCTAAATCACTTGCTTTTGTCTGAGATTGTGCTTTGTGTGGTTTTTGAAAGTATTTTGTAAAGAGGCCATTGTTTAGACAATCTTTGTAATGATTCTCGTTCGTAAGAATGTATACAAAAATGTTGATCTTTTGAAAATGTTTTCAAGTTTTGTAAGATGTTTTGAAATGTGTAGGTGTTTGTTTTGAAAATAGCAAGGATGTTTGTTTTGAAATTGATCAAGTAATTAGGAGCAATCTACCTACTCAAATGTCTTTCTTGTTCATTTTCTCTTCCTTTGATATTGTTGTCTTACCATTGATTTGGTAAGCAACCCTATCTTTGGATGTTAACGGGACAGGCGTGGGTCATCGTATAACCATGATTAGCAATGTTGCAAGGTACCTTAGTGTGATCGGTGGAAATAGAACTGACTGTTTTGGAATGCTGGTTCGCGAAATGTCGCGGTAAGCAAGAGTCGCCACCGTCTTTTATTTTCTCCAACAAGGAAAGGACAAAAGCACAGCAAAATTCCTTTTCGAGATGTTTCTTGGTTCGGGAGGTAGATTATATAAAGGGAAGGTGTTAGCACCCTTTCTATCCGTGGTTATCCACGGGCTCTTAGGTACTTGCTCACTATGTTTTCAGAAAATGTTTGATTTTCTTGTGTTTGTGGGTTTTGAAAAAAAGTTTGTTTGAAAACTTCGTTTAACTCTTGTATCAGTCCTCAAGAGTGTATGAAGTGTTTATTTGAAAACTTTTGTCAGAAAAGTGTAGGTGCGAAAAGTTGTTTTTGTTTTGAAAGAGCAAGTACCTGAGAACCTCTACCTACTCAAAAGAAATTAAGCTGTGTAAATGTCCTTTAGACAGTACCATCCTACTATTGAGAAGTAGGTAGCACCGTCGTTGGATTTTTTCGGGTCAATTCGATTATAGGGACATGTGTGGTCACCAAAGCAATAGTAGGACGCCTTAGCGGTAACCCTAATGTCATAGATCCTTTTTATCCGAGGCAACCGTTTCGAGGAAACTGGATCTTTAGACAGGAGGGCGACCTCTAAAACACCCTATACTTAATGACCACGTCGAGGCAACCAAGCGAGGCGTACCCTAGGAGTGGCATGTGCGAGTGTGTCAGGATTCAATTTATATTATCTTTGCACATGTATCATTGTGAGCTATGGATTGATTTTATTTTTCAGGCAAGTCTTGTCATGCATCGTTAACAGTTAATAATTATGCGGAAAATAAAGTGCGGAAAGTAAATCTACACTATTACAAGGCGTCGGGTATTTACATCGCCAAAAACATAACCCTTGAAAAGATAAATGCGAGAAAATAAAGAAAGCGATAAAAGTCCTAATTATCTATTACATTCTTGGAGCAGATACATAATTATGATCAAAATAGGAATCAAAAATAAATATGCGCGCAAGGAATTGAATCGGGAAAAGTCTTAGGGTTTTGACCCTTTTTGAGAAAAAATGAGTTTTGGTCCTTTTTGCAATTAAATTAAATATTAAACCTAAAACTAATTAATTGAATAATTAAAAGAAAAAAAATATTTTTTAGCTTTTTAGGTCTTTAATGAAAATAAAATAAAAAGAAATTAAAAGTTGCCAAGAGAAAAACCCTAATTCTAATCTATTTTATTTATTATGAAAAAGTCAAAATTAAACCTAATTAAACCAACTAAACTAATTTTGTTAGTATTTATTTACAAAAAAATAAACTAAGGTGAAATTAATAAATAATAATATAAATAAAAATATTTACATTTTAATTTTCTGAATTTATTGTGAAAATATAATTTGTGAGGTAATTAAATAATAACAATAATAATTACTAAAAAGATTAAATGAAAAATATAAAAGAGAAAAAAAAATGAGAAACAAAACCTTGGGGTGTTGGGCCCAGATGGAGGTATTGATAGCAATTTCAGGCCCATTTGTTGGCCAGTCCGTTTGACCTTCTTGCTTGTCTACGCACAGGGTTGACCAGGAGCATCATGGTCATCCACTCATGACCTTCAGATTAATGCTTAAGGACACATGGCGCTTGGATATTTGCAGCGCATGGTAGAATTCCTTGGGAAGCCTGCATATAATCATGTTATGAAAAATATGAACAAATATTGGATGGACCTGGGAATCGAACCCAGGTCCCAATGATGCACAACCAACACACCAACCACTAAGCCATCTGAACTCATTTGTTAATATAATGATTAATGAATATAATATATGAAACAACCACATATGTTGTACACGCGCGCCTTTTTTTTGAACCAATGGCATGTCACCACCTAGTCATCTTCCTCGTTTGCCTTTAACAAAAACAAATAGATAGCGGGGGTTTTTAACCCCCACAATTTGGCATGAGGAAAAATAGCGAATAGAATCCTAGGCTATATAAATATTTCGCGAGGGTTCCACTAGGTTCGTCTGAATGCAATGAGTTCAACCATGTGCATTAGGGGTTCCAATTTTTCCTGTATGGGAAAGCCCCAATTTGAGAACTCAAAAACCCTAGAATTCATCAATGGCGTTTTATGATCCTGGACATTATAATGCAATTAACCTGTACCATTAGCTTCAGAGGAGTTCTAGCAATGCAAAACACACAAAAAATCACGTTAATGATGCATGAATAATGAATTACGATTATGAAAGAAATATGCAAACCGTGGTTCTGAAACTAGCGATTCTTGGAGCTATGAAGCTGGAAACTGATTGCAAATCGTCCTGGGAACCTCCAGCAATGTATTTGAATCCACAAAAGCCCTTGAATTGGCCTGGAACCTGGAGAACAGTTTTCAAGTTTCTTTGAATTTTTTCAATGTTGTTATGGCTTTGTGTGCAGCAATTTCTCACGTCCAATGCATTAGGTTTAGGTTGTGTACTTATAGTAGAGCTGAATTAGGTTACAATCTTGCACAAAAGATCCATGGAATTATGATTCAATATTTGATTGAAAATCAAATATTTTTCAATCTTTTTGATTGAAGAAACTTGCCAAACTTGGAGATTTTTGTCCCTTTGATTGGCACACGAATTTTCCAGCTTGTCTTGAGCTTGTTTGCTTCACAAAAGATTGAAAAAAACATATCTTTGAATTTCCTACATTTTAAATTAATTAAATGAATTAAAATCAATTAAAAATCCAATTAATTAATAAAAAATAAGAAAATAATTCAATTTAATCTCAATGGGTCGTGCATAGGCCATGGATAAAGTTTCAAGAAGAAATTTGAGGCCCATTAGTAAAACAAGGTGTTTTGAGCAAAGTTGACTTTTGCAAATTCACAAAAATTTCCCAACTTCTCCAATGCATATCTTTCTCAATTTTGATCATATGAACATGTTCTTGGACATTTTAGAAAGGTCTTGGAGTCCTCTAACTAATGCCTTTGATCCCATGTCATTTGGATTTACCAATCTCAAGTTATGGTCTTTGACCTAAAGTGCTTTTTTGTTGACTTTTGAAATTGACCTATAATATAGAAATTAATAACTTTTTGTGAGAGCATTTCTTGGACTTGGAATGTGAAGATGAGTTGTAGTAAATGTCATCCCCTTCAAAATGAGCATTGGATGGGATTTTTCTGATGAACCATGAAAAAGTTATGCCCTAGTCAAGATACAGTTGACTTTTCTACTGTCCAAAAATAGTAACTTTTGCATCCTTGATGATTTTTGAGCCATGCTTGTGGAATCATGATCAAGACTTGATCAAATGATGATTGTGGACTCAAAATAAGATGTTGACCAAAAATTCTGACTTTTGACTGCAAAATGACCATTTTGCCCCTGCAGTTGACTGTGAATCAAATAGGGCTTTTGACTGTGGAATTTGGCACTGTGAGTCTTGAAACTTGATATGTAGATGCTTGGAAATGTATATAGGCCTATGAGACTTGATTGAGCCATTGAAAACCTCAAATTCCTTGAAGGAAACAAAACCCTAATTTTGATTGGCTTAGGAGGCATTTGGACTGTGCAACCCTTGAGAAATCTTGAACCATTTGAAGATGATTCTTGATAAACCTTGAAGAATATGGGAGGGAAAATTTTGGGGTACAACAGTTGCCCCTGTTCAATCTTCTTAAACCTGAGGATGTAGATTGTCTTGCGTGCCTTTCGTGATCCGAAGGTGGAAGAGGATTGAACACTAGAGTGCCCAAAAATTTGCACTCGCATAGTGTGGTATCAGTAATGTGATGTCAGGAATGGGCTTACAGATGCCATTTGTAGATATGATGGATAGGAGGATGGGCTTATATATGCCATCGGGAGATGTGACAGAATCTTGTCGGGGATGGGCTTATAGATGCCATCTGGAGATTGTTGGTAGAATTGTAATCTTGTAAGTTGAACGGGGGAACCTGTGTAGGGTTGCCTGATGATGAGCTCGTGTGAAACTGCATCGGGAATTGGGAAGGAACCCTATGTAGAGTTTCTTGATGACGAGTCCGTGTAAAACTGCATCTTTGAAGGAAGGAAACCCGTGTAGGGTTTCTTGATGACGAGTCCGTGTAAAACTGCATCTGAAATGGAGAAGGAACCTGTGTGGGGTTACTTTGATGATGAGCCCGTGTAAAACTGCATCTGGAAGAAGAAAGGGAACCGGTGTAGGGTCGCCTCATAATGAGTCAGTGTAAAACTGCATCCTGGAAGAAAGAAAACCTGTGTAGGGTTGACTGATGACGAGTCCGTGTGAAACTGCATCTGGAAAGAGAAAGGAAACCTGTGTAGGGTTGACTGATGATGAGCCCATGTGAAACTGCATCTGAAATGTAGAAGGAACCTGTGTGGGGTTACTTTGACGATGGGCCCGTGTACAACTGCATCTGGAGAGAGAAAGGGAACCGGTGTAGGGTCGCCTCATGATGAGTCCGTGTAAAACTGCATCCTGGAAGAAGGAAAACCTGTGTAGGGTTTCTTGATGACAAGTCCGTGTAAAACTTCATCTTTGGAAAGAGAGAATCTGTGTAGGGTTTCTTGGTGACGAGTCCGTGTAAAACTGCGTCTGGAGTTGAGAAGGAACCGGTGTAGGGTTACTTCGGGATAAGTTCGTGTAAAACTTCTGGATGAACCGGGGTAAGGTTATTGCGAGAAAAGTTCGTGTAAAACTTCAGGCTGAACCGGGGTAAGGTTACTTTGAGATAAGTTCGTGTGAAACTTCAGGAGGAACCGGGGTAAGTTACTGTGATAAGTTCGTGTAAGACTTCTGGATGAACCGGGGTAAGGTCACTTTGGAATAAGTCCGTGTAAGACTTCATCTTGGAGTTGAGAAGGAACCGGTGTAGGGTTACTTTGCTGATGAGTCCGTGTAAAACTTCATCTTGGAAGGGAGGAGGAACCTGTGTAGGGTTGCCTGAGGACGAGTCCGTGTAAAACTTCGTCTGAAAGGAAGGAACCGGTGTAGGGTTGTCTGAGGACGAGTCCGTGTAAAACTGCATCTTGGAGAGAGAAGGAACCGGTGTAGGGTTGCCTGATGATGAGTCCGTGTAAAACTTCATCTGAAAGGAGAAGGAACCGGTGTAGGGTTGCCTCATGATGAGTCCGTGTAAAACTACATCTGAAAGGAGAAGGAACCGGTGTAGGGTTTCCTCATGATAAGTCCATGTAAAACTACATCTGAAAGGAGAAGGAACCGGTGTAGGGTTTCCTCATGATGATCAAGTAGATAATTGTCCTGTCTGGTTTCAGGTATTAACCCACGATCAGTCGTCCATAGAATTTTCCTGGCTTGTTACAGGTGTTGATCTGGAACTACAAAGGTAGATGGTAATCATCTTTTGATTGACCTTTTCCTGAAAAGGCAAAAACGTTAGCTAAATGCAATATCATGATGCATGAAATGCAGGATGTCATGATGTTCTCAAGAATAAATGAGATTTGTGTTGTATGATGCGTATATGCATGTATCATGATGTATGACAATGTGATGTTTATGAATGTATCTTCGTCTGGGAAAATAAATCCTTGACGAATGACGGGAGCTTGTTTAAATCCTGGGATGATGTTGAAGAGTAGAGTTCTTCGTTTCCGCTGGGGATGATGAACAAAGATGTTTGCAAGAATAAACTAGGAGAAGATGGCTTCGTTGAGGAATAAACTTGTTGGAGAGATTACTCTGCAGGGAATTACTCTGTGGGAAGAGATGCTTCGCTGAGATTTTGATGATAACTCCGCTGGGGATTCCTGTAGATAAGCTTTGTTGGGGATTTAGATGATAAACTCCACTGGGGATAGGAAGAACTTCGCCGAGGACGATCTTTCCGTTGTAATTAGCTGAGGATAACCCAGTTAGGCTCTGGTGGAGAATAACCTCTGAATATGGCCGGGGAGAGATATTTGTACTCTGTAAGGGACAAGCTTCCAGAATCTACTGGGGAGATGGTTCAACTCTCCTGGGGAAATTTTGGACTGCACTGGGGAAATGGCTCCACTAGGGTGTCCGGTATTCCGCCGGGGAACAATCTTATATTAAGACTGTCGGGGATGCTTGCTGAGGAACATCTGTATACTCTGTTGGAGAATATTGAGATCTTCTGGGGATATCCCACTTCCTTAGGGCTGACAGTAGACTAACTATACTTGGGGAGAGTGTTGCTGACTTGCTAGGGATATTGTGCCTTTTCGGGCTGATGGGAGACCAACTCTTCTTGGGGGGAGTATTGTTGAAACTTGTCTTACTCTACGGGGAGTGGAGGTAACTTGGTCATGTTTTTCAGCTGAAATTACCTTGGTACCTGGTGGACAGAGCGACTTGTATAGTTCGGACAATTCTTATTGCCCCAGCTTCTGCGGGAGAAGAAGGCCTGTGAGGTGCTTGATAACTGTCGATTGACAAATCTTCTTTTGGTATGCAAGTGACGAGATGACGGGACATAGTCGTACGCTGTGATCCCTAATTTTTGCCTGGACCGCCCTTTCGAGTTTTCAGTCCACCGGGATACCCATTTTTTCCCAAGCCGCCTTTTCAGGTTTTCGACTTGCCGGGTGTACAAATTTTTCATTTTCATCCCTTATTTTTGCCCGAACCCTTTTGGTTCGTCGAGAAGCCCTTATTTTTGCCTAGGTGTGTCAACCTAGCGGGTCTTTAATTATGCGCAGTATTTTTTGACTATGTCCACGTTCTCAGAGTGCAGGGAGTTGTTACTGTCAGTAGTGTGGTGTCGCCATACTACCAGAAGATGTCTGATCGTGCAAGCTTTGTCGCTGGAATTCATGTCCAATGCCCCAAGTGACTCGGGCGGAGATTTGCCCCTGTCTATTTGTCATTTTGAGATATTCCTTGAATCTCGACTTGACTGCCCCAGACGATGGAAAGTGATCATGACTGCCCCTTGGTTGGAAGTGCTTTTCCACTTGAGATGACCCTTGAGAAGGTTTTTGTTCACTAGATATTCGTCGTGCGCATTTCTCTGCTGTTTGAACAAATAGTCATATGCAAACAATGTTATTTTAAGAATACAAAGCTTATGTCTGTCTTGAAGTTTTTGAAAATGCAGTTTTCAAATAAAACAAGTGAATTTTTTTTGTTTTGTAAAATGTGATGTCAACTCAGGATTTTACAGCAAGCCCTACAGGAGTCAGGATACCTTTGGTAACAGTATGCTTTCGAAGTAACCCATGCTTCAGCTAGGACTTTTAAGGGTTATAACGTGGCCTGGTTCACGGTTTAAGAAACAAAGGATAAAGGCTCAAATTTTATTTGTACCCACTCGTTCTTCGTGATGTTCTTCAAACCTAAACTCAGCTAATCGTGCATTAGATCTTGTTTGAGTCTTTGCTCTGATATTCCGGTGATGGTTCAGATACTGATAGTTTATTTTGAATAGGCAGTCATTTCTTTTGGTTGAGGGTTTGTAGGACCTCTTTCTTTTTGATTTCGTTATCTCTGTTTTTTGCCTGAACTGTTTCTTTTGTGATTACAGTCAGCGGGATGCCCCAGTTTTGTAAGTCTCCTTCATATGTTTTGACTTAATGGGCTTTTATTTCTGAGAGATAATGACTGCCTATCTTTATGATTATTCGGAACCATCACTGTCTTTTATTTTGGAAGGACTCCTTTGATGTCATTTTGTTGTGCACCTGGATTAACTGAGAGAACTACCCTGCCCCAGGTTATGATTAAGGGTTTTAATTTTTTTGAAAAGAAAAACTCCGACTTCTTTGGCTCGAAGGGGTTGACGAGGGATTATCTTCCTTATAACTCCACTGTTTAGGATTTGAAACAATGCCTGTACCTCATCAGCGGGGTCTGTTCAAAAGCATACTGTAGATTATGGTATCGTTTTCGTCATCCTCCCTCAAAAGGGTTTAGAATTTTTAATCGAGAATTGAACATCAAAAAATGAAAGCAGTTTTAAGCATAGTGAACACAATTACTTCAAAACAGACATGTGTAATGCATTAATGAAATAACAGAGTTTGACATGATAATTGTTTGAAATAGCAAAGAAAAATACAACTTCAGAATTTAAATGAACAAAAGACTCTCAATCCTAGCCATGTTTTGGCAAGGGAGCAGTGATCACATTGGGAGTCTCAGAAGGCTCGAATTCGATCTCCTTAGCATCAATCATATTCTGGATCTTGTATTTCAGCGCCCAACAATCATAAGTATCGTGCCTCGGGCTACCGGAATGGTAAACACACCTCGCATCTGGGTTGTAGTTTGGAGAAGAAGTCTTTGGATTTGCAGGAGGGTTTATCACCGCAATCAGATTCATCTTCAACATGTGCTGTAATGCTTATGACAATGGCATGTTGATGTTGGTGAACTGTCTTTTAGGCTCGTCCAGCCTTCACTGATTTCCCTTTTGCTATTGTCGGCGTGGTGTAGAACCAGAGATCAGAACTGCCCCTACATGTTGGTCACGACGACTCTTTTGACTGTACGCAGCATTGGACTCTTTCTTCCCGTTGTAGGGCTTCTTCTGAGTATCAGGAGGTATGGCCTCTTGAATCTTCCCACTTTTGATGCCTGCTTCAATTCTTTCCCCAATCAAGATAAGGTCTGTAAAACCGGCTGAAGAGTTGTCAATCAAATGGTTGAAGAACGGACCAGACAGGGTCCCCAAGAACATATCCACGAGTTCACGGTTAGTTAGAGGTGGCTGCACCCTTCCAGCCAGGTCTCTCCACTTTTGAGCATACTCTTTAAATCCTTCACCTGTCCCTAGTGACATACCCTGGAGTTGGGTACGCGTAGGAGCGAGGTCGGAATTATATTGATACTGCTTATAGAACGCAGTAGCCAAGTGTTGTACCCCAAAATTTTCCCTCCCATATTCTTCAAGATTTGCCAAGATCAAGGTTCAAAATCTCTCAAGGATTGCACAGTCCAATTGCCTCCTAACACAGTCAAAATTAGGGTTTTGGTTCTGACAAAGAAATTGAAGTGTTCAAGGGTCCAATCAAGTCCCACATGCCCACATACATTGTCAAGCATCCATATGCCAAGTTTCAAGACTCACAGCATCAAATTGCACAGTCAAAAACCCTAAATGCTTCACAGTCAGCTGCAGGGGCAAAATGGTCATTTGACAGTCAAAGGTCAAAATTCTTGGTCAACATCTTATTTTGAAGCCACAAACATCATTTGATCAATTCTTGATCATGATTCTCAAAGTATGGCTCAAAAAGTCTCAAGATGTAAAAGTTTCTATTTTTGGACAGTTGGAAAAGTCAACTGCAAATTGACCAGGGCATAACTTCTTCATGGTTTATCAGAAAAATTCCATCCAAAGCTCATTTTGAAGAGAATGACATTTACTGCAATTCATCTTCACACTCCAAGTCCAAGAAATGCTCTCACAAAAAGTTGTCAATTTCAACATTATAGGTCATTTTCAAAAGTCAACAAAAAGGCACTTTAAGTCAAAGACCATAACTTGAGATTGGTAAATCAAAATGACATGGGACCAAAGGCATTGGTTAAAGGACTTCAAGACCTTTCCAAAATGTCCAAGAACATGATCATAGCTTCAAAATTGAGCAAGATATGCCTTGTAGAAGTTGGGAAATTTTTGGGAATTTTGAAAAGTCAACTTGGCTTCAAAAGCTTCAAAAATGCTAATGGGCTTCAATTTCTTTCATGAATCATTACCCAAAGGCTATGCACGACCCATTGACCTCAAAGGGATTTATTTTATTATTTTTAATTAGTTAATTGAATTTTTATTCTTATTAATTCATTTAATTAAATTTAATTATGAGAAAAATATTAAACCATGGTTTTAAATCTTTTTTGTGCAGCAAATATATTCATGATATGCAAAAGATCTCGTGCACCATCTCAAGGGGACAAAATCATCCATATTTGGCATGATTGGCATGGAAAAAGATTGAAAAAAGATATGGGAAAAATCAAATATTCAAAACATGAATGCATGAATCCATGGGCTTGGTTTTAACCTAATTTCATTCATGTACTTATGCACAACTAAAACCTAAGGCATTAGACACGAAAGCTGCTCAGGAAACAAAGAACCAATTTGCAATTTTTCATTAAAAAACTTGAACACTGAAATCCTAGTTACAAGGCGATTCAAGGTCTAAAAGCTTGTCCATTACATTCCTGACATTGCTAGGAATCGATTGCAACCGTTTTCCAGTCTCCATACTCCAAGAATTGGTAGAACAAAGTCACACTTTTCTTGAATATGTCTGTAATCGTTCTTTAATTTCCATGCATTATTCATGTTTTTTAATTGTTGATTTACACTAACAATGATGTTCTGAAGCTAATGGTGCCATTTAATTGAACTAACAATGCCTATATCAAAATCTACCATTGATGGATATTAGGTTTTCAGAAGCTCAAAATTAGGGGTTTCCTCATATGGAAAAATCAGGCCACCAAACCTATGCCATTGAATTCGTGACATCCAGACGAAGCAAACTGACTACTCGCGCCCTTTTTATATTGAAGCATGTGCTATTCGCTATTTTTGCAGGTTGTGTTTAGTGGGGGTTTAAAACCCCCGCTATTTGTTTTATAATTACAGGGAAAACAAGGAAGAAGATGGACGTGGCTTGGTGCTATTGGAATATTTGAACGTTGGCGCGTTTTTTCATTATTTCAGTATACTTGGCATGTTACATATATTATGCTTCTTTATCAATATATTAACAAACGAATGCAATGGTTCAATTGGTAGAGGACGTGGCTGGTAAGCATTAGGACCTGGGTTCGATTCCCAGGTCCCCCCACATGTTCAATAATTTTTGCTTTAATATGTTCCTATGCAGTTTCCAGTCAAAGGTCCACCATACGCATTCACATACTAGCTTGCCACATAATCTGAATGATCAATCCAAAGGCCAGAACGTGAAGACCATCATACACCTGGGTCAACCATCAAGCATGTGATCCTGGAAAGTCAAAAAAGGCTTTGATACAGTGGGCCTGAATTTCTCAATTAACCTCCAAAAAGGGCATGATACCCCCCATGGTTTGCATTATTTTTGATTTTTATTTGATTTTCTTTAAATTCTTTTTAATGTTTTAATTATTTCTTTGCACCATAAAATAAATTTCACAATAAAAAATCAGAAACTAAAAATGTTTATTTTTTTTAATAATATTTAAGTCACTATTAATTTATTTTGTAAATAAACTTTAATAATTAACTAGTTAATTTAGGTTTTAAAACTTCAATCTTTTTCTTGATAAATTAAAATATGTAGAATTAGGGTTTTTTAACTTTTTTTCATCTTTTTTAATAAATAATTTTCTCATCATTATTATTATTATTATTAATTATTAAATATTTTTGTAAATAAACATGTACATTAATTATTTAGTAAATTAGGTTAAACTTTAATATTTTTCATTAATAATTAAAAACAACTTAGAATTAGGGTTTCTCTTGATTTTCAATTTTTATTTATTTTCATTAAATACCAAAAACATAAAAAACATTTCTTTTCTTTTAATAACACAATTAATTAACTTTTAATTCAATTTAATTTCAAAAGGGTCCAACGCCCTCGAACGTTCAACTTTAATTCTTTCGCGCATTTATTCTTATTTTCCCTTGTGAATATTATGTAACTGCTCAAGCCATGTAATAGTAACTAGGTTTTACTTTCCGCATCTTTTATTCAAACGGGTCTTTGTAATTTGGCGATGTATAGACCCGCGCCTTGTAATAGCGTAGGACTTTACTTTCCGCATTTAAATTTCTGCACTTTTAAATTATAATTGCATGAAAGAATGTATGTCCTAAATTAAAAACAAGCGTAGATCACCATGATACATGTACGAGATAAAACATAATATGAAAATAACACACAAATTCACACACCACTCTTAGGGTACGCCTCACTGTTGCCTTCCCTTCGAAACGTGGTCGTCGAGTATAGGACGTTTTAGTAAGTCCTTATGTCCATGATCAAGTTGCCTCGAAATGGTTGCCTCGGATTAAAAAGGATCAATGGCATAAGGGTAGCTTCTAAGGTGTCCTACTGTTGCTCTGGTGGTCACACTGTCCCTACAAACGAATTGACCCGAACACCTCCAACGGTGGTGCTACCTACCTCTCAATGGTGGGATGGCACTACCTAAAGGACACTTACACAGCTTAATTCCTTAGGGTAGGTAGATGACTCATAGATACTTGCTCTCTCAAAAAAAACAAATCAAAACTCTTTTCACACCGACACTTTTCAAAAAGCTTTCAAAACAATTTTTCAAACACTCTTGAGGACTGATACAAGAGTCATTCTGAAATCTTTAAACGAAACTTTTTTCAAACCCACTCACAATTGAAAAGCAAACACTTTTGAAAACACAAATGAGCAAGTATCTGAGAGCCAGTGGATAACCACGGATAGAAAGGGTGCTAATACCTTCCCTTTCTATAAATCTACCTCCCGAACCGAGAAACTATCTCATAAGGAATTTTGCTGTGCTTTTGTCCTGTCCATGTTGGAGAAAATAAAAGACGGTGGCGACTCTTGCTTCTGCGACATTTCGCGAACCAGCATTAAACAGTCAGTTCTAAATCCACCGATCACAGAACTGGCGACTCTGTTGGGGACATTTAATAAGTGAGGTGTACCTTAGGATTAGATCGTATTTATGTTTTCAATTGAATGTTTTGTTTGCTTTATTATTGTGGGCATTGTCTTGGAGTTTCATAGATCCTAACCCAGATCTGGGGATACCCTTTTAGGTATCATAAGTTGTGAGGGACCTGTCTGGCGTAGACCGACATGGGTGAAGCAGTGGCTACGTTGGTGTGGCGCCTTGGTCTGTACCGATATCCCTTGTGTCGCAACGAGGAGAATATGGGTCTTCTGAGGAGTCATTAAGCACCAACCGACCTTAGAACCTTAAATGACCCAACTTGGCCAATAGAACAGTAGCAGTATGCTACACCCATTGAGGCTAAACTCTCGCGATGGTTCTGGCTGCAAGAAAAGATTGCGATGCTGGAGTTATGACCGATTGAGGGTAGTCAGTGATATTGGGATCCTCTAGAACCTGGTTACTTCTGATAGGACAGGTCTTAACCAACAAACTGAAAGAGGGTAATACCTAGACCCCATGCTGGCCTAAACTCTAAGGGCTTGTCTTGTGTGACTTGTGTGCCTTATCATATTTGCCTTTGTGAATATTTGTGGTGTGCTTTATCATAACATCATGCCATCATAAGCATTGCATGCATCCTGCATAAGGACTGACCATTTCAAAGACAAGAGGATTTCACCTTTGCTCTGTTTTGTAGGACATCATGGTGCCTATGCGAAGGAACACTATCCGGTTCAATTTTGTTCACCCACCTGAGTTGCTTGAAGAGTTGGTTAGAAGAATTCCAAATACTACTTCCTTCATCCAGAGGCATGGTTCTCTTCTCAGTTTAGTCACGGCAAAGTGGGACCAACAACTGATGAGTGTCCTGACCCAGTTTTATGACCCTCTGTACCAGTGCTTCACCTTTCAAGACTTCCAGCTGGTCCCTACCCTGGAAGAGTTCTCTGATTTGCTTGGCATCCCTATCTTGGATCAGACTCCCTACACCGGTTGGGAAAAGACTCTTAGGCTTGAGGAGATTGCTGCAGCTCTTCCTTTGACCCACAAGGAGGTAATGGACAACTGGGTGACTAGAAGCAAAGTTAAGGGTTTCTTGGCCAAGTTTCTGATTGGTAAGGCTAACAGTTTCTGGAATGACCTGGACTTTAGGGCGTATGAAGACATTTTGGCTCTCTTAATCTATGGTCTAGTCTTGTTTCCTAATCCTGATAACTTCATCAACGTCACTGCCATAAGGATCTTCATGTCTCGGAACCCTGTGCCTACTCTCTTGGGTGATATCCTGCAACAACTTTATGCTCGTACTGCCCGAAGACGAGGAACTCTGTGGTGTTGTATTCCTTTGTTAGTGAGGTGGTTTATTTTGCACCTCCCTAAGTTCGTGCTGAAGAACAAAGAAGGAAGAGGTTGGGCTCATAGGTTAATGTCTCTCACTGATAATGACATCATTTAGACTTTCAGGGGTTTGGATGAGGTAGTTATTATTGATCGTTGCGGAGAATATCCTAATGTTCCTTTGATTGGTACCCAAGGAGGAATCTCTTATAATCCATGTCTAGCTCTCCGTCAATTCGGAAGAGCCAGAAGAGCAGGGTCTCATGAGATGTTGGTGCCTCACATCAGTTTTGAGTTTCAGGTAGATAGTGACGAGCTGCGTCGTAGGATCATCAAGGCTTGGGACAGAATTTACAAAGCTGACCCACAAGAGTTGGGACCAAAGACTTCTCTACCTATGGAAGCCTACTACAAATGGGTCTGCATCCGTGCTCAGAAATTAGGTATGCCATATGAAGCTGTCAGACCCGTCATCCTTGAATATCCTGATAAGGATGGGGCTCCTCCAACTGTTCTCCCTCCTCAGATACCTACTGATATTGATACACTAAAGAGGTCTTGGGCGCAACTACGAGAAGAACAGGATTCTTATTGGGAAAAGTTCAACGAGCAGGAATTAAAGATCCAGAAGCTGACAAAGCAGTTGGAGAACGAGCGAGCCTTGAATGACTATGTCCGTACTGAGAAGAGGAGACCATGGGATCACTGATGAGCTTTGAATTTTCTTTTACAGCTTTTATTTCCCTTTTCAGTATTTTCATTTTATGTAACGCCTAAGGGCAACCTGTTGAACAATTTAAATTTCAAAGTTGAATCTAATGAAGTGTGTTCTTTTTGTTTACAAAGTTGATTCCCGATTATCGTTGAAAACATAAACCATACGCATTCCATTCATCATGTGCACTACAGGTACTCTTCTTTTCAGGTTGCTTAATGTTCTTCGCTGTTTATTTCAGCATCATGAACCCTGAATCATCTACTGAGCAGTCCATCAAGGCCCTTCAGGCTCAAAACGCCCAATTTCAAGAACTGATTATGAGTTTGGCCCAAGGACAGGAGGAGTTGAAGGCTCTGCTGGTCAAGAAAAAGAAGAAGAGAACTGTACTATTCAACATTGGCCGAAGGTTGGGTAACACACTGCAGAATGAGGTTGATCAAGCTGGTTCTTCTGTAGGGAAAGGCAGTCCCCAAGGGGGAAGAGTTCCTAGTCCGGTGGTCTCTGACAACGAGACTGATTTTAATGAGGAGCAGTATCCTCCAGCTGAAGACATATATAAGCAGTTGGAAGACCGTCTGAATGCCATGGAAATTCAACAAGTTCCTGGTTTGGATTTCGGAGACTTGGGTATATCTTCTGGTGTGGTCATCCCACACAAGTTCAAAGCACCATCTTTCGCGAAGTATGACGGGGCGTCCTGTCCTAAGCTACATCTCAGATCTTATGTGCGGAAGATTCAGCCGTACACTGTGGACAAGAACTTGTGGATCCACTTCTTCTAGGAGAGTCTTTCAGGGACTCATCTCGAATGGTTCTATCAGCTGGATGGAACCAAGGTTCGTAACTGAGAGGAGTTGGCTACTGCTTTTTACAAGCAGTATCAGTATAATGCCGACCTCGCTCCTACACGTACCCAACTCCAGGGTATGTCACTAGGATCGGGAGAAAGTTTTAAAGAGTATGCGCAGAAATGGAGGGACCTGGATGGCAGGGTGCAGCCACCATTAACCGACCATGAATTAGTGGACATGTTCTTGGGGACCCTACCCGGGCCGTTCTTCAATCATCTCATTGGCAATTCGTCTGCAGGGTTTACAGATCTCATTCTGACTGTGGAAAGGATAGAGGCCGGTATGAAATCAGGGAAAATTCAGAAAGGTGCGTCCTCAAGTTATGAGAAGAAGCCTTTCAAAAAGGAAGCCAGTGCTGTGTATGGGCCTAGAAGGCAAAACAAACCGGAACGCCGCCAAACTGTCAACGCGGTGGTTATTGTTAAGCCTGCTGCCGCTACTCGGCAACCTAACCAACCAAGGGGTGAGAGACCCAGAAGAGAGTATACTCGGCTTAGTATGACCTTGTCACAGATCTTGCCGCAACTGCTATCGACCAATTTGGTGACCGTCAGAGAAGCTCCGAGGGTGGTAAACACTACATCTCCGAAGTATCATCCAAATGCCCGTTGTGCTTATCACTCTGATAGCCGGGGGCATTCCACTGATGATTGCTGGGCCCTGAGAAATAAGGTTCAAGACCTTATTGATGCGAAGGAAATACAGTTTGAGGCACCTGAGAGGCCCAACGTTGTGACTGCTCCTATGCCCCAGCATGGAGTAAATGCTATTGAGGAAGACTTGTATGCAGTTTCTGTGAATGATGTTGCTACCCCTCTATTGACTGCTAAGAGGAACCTGTTGCTAGCCGGTTTATTTCCGGGTTGTAGCAAGGGTTTCCTTATGTGTGCTGTTACCCCTACTGGTTGTCCGTTGCTGAAGTCAGGCATCCAAAGCCTGATGGATAGCAAGGAAATTTTATTCAAGAAGACCGCTGTTCCTTTTGTTCCTGTTGAAGAAGTATCTGTTATCACAATCTTCAACAATCCTACCAAGGCTCCCCCGAGGAAGCCCGTCAAAATCATGTCTGTTGCACCCATCATTATTACTATTCCGGGGCCCCTCCCCTATGAATCTGACAAGGCTGTCCCATGGCACTATGGGGCAGATGTGTATGTACTTGGAGTAAAGCAGAAGTTCAACACCGGTACCAGTATCAGCAACATCATTGGTCCCGCCAAAGTTACTCGCAGTGGCAGGCTCTTCTCGCCTGACATTGTGCCACCAGTTATCCGAAGACCTCTTATAATAATGCCTGCAAGTGCGCCTGTTTCCACTTCTGATCCAGTTTCTACCTCTGCTGCCGAGTCATCTGACACTCGGGGCAAAGGGATTGATGATGTGCCTGCTCGGACGGAGGCACCGAAGACCGTTAATGTTGAAGCCTCCCAACAAGAGATGGAGGAAATCCTTAAGATCATTAAGAAGAGTGACTTCAATGTCGTTGAACAGCTGGGGCATACCCCCTCCAAGATCTCTATGCTATCATTGTTGTTGTGCTCAGAGGCCCATGCCAAGGCCCTGATTTCATTTCTGAAGACGGCCCATGTGCCATAAGAGACATCTGCAGATCAATTCACTGACTGTGTGGCCAATTTGACAACCGACAATGGTTTGGGTTTCTCGGATGCTGATCTTACCGCCAAGGGAAAGAACCACAATGATGCCCTGCATGTCTCCATTGAATGCAGGGGCACTACTCTTGCTCACGTGTTGGTGGACACCGGTTCTTCCCTGAATGTATTGCCCAAGAAGGCCTTAGACAGGCTGGATTGTGAGGGCCTGGAGTTGAAGCCTAGTAACATCATCGTCCGAGCCTTTGACGGGTCGAAGAGGATGGTTCATGGTGAAGTGGATATTCCGATTCGTGTTGGTTCCCAGGTCTTTGATTCAATGTTCTATGTGATGGACATCCGTCCATCTTATTCCTGTTTGCTGGGTCGACCTTGGATTCACAAAGCTGGGGCAGTGACCTCCACTCTACACCAGAAGCTCAAGTACCCTGTCAGAGGGAAGATTGTTACAGTGCAGGGGGAGGAAGAATACATGGTTAGTCATCTGAACTCGTTCCGGTATATTGAGATGGACGGGGAGTTTATTGAAACCCCCTTTCAACATTTTGAGGAGGTGCCACAAACATTGGCAGCAGTAGAAGCAGTAACTGAAGAGGGTTCTCCTTTGAAGATGGCCTCCTTAAAGGACGCCCGGGCTGTAATTGAGAAAGGTGAATGTGCTAACTGGGGAAGGCTCCCTGATTTTACTCCTAAAACTGACAAGTTTGGATTGGGTTTCACTGCAGAGGCTCAGAGGACTGTACGCAAAGCTAGGATCGGAAGACCTCCCGTGTTCATCACCAATCCGGGGGTGAATGCTATTGAAAGTGAGACGGAGGAATCAGAGTTTGATAGTTGGATCTACCCGACGACCGACGGTGGACTGAACAATTGGACTGTAAAAGATCACATACATGTTACTTTTGTTACGTAGTAATGAATTCCTTTGTTTTTAATTTGTAATAAACAATAAACTGAAACTTTATGGCCCGGTGTCTTACCCGGGGCACCGTGGCTTCATTTGTGAGGGCTTATTACTTGTCATTTCCATATATCATGAATAAAGACATTGGACGTTTTTTCGCAATTCAAATCTTGTGCTCCCTTTCTTTCTTTCTTTCTTTTATATATTGCAAAACAGCTATATTTACACACACTCACCTATACAGGTTTCAATCCACTCTAGATCTCACTGGTAACGACTCTGCTACTGCCAGTTATGACTTCGAAAATCCAATCAACTTAGCCGAAGACGAAGGTGAAGATGATTGCGAAGTGCCTGGTGAGCTTGCAAGACTGTTACTCCAGGAAGAGAGGGCCATTCAGCCACATGAAGAGCCAGTGGAAACGGTAAATCTGGGTACTGAGACAGACAGAAAGGAAGTTAAGATTGGTGCCAATCTGGAGCTTGGCGTAAGACAACGGTTGATTCAGATGTTACATGATTATGTGGAAATCTTTGCCTGGTCTTACGAAGACATGCCTGGGTTGGATACCGACATTGTGGTCCATCATTTGCCTACCAAGGAAGACTGTCCTCCGGTTAAATAAAAGGTCCGCCGTATGCGTCCAGAAATGTCCGAGAAGATCAAAGCTGAGGTTATGAAGCAATTTGATGCTGGGTTTCTAGCAGTGACGTCTTACCCTCAGTGGGTTGCCAACGTGGTTCCGGTGCCAAAGAAGGATGGTAAGGTCAGAATGTGTGTCGACTACAGGGATCTGAACAGGGCCAGCCCCAAGGATGACTTCCCCTACCTCACATTGATGTTCTGGTCGACAATACTGCTCAGTACAAAGTGTTCTCCTTCATGGATGGCTTTTCAGGGTATAATCAGATCAAGATGGCTCCTGAAGATATGGAAAAGACGACCTTTGTTACTCAGTGGGGCACCTTCTGCTACAAGGTCGTGCCTTTTGGACTGAAAAATGTTGGGGCAACCTATCAACGTGCCATGGTTGCCTTATTTCATGACATGATCCATCATGAGATTGAAGTGTATGTTGACGACATGATTGCAAGGTCCCAAACTGAGGAGGAACACCTTGACCATCTGCAAAAGCTGTTTGACCGTCTGAAGTTGTACAAGCTGAGATTGAACCCGAACAAGTGCACCTTTGGGGTGAGATCTGGAAAGTTGCTAGGCTTCGTCGTAAGTGACAAAGGTATTCAAGTGGATCCTGCCAAGGTTAAAGCCATTCAAGAGATGCCAGTTCCCAAGACAGAGAAAGAAGTCAGAGGCTTTCTAGGACGTCTGAATTACATTGCCCGATTCATCTCGCACCTAACTACTACCTGTGAACCAATCTTCAAGCTGCTGAAGAAAGATCAGGTAGTACGTTGGAACGATGAATGTCAGGCCGCTTTTGACAGAATCAAAGAGTATCTCCAAGAACCACCCATCCTTATGCCACCGGTTGAAGGGAGACCTCTAATACTATACCTGACAGTACTTGACAACTCAATGGGGTGTGTGCTGGGGCAGCATGACGAGTCTGGCCGAAAAGAGCACGCCATTTATTACCTTAGCAAAAAGTTTACCGACTGTGAGACCCGATACTCACTGCTCGAGAAAACTTGTTGCACTTTGGTATGGGTTGCTCGCCTGCTGAGACAGTATATGCTGACTCACACTACTCTGTTGATCTCAAAAATGGATCCGATCAAGTACATATTCGAAAAGCCTTCTCTGTCCGGAAGAATAGCAAGATGGAAAATGATCTTGACGGAATACGACATCCAGTACACGACTCAGAAAGCTATCAAAGGAAGTGTATTGGCAGACCACTTGGCACACCAGGCAGTGGATGACTACCAATCAATGAACTTTGAGTTTTCTGACGAGAGCATCATGATAGTGACTGATTGTGAAGTACCTGGACCGGATGAAGGACCTGAGGAAGGATCCTGATGGTCTATGCACTTTGATGGAGCCTCCAACGCTTTGGGTAACGGCATCGGCGCTGTGATCATATCCCCCCAAGGCACTCATACTCCACTCACTGCCCGGCTATGTTTCAACTGTACCAACAACATGGCGGAGTATGAGGCATGCATTATGGGTCTTCAAGCTGCGATTGACTTAAGGATCAAGTTTCTGAGTGTCTTCGGAGATTCCGCTCTCGTGATCAATCAGATCAAAGGCGAGTGGGATACAAAACACCCAAATCTTATTCCTTACAAAGAATGTGTGTTGACATTGATCCCCCATTTCACAGAGATAACTTTTGAACACTTCCCAAGAGAGGAGAATCAGCTGGCGGACGCGTTAGCTACGATGTCTTCTATGTTCAAAGTCAAGTGGGACAATGAGGCTCCCCGGATCATTATCTGGAAACTGGACGAACATGCATACTGTTGTGATCTTGAGGCTGAGGTAGTAACTGAAAAACCTTGGTATCATGAGGTAAAAAGGTACCTGGAAGCTCAAGAATATCCTGAAGGTGCATCTGTCAACGACAAGAAGTTTCTGAGAAGGATCGCAGCAAAGTTCTTCCTCAGCAATGACATTCTGTACAAGCGAAACCATGATTCAACCTTACTGCATTGCGTGGATAAGACTGAAGCAGAGAAGATCATGGCAGAGCTTCATGAAGGTACATTCGGAACACATTCCAGTGGACACACCATGGCAAAGAAAATCCTTCGGGAAGGATATTTCTGGTCCACAATGGAAGCCGACTGTTACCAACATTCTCGGACATGTCATAAGTGCCAGATATATGCAGATAAGGTGCACGTTCCTCCAGTTCCTCTGAATGTCTTGACTGCACCTTGGCCCTTTGCAATATGGGGCATTGATATGATCGGCGAGATCAAACCTACGGCATCTAATGGGCATCGCTTCATCCTGGTGGTGATCGATTACTTTACGAAGTGGGTTGAAGCAGCTTCCTACGCTACCGTAACCAAGAATGTCGTGGCACGGTTCATTCGGCATAATCTGATCTGTCGATACGGCATCCCCGAAAGGATCATTACGGACAATGGTACCAATCTTAACAACAAGATGATCACTGAGCTCTGTGAGCAATTCAAGATACAACACCACAACTCTTCTCCTTACCGGCCGAAGATGAATGGGGCTGTAGAAGTAGCGAATAAGAATATCAAGAAAATTGTGCAGAAGATGACAGTGACTTATAAAGATTGGCACGAGATGTTACCGTTCGCTCTCCATGGGTATCGTACCTCAGCAAGGACGTCAACCGGGGCAACTCCCTTTTCCTTGGTCTATGGCATGGAGGCAGTCTTGCCAATTGAAGTCCAGATACCCTCTCTCCGGATAATGAAGGATGCAGATCTGAGCGAAGGTGACTGGATCCAGACACGACTTGATCAATTAAATCTAATCGACGAAAAGAGACTCACTGCTATCTGTCATGGTCAAACGTATCAAAAACGGATGATCAGGGCATTTAACAAGAAAGTCAGACCACAAGAGTATCAAGTTGGGGACCTGGTAATCAAACGCATCATTCTTCCTCAAAGTGATCCCAGGGGAAAATGGACCCCTACGTACGAAGGGCCATTTGTGGTTAAACATGTGTTCTCATGAGGAGCCATGATTCTAACTACCATGGATGGTGACGACCTTCCTCACCCCGCCAATGCAGACATAGTAAAAAGATACTACGCATGATAAAAGACCCGCTAGGTTGACATACCTAGGCAAAAATTAGGGCTTCCCGGCGAACCAAAAGGGTTCAGGCAAAATGAGGGATGAAATGAAAAAAATCTGTACACTCGGCAAGTCGAAAACCTGAAAAGGCGGCTTGGGCAAAAATGGGTATCCCGGTGGACTGAAAACCCGAAAGGGCGGTCCAGGCAAAAGTTAGGGATTAAAGCGTAATACTATGTCTCATTGGATCACCTTGCATCCAGAATCCGGTATCAACCTCAAGTTCAGACGGCATCGACCAGTCAGCTTCATCTTCAACCGAGCAGCCAAGTGATGAGACGCTCGAAGATATAAAGGCGATAGCAGAGTTGGAACCCAGTGGGGTTATCTTTTTTCACATAGCTGTTTTGTTTTCCTTTTCACAAAATTGTATAAACTCTGTTATTCGGCGGCGTTCTCTTACTAGGATGTCATCCTCTTGTACATAAACGCCTATTTACAGGCAAATTCAAAAATCAATACAAATTCACTTTTCAGACCAATTGCAAATTGTTTTTCCTTTTTCTGTTTTGTTTGCGAAGAACGTCCAATGTTCAATTTGTGATATATGCATTTGACACTAATTGCTAACTCATAAATATTTGCATACGAAATAAAGGATTAATTACAGGTAACATTAGAAACAGGGGCAATAATGAGTTGTTTGAAGCGATCTAATTGCTCTGTCCACCAAGGTATCAAGGTAAGTTTGGCTGAAGAATGTAACCAAGATATATTAATTCCCCAGAGAGTGAGCCAAGATTCAACAATTCTCTCCCAAGCAGTTGATCTCCAATCAGCCCTACAAGGTACAGTATCTCCAGCAAGTCAGCAACACTCTCCCTCAAGCAGAGTTATGCTCAGTCAGCCTTAAGGAAGTTGGATTATCCCCAGCAGATCTCAACATTCCTCAGTGGAGTATACAAACGTTCCTAACAAGCATCCCCGGCAATCTTGATCTCAGATTGTTCCCCGACGGTATACCAGACATTCAGTGGAGCCACTTTCCTAGTGCATCTCAAAAATTTCCCCAGGAAAGTCCAGTCCAAAAGTTTCCCCAGGAAAATGGAATCTATCTCCCCAGCAGATCTTGAAGCTTATCCCCAGTAGATTCTGGAAGCTTGTCACCCGCAGAGCACGAACGCGTCTCCCGGCTTTATTCAAAGGTTATTTCCCCACCAGGATATAACTGGGTTATCCTCAGCCAATTGTCACGGAAAGATCGTCCCCGATGAAGTCTTCCTATCCCCCAGCAGAGTTCATCAACTTCCAACAAAACTTATCAATGGTATCCCCAGAGGAGTTATCATCAACCTCAGCAAAGTACCTTTCTTTCCCCACAGAGTATTTCCCCGCAAAGTAATCTATTCGCCAAGTTTATTACCCCAATGGAGTCATCTTCTCCTACCGGTATTCTTGCAACCATCATCCCAGCGGAAACAAAGCTCTACTCTTCAACATCAGCCCAGGAGTTAACTGCCCGACACCCGTCAAGGATCTATGTTCCTAGACGAAAACGCATTCATAAACATCACATCTTCATACATTATAGCGTGCATATACGCATCATGAACATACAATCTCACTTATTCTGAGAACATCTCGCATGTCATACATCATGACATCGCATACAACTAACGTTTTGTCTTTTCAGGACAAAAGTTAATACAAAGATGATTGCTATCAATAGTCGTGATTCTGGATCCGATTCCTGTATCTTGCCAGGGTGTATCTGTTAACGACTAACATTACCAGACTCGATTCCTGTATCCGGCCAGGGCACGTCTGAAGAGTTTGAAGATCCGATTCCTGTATCTTGCCAGGGTGTATCTGTTGACGACTAACATTACCAGACTCGATTCCTGTATCCGGCCAGGGCACGTTTGAAGAGTTTGAAGATCCGATTCCTGTATCTTGTCAGGGTGTACCTGTTGACGACTAACATTACCAGACTCGATTCCTGTATCCGGCCAGGGCACGTTTGAAGAGTTTGAAGATCCGATTCCTGTATCTTGCCAGGGTGTACCTGTTGACGACTAACATTACTAGACTCGATTCCTGTATCCTGCCAGGGCACGTCTGAAGAGTTTGAGGATCTGATTCCTGTATCTTGCCAGGGTGTATCTGTTGACGACTAATTCCAGACTCGATTCCTGTATCCTGCCAGGGCACGTCTGAAGAGTTCGAAGATCCGATTCCTGTATCCTGCCAAGGTGTATCTGTTGACGACTAACATTACCAGACTCGATTCCTGTATCCTGCTAGGGCACGTCTGAAGAGTTCGAAGATCCGATTCCTGTATCTTGCCAGGGTGTATCTGTTGACGACTAATTCCAAACTCGATTCCTGTGTCCTACCAGGGCACGTCTGAAGAGTTCGAAGATCTGATTCATGTATCTTGCCAGGGTGTATCTGTTGACGACTATATTCTCCGGACTCGATTCCTGTATCTCGCCAGGGCACGTCTGAAGAGTTTAAAGATTCGATTCCTGTATCCAGCCAGGGCACATCTACATAAAGAGTTTGAAGACCAACTCCTGTAACAGGCCAGGTAATTATCTTTCTTTCTCAGGTATGCAACTTCTCGCTAAGGAACCTCTTACGCGGTCGACACTTAGATGGCATCTATAAGCCCATCTCCACATACCGACAGTCTCCAAATGGCATCTATAAGCCCATTTCCGACAAGGTTCTGTCACATTTCCAGATGGCATCTATAAGCCCATCCTCCTATCCATCATCTCTCCAAATGGCATCTGTAAGCCCATTTCCGCTATCACGATGCTGCCACTCTACTATGTGAGTGCAAATTTCTGGGCACTCTAGTGTTCAATCATCTTCCACCTTTGGATTACGAAAGGCACGCCAGCCAATCTACATCCTCAGGTCTAAGAAGATTGAACAGGGGCAACTGTTGTACCCCAAAATTTTCCCTCCCATATTCTTCAAGATTTGCCAAGATCAAGGTTCAAAATCTCTCAAGGATTGCACAGTCCAATTGCCTCCTAACACAGTCAAAATTAGGGTTTTGGTTCTGACAAAGAAATTGAAGTGTTCAAGGGTCCAATCAAGTCCCACATGCCCACATACATTGTCAAGCATCCATATGCCAAGTTTCAAGACTCACAGCATCAAATTGCACAGTCAAAAACCCTAAATGCTTCACAGTCAGCTGTAGGGGCAAAATGGTCATTTGACAGTCAAAAGTCAAAATTTTTGGTCAACATCTTATTTTGAAGCCACTAACATCATTTGATCAATTCTTTATCATGATTCTCAAAGTATGGCTCAAAAAGTCTCAAGATGCAAAAGTTTCTATTTTTGGACAGTTGGAAAAGTCAACTGCAAATTGACCAGGGCATAACTTCTTCATGGTTTATCAGAAAAATTCCATCCAAAGCTCATTTTGAAGAGAATGACATTTACTGCAATTCATCTTCACACTCCAAGTCCAAGAAATGCTCTCACAAAAAGTTGTCAATTTCGACATTATAGGTCATTTTCAAAAGTCAACAAAAAGGCACTTTAAGTCAAAGACCATAACTTGAGATTGGTAAATCAAAATTACATGGGATCAAAGGCATTGGTTAGAGGACTTCAAGACCTTTCCAAAATGTCCAAGAACATGATCATAGCTTCAAAATTGAGCAAGATATGCCTTGTAGAAGTTGGGAAATTTTTGGGAATTTTGAAAAGTCAACTTGGCTTCAAAAGCTTCAAAAATGCTAATGGGCTTCAATTTCTTTCATGAATCATTACCCAAAGGCTATGCACGACCCATTGACCTCAAAGGGATTTATTTTCTTATTTTTAATTAATTAATTGAATTTTTATTCTTATTAATTCATTTAATTAAATTAAATTATGAGAAAAATATTAAACCATGGTTTTAAATCTTTTTTGTGCAGCAAATATATTCATGATATGCAAAAGATCTCGTGCACCATCTCAAGGGGACAAAATCATCCATATTTGGCATGATTGGCATGGAAAAAGATTGAAAAAAGATATGGGAAAAATCAAATATTCAAAACATGAATGCATGAATCCATGGGCTTGGTTTTAACCTAATTTCATTCATGTACTTATGCACAACTAAAACCTAAGGCATTAGACACGAAAGCTGCTCATGAAACAAAGAACCAATTTGCAATTTTTCATTAAAAAACTTGAACACTGAAATCCTAGTTACAAGGCGATTCAAGGTCTAAAAGCTTGTCCATTACATTCCTGACATTGCTAGGAATCAATTGCAACCGTTTTCCAGTCTCCATACTCCAAGAATTGGTAGAACAAAGTCACACTTTTCTTGAATATGTCTATAATCGTTCTTTAATTTCCATGCATTATTCATGTTTTTTAATTGTTGATTTACACTAACAATGATGTTCTGAAGCTAATGGTGCCATTTAATTGAACTAACAATGCCTATATCAAAATCTACCATTGATGGATATTAGGTTTTCAGAAGCTCAAAATTAGGGGTTTCCTCATATGGAAAAATCAGGCCACCAAACCTATGCCATTGAATTCGTGACATCCAGACGAAGAAAACTGACTACTCGCGCCCTTTTTATATTGAAGCATGTGCTATTCGCTATTTTTGCAGGCTGTGTTTAGTGGGGGTTTAAAACCCCCACTATTTGTTTTATAATTACAGGGAAAACAAGGAAGAAGATGGACGTGGCTTGGTGCTATTGGAACATTTGAACGTTGGCGCGTTTTTTCATTATTTCAGTATACTTGGCATGTTACATATATTATGCTTCTTTATCAATATATTAACAAACGAATGCAATGGTTCAATTGGTAGAGGACGTGGTTGGTAAGCATTGGGACCTGGGTTCGATTCCCAGGTCCCCCCACATGTTCAATAATTTTTGCTTTAATATGTTCCTATGCAGTTTCCAGTCAAAGGTCCACCATACGCATTCACATACTAGCTTGCCACATAATCTGAATGATCAATCCAAAGGCCAGAACGTGAAGACCATCATACACCTGGGTCAATCATCAAGCATATGATCCTGGAAAGTCAAAAAAGGCTTTGATACAGTGGGCCTGAATTTCTCAATTAACCTCCAAAAAGGGCCTGATACCCCCCATGGTTTGCATTATTTTTTTTTTATTTGATTTTCTTTAAATTCTTTTTAATGTTTTAATTATTTCTTTGCACCATAAAATAAATTTCACAATAAAAAATCAGAAACTAAAAATGTTTATTTTTTTTAATAATATTTAAGTCACTATTAATTTATTTTGTAAATAAACTTTAATAATTAACTAGTTAATTTAGGTTTTAAAACTTCAATCTTTTTCTTGATAAATTAAAATATGTAGAATTAGAGTTTTTTAAACTTTTTTTCATCTTTTTTAATAAATAATTTTCTCATCATTATTATTATTATTAATTATTAAATATTATTGTAAATAAACATGTACATTAATTATTTAGTAAATTAGGTTAAACTTTAATATTTTTCATTAATAATTAAAAACAACTTAGAATTAGGGTTTCTCTTGATTTTCAATTTTTCTTTATTTTCATTAAATACCAAAAACATAAAAAACATTTCTTTTCTTTTAATAACACAATTAATTAACTTTTAATTCAATTTAATTTCAAAAGGGTCCAACGCCCTCGAACGTTCAACTTTAATTCTTTCGCGCATTTATTCTTATTTTCCCTTGTGAATATTATGTAACTGCTCAAGCCATGTAATAGTAACTAGGTTTTACTTTCCGCATCTTTTATTCAAACGGGTCTTTGTAATTTGGCGATGTATAGACCCGCGCCTTGTAATAGCGTAGGATTTTACTTTCCGCATTTAAATTTCCGCACTTTTAAATTATAATTGCATGAAAGAATGTATGGCCTAAATTAAAAACAAGCGTAGATCACCATAATACATGTACGAGATAAAACATAATATGAAAATAACACACAAATTCACACACCACTCTTAGGGTACGCCTCACTGTTGCCTTCCCTTCGAAACGTGGTCGTCGAGTATAGGACGTTTTAGTAAGTCCTTATGTCCATGATCCAGTTGCCTCGAAACGGTTGCCTCGAATTAAAAAGGATCAATGGCATAAGGGTAGCTTCTAAGGTGTCCTACTGTTGCTCTGGTGGCCACACTGTCCCTACAAACGAATTGACCTGAACACCTCCAACGGTGGTGCTACCTACCTCTCAATGGTGGGATGGCACTACCTAAAGGACACTTACACAGCTTAATTCCTTAGGGTAGGTAGATGACTCATAGATACTTGCTCTCTCAAAAAAAACAAATCAAAACTCTTTTCACACCGACACTTTTCAAAAAGCTTTCAAAACAATTTTTCAAACACTCTTGAGGACTGATACAAGAGTCATTCTGAAATCTTTAAACGAAACTTTTTTCAAACCCACTCACAATTGAAAAGCAAACACTTTTGAAAACACAAATGAGCAAGTATCTGAGAGCCCGTGGATAACCACGGATAGAAAGGGTGCTAATACCTTCCCTTTCTATAAATCTACCTCCCGAACCAAGAAACTATCTCATAAGGAATTTTGCTGTGCTTTTGTCCTGTCCATGTTGGAGAAAATAAAAGACGGTGGCGACTCTTGCTTCCGCGATATTTCGCGAACCAGCGTTAGACAGTCAGTTCTAAATCCACTGATCACACCAAGTCCTCCCAGTTACGAATGCTGGCTCCATCTAGTTGATAGAACCATTCGAGTTGAGTCCCTGAAAGACTATCCTGGAAGAAATGGATCCATAAATTCTTGTCTGCAGTGTAAGGTTGGATCTTTCTGACATATGATCGGAGGTGCAGCTTAGGACAGGAAGCTCCGTCGTACTTTGCAAAGGCAGGCGCCTTGAACTTGTGAGAAATCACCACCCCAGAGGATAAGCCTAAGTCTCCAAAGTCCAACCCAGGCACATGTTGAATCTCCATAGCACTTAAGCGGTCTTTTAACTGTTTGTACCTGTCCTCAGTAGGAGGGTACTGTTCATCATTGTAATCTGTCTCGTTGTCGGAGACCACGGGACTAGGAACCCTTCTCTCTTGGGGACTGTCTTTCCCTATAGAGGGAGTAGCCAGATCAGCCTCATTTTGTAGTCCATTCCCAAATCTGCGTCCGGTGTTGAACAAAACAGTCCTCTTCTTCTTCTTCTTCTTCAAAAGCAGAGTCTTCAACTCCTGTTGACCCTGGGCTAAGCTCATGACCAATTCTTGGAACTGGGCGTTCTGGGCCTGGATGGCCTTGATAGCTTGTTCAGTGGAAGGTTCAGAAGACATGATGATTGCTGAAATAAACAGCGAAAAAGATAAGTGGCCTGTAAAAGGGTACCTGTAATGCAATGATATGTATGATATGCATGCAATGTTTTCAAGGATCTCGTGGGGTAAACAAGAAAATTGTTAGAATTTGAATTTGGGTAGCTTGATTGGAGGAACTTCATGTTGTTGAGAGTCCTTCTTCAAGAGTCAAGCTCACCATATCGAGTGGGTCATAGCCCCTGACTCAGGTTATCATGTTTTGATCTCCAAACAACCTTGGCTAGGGGAAAATAAATCCCCTTTGCCCCTTGCTAGACAGTTGGTTCATCATGACCTGCATCACAAACCTTTGAGATCCTTGAAATGGGTTAGTCCTTGTGCAGGATGTATGCAATGGTATGATGGTATGATGTTATGCTATGCGTGGAGTGATGTAAGTAAACCCTGTTATAAGCCCAAATTAAGGACTGTAAACAAAACCTGCAAGGAACTCATGTTGTCAGATAACAAGAATGTGCAAGTAGTTCAAGTTTGAAGGCACACAAGTCACACAAAGAGCCCTTAGAGTTTAGGTCAGCATGAAGTTTAGGTACTACCCTGTTTCAGTTTCGTTGGTTAAGACCTGTCCTAGAAAATAGTAACCGGGTTCTAGAGGATCTCAATATCACTGACTACCCTCAATCGGTCATAACTCCAGCTTCGCAATCTTTTCTTGCGGCCAGAACCATCGCGAGAGTTTAGCCTCAATGAGTGTAGCATACTGCTACTGTTCTATGGCCAAGTTGAGTCAATTTAGGGTTCTAAGGTTGGTTGGTGCTTAACGTCTCCTCAGAAGACCCATATTCTCCTTGTTCCAACACAAGGGATATTGGTACAGACCAAGGTGTCACACCAACGTAGCTACTGCTTCACCCGTGTCGGTCTACACCGGACAGGTCCCTCACAGCTTATGCTACCTAAAGGGTATTCCCCAGATCCGGGTTAGGATCTATGAAACTCCGATGCAAGCCCACAAATATAAAAGCAATCAAGGCATACAATTGAAAACATAGTTATCTAATCCTAAGGTACACCTCACTTATATAATGTATCCCCAGCAGAGTCGCCAGTTTTGTGATCGGTGGAAATAGAACTGACTGTTTTGGAATGCTGGTTCGCGAAATGTCGCGGTAAGCAAGAGTCGTTACCGTCTTTTATTTTCTCCAACAAGGAAAGGACAAAAGCACAACAAAATTCCTTTTCGAGATGTTTCTCGGTTCAGGAGGTAGATTATAGAAAGGGAAGGTGTTAGCATCCTTTCTATCTGTGGTTATCCACGGGCTCTTAGGTACTTGCTCACTATGTTTTCAAAAAATGTTTGCTTTTCTTGTGTTTGTGGGTTTTGAAAAAAAGTTTGTTTGAAAACTTCGTTTAACTCTTGTATCAGTCCTCAAGAGTGTATGAAGTGTTTGTTTGAAAACTTTTGTCAGAAAAGTGTAGGTGCGAAAAGTTGTTTTTGTTTTGAAAGAGCAAGTACCTGAGAACCTCTACCTACTCAAAAGAAATTAAGCTGTGTAAATGTCCTTTAGACAGTACCATCCTACTATTGAGAAGTAGGTAGCACCGTCGTTGGAGTTTTTCGGGTCAATTCGATTATAGGGACATGTGTGGTCACCAAAGCAATAGTAGGACGCCTTAGCGGTAACCCTAATGTCCTAGATCCTTTTTATCCGAGGCAACCGTTTCGAGGCAACTGGATCTTTAAACAGGAGGGCGACCTCTAAAACACCCTATACTTAATGACCACGTCGAGGCAACCAAGCGAGGCGTACCCTAGGAGTGGCATGTGCGAGTGTGTCAGGATTCAATTTATATTATCTCCGCACATGTATCATTGTGAGCTACGGATTGATTTTATTTTTCAGGCAAGTCTTGTCATGCATCGTTAACAGTTAATAATTGTGCAGAAAATAAAGTGCGGAAAGTAAATCTACGCTATTACAAGGTGTCGAGTATTTACATCGCCAAAAACATAACCCTTGAAAAGATAAATGCGAAAAAATAAAGAAAGCGATAAAAGTCCTAATTATCTATTACATTCTCGGAGCAGATACATAATTATGATCAAAATAGGAATAAAAAATAAATATGCGCGCAAGGAATTGAATCGGGAAAAGTCTTAGGGTTTTGACCCTTTTTGAGAAAAAAATGAGTTTTGGTCCTTTTTGCAATTAAATTAAATATTAAACCTAAAACTAATTAATTGAATAATTAAAAGAAAAAAAATATTTTTTAGCTTTTTAGGTCTTTAATGAAAATAAAATAAAAAGAAATTAAAAGTTGCCAAGAGAAAAACCCTAATTCTAATCTATTTTATTTATTATGAAAAAGTCAAAATTAAACCTAATTAAACCAACTAAACTAATTTTGTTAGTATTTATTTACAAAAAAATAAACTAAGGTGAAATTAATAAATAATAATATAAATAAAAATATTTACATTTTAATTTTCTGAATTTATTGTGAAAATATAATTTGTGAGGTAATTAAATAATAACAATAATAATTACTAAAAAGATTAAATGAAAAATATAAAAGAGAAAAAAAATGAGAAAAAAAACCCTGGGGGTGTTGGGCCCAGATGGAGGTATTGATAGCAATTTATGGCCCATTTGTTGGCCAGTCCGTTTGACCTTCTTGCTTGTCTACGCACAGGGTTGACCAGGAGCATCATGGTCATCCACTCATGACCTTCAGATTAATGCTTAAGGACACATGGCGCTTGGATATTTGCAGCGCATGGTAGAATTCCCTGGGAAGCCTACATATAATCATGTTATGAAAAATATGAACAAATATTGGGTGGACCTGGGAATCGAACCCAGGTCCCAATGATGCACAGCCAACACACCAACCACTAAGCCATCTGAACGCATTTGTTAATATAATGATTAATGAATATAATATATGAAACAACCACATATGCTGTACACGCGCGCCTTTTTTTTGAACCAATGGCATGTCACCACCTAATCATCTTCCTCGTTTGCCTGTAACAAAAACAAATAGATAGCGGGGGTTTTTAACCCCCACAATTTGGCATGAGGAAAAATAGCGAATAGAATCCTAGGCTATATAAATATTTCGCGAGGGTTCCACTAGGTTCGTCTGAATGCAACGAGTTCAACCATGTGCATTAGGGGTTCCAATTTTTCCTGTATGGGAAAGCCCCAATTTGAGTACTCAAAAACCCTAGAATTCATCAATGGCGTTTTATGATCCTGGACATTATAATGCAATTAACCTGTACCATTAGCTTCAGAGGAGTTCTAGCAATGCAAAACACATAAAAAATCACGTTAATGATGCATGAATAATGAATTATGATTATGAAAGAAATATGCAAACCGTGGTTCTGAAACTAGCGATTCTTGGAGCTATGAAGCTGGAAACTGATTGCAAATCGTCCTGGGAACCTCCAGCAATGTATTTGAATCCACAAAAGCCCTTGAATTAGCCTGGAACCTGGAGAACAGTTTTCAAGTTTCTTTGAATTTTTTCAATGTTGTTATGGCTTTGTGTGCAGCAATTTCTCACGTCCAATGCATTAGGTTTAGGTTGTGTACTTATAGTAGAGCTGAATTAGGTTACAATCTTGCACAAAAGATCCATGGAATTATGATTCAATATTTGTTTGAAAATCAAATATTTTTCAATCTTTTTGATTGAAGAAACTTGCCAAACTTGGAGATTTTTGTCCCTTTGATTGGCACACGAACTTTCCAGCTTGTCTTGAGCTTGTTTGCTTCACAAAAGATTGAAAAAAACATATCTTTGAATTTCCTACATTTTAAATTAATTAAATGAATTAAAATCAATTAAAAATCCAATTAATTAATAAAAAATAAGAAAATAATTCAATTTAATCTCAATGGGTCGTGCATAGGCCATGGATAAAGTTTCAATAAGAAATTTGAGGCCCATTAGCAAAAACAAGGTGTTTTGAGCAAAGTTGACTTTTGCAAATTCACAAAAATTTCCCAACTTCTCCAATGCATATCTTGCTCAATTTTGATCATATGAACATGTTCTTGGACATTTTGGAAAGGTCTTGAAGTACTCTAACTAATGCCTTTGATCCCATGTCATTTGGATTTACCAATCTCAAGTTATGGTCTTTGACTTAAAGTGCTTTTTTGTTGACTTTTGAAATTGACCTATAATGTAGAAATTGATAACTTTTTGTGAGAGTTTTTCTTGGACTTGGAATGTGAAGATGAGTTGTATTAAATGTCATCCCCTTCAAAATGAGCATTGGATGGGATTTTTCTTATGAACCATGAAAAAGTTATGCCCTGGTCAAGATACAGTTGACTTTTCTGTTGTCCAAAAATAGTAACTTTTGCATCCTTGATGATTTTTGAGCCATGCTTTTGGAATCATGATCAAGACTTGATCAAATGATGATTGTGGACTCAAAATAAGATGTTGACCAAAAATTCTGACTTTTGACTGCAAAATGACCATTTTGACCCTGCAGTTGACTGTGAATCAAATAGGGCTTTTGACTGTGAAATTTGGCACTGTGAGTCTTGAAACTTGATATGTAGATGCTTGGCAATGTATATAGGCCTATGAGACTTGATTGAGCCATTGAAAACCTCAAATTCCTTGAAGGAAACAAAACCCTAATTTTGACTGGCTTAGGAGGCATTTGGACTGTGCAACCCTTGAGAAATCTTGAACCATTTGAAGATGATTCTTGATAAACCTTGAAGAATATGGGAGGGAAAATTTTGGGATACAACACTTAGCCTTCTTTTTGAGGGACTAAGATCATTTGTAAGGCAACTTAGATAGCGTCATCGAGGGACTGTGATCTTGTATTTTCTTGTTTTTGTTAAGATACCTTACATGCGTAATATGACCATTTTGTATAAGGCAACCAAGTGGGATAACCCTAGGGGTGCTTGTGTGCAAGTGTATTATTTTCATGCTTGATTTAGTCTTGAATTAGGGTTTTTCTAAGTATTGATTTTCGTCTTTCCATACAAACCCTAATTACTAGCATTGTATATATGAAAGCGATAAATTGTGAAATTTAAAGTTACTACACTAGTACAACATTTGTGGGGAGGGGGTATACAATTTGTAAATGGGGGTTGCAAGAAATTAAACCTTAATTAGTCTATTACAACCAAATTGAATTTATACAATAATTGAAATAAATAAATTTACAAAAATAAATATGCAAGAATGTAAATGCAAAGAAAATGGATCTGTTGTTTGGATTTTTATGAGAAAAGGTTTTTTTATTTAACCTAATTAATTACAAGAAAATAATTAATTAAAATAATAATAAAAGTAAACCTAATTTAATAAGAAAAGATTTTAAATTAAACCCTAAGTCTATTAATTGATTAAAATAAATTAAGTTTAAGAAAAAGTATTTTTGTATTTTTGTCTTGAAAATAATATATCGTGTTGTAAAATATTTTTGGCCTTATTTATATTAAAATAAATATATTTTAATTAGTGTAAAAGAAAATAAATAATAACCTAGTTTTTAATTAAATTTACAAAACTAGTTAGTAAAAATAAATAAAGTATAATTAAATAAAATATTTTTTGTGAGAAAAATAAAATAAACTAAGTTAAAATAAAAATCTATTTTTTTAATATATTTTTTATGATTTTTAAAATTAGGAAACATATTTAAGAAAATAAAATGAAATAAAACAAAACTCGGTCAGGGGCGTATAAGTGAAATAGGGGGTTAACAAGTAAAAATAAAAACAAAAAGGGCCCAAGGAGGCCCAACGCCCTACAAAAAAGAGGAAGTCAGAATGTAAAAATAAAAATGGTCACGCTGGGGCTTGAACCCAGGACCATAGAGTGAACAGGCGCACGCTTTACCACTGGGGTGGCTATACATCCGTTTATATAAATAAAACAATAAATCTGTAAGGCAAATCAAGTCCTGATGACTTCATCTTCAACCTCCAGCCGGTGTACCTGCAACTTCTTCATTTCTCAAAACTGGAAATCGTGAAATGCAAATGAGCTTGATTCAAAGTGCTGCAAGGACCGGGTTAGCTTCCTTGAGGTCCCAGGAAGCTAATGCAATGATTAGCTTGAGCTGAAAGTGGTTGAGGAGCTCTAGAGAAGTCAAGTTGCAAACACCTGTTTTTGAAAGTGTAACTTGATGATGAAGGTGTTATAGTTGAGCAAATGGACTTTGGATGGTTTGTATTTGATGTTTAGAAGTTTTTAGAAGTGAAAGGCCAAAGAACGCACGCGGGGATTTGGAGTTTGGTATGTAAAGTTAGAACTTGCACAACAATGGTGTTTTGAGACAATTTATGGCTAGAGGGAATTTGAGTAAGTTTAAGGGTCTTCCAGCTTGTGTCCTAGCTCACAAATAGTGCTTCTATTTATAAGCAACAAGTTTGGAGACTTGTTGTTAATCAGAATTTGAATTTGCATCCTTAAGTTAAACATGTGATTTTTTGAGAAAACAAGTTTCAATGCCTTGTGTACTTGCTAAGATAGAGTGGTTATGCTTTAAAAACACTTGCTTCTGACTTTGTAGATGAAGTGTGATCAGAGGAAACAAGTTAGAGGCTCAAGAGTGGACTTTATTCATAAAGCTTGCTTTTCAAGAATGGTATTGTTAACTTTCTTCCCAAAATGGCAATGTGAATTGGATAAAGCTTAAATCACTTGGATTATAGATCAAAAGTTTGTGTAATCCATTAATTATGGAGTGAAAAACAAGTTTGAGGCCTGTAAAGCAAAGATTATGCAGCCTAACATTGATTTGCATTTGTGTTCATCATGAAAATGACATATAATTCAAGTGATAAAATACCAACTTCATCTCTTCGATTCTCCCTACTCAAGAATGATCTCAAGGAGTTCTTGGATATTTTGGAAATATTGCAATGTGCTATTCAACTCATCTTTGAATTTCTTTTTAATATTCCCCTTGGAACTATGTGAAAAATTGCCATGAAGTTAGGTCAAAAATCTGCCTAACTAGGGCAAAATTTCACTAAGTCTTTTTTAGTTCATGAGCATGTATTCATAAAACTATAACTTGAGATCCAAGCACTTTTAGGAGAAGTTGTGTGAATAAAAGTTTTATATTTCATGGATATCTACAACTTTCATGTTGGAAGTTTCCTTTGAATCATCTTGCATCATAATGAAAAAATTGCTCAAAGTTATGAAAAAATAAGAAATTTCTGACACTTAGAAAAATTTCTAAGTTTAGAAAATTTGACTTTTCAAAATGAAATCTTGATTTCTTGATTTATTGATGAATAAGTTTCCTATTTTGACATGTTTTTATTAATTATGATCTTTGGCACTTGAATTTGACCAAAAAGTCAAAGTTTGACTTTTCAGTATACAATTGACTTTTGATCAGTTGACTGCAAAATTCATCTGTCAATCCAATGGATTTGCAATGTTTTGAATCATGTAATTAGGTAAGAATGATGAAATTGGACTCTTTATATCATTCTTTAAACCAATTGACCATTTTCTAGGTCAAAAATCAGAAATTGCCCTTTCCCAGTCAAAACCCTAATTTTGACCATTTTGCCCTTTTGGAGATTTGATCAAATTTCTTGAGGAATTATGGTCCAAACTTGATCAAATTTCTTGAGGAATTATTGTACAAACTTGACCAAATGATACATATGGGTTTAAAATGTTGATGTGGATCAAAAATTATGAAGTTTGATTGTAAATTGGCCATAGTTGACTTTTTCCCCAATACAACTGATTTTTAGGTCAATTGTTCAATTGACTGATCAAAAGTGTGATCCAAGGCTTGAAACTTGACATGAGCAATCTTGGGGGTCCATAATGGTCCATGAAAGTCATATGAAGCATTGATAGTTCAAAAATCCTTTGGCAAACTCAAACCCTAATTTTGGTCATCAGTGCCTAAGAAGGTGTTTTGAGCTGATCAAACCCTAGTGCAGTCTTGAGCCCAAGGAGATCTTGTGAGCAAATTCTTGATAAGTTGAGAGGGAAAATTTTGGGGTACAACACATTGTAAATAGGAAACCATTGTGTTTAATATTAAACTATTAATGGAGATATTATTATGTTGATTGATTTTATCATTATCTTAATTCCATATGGCTCGTGCATATCTAAGTTTCTAATAACTTGGTTCGTTTAGACTACAATATTTGATCTAGGCTAAAAAACTCCCGCTTAACATTGTTTTTCAAATAAGTTTTAATACATATATTTGGAAGGTTATTTTTTTATTAAAGTATTTATTCACCTCCCTCTAGATATGTTGCCTTAGTCTAACATGCAACCATACTTTGAGTTATCAGAACCTACATTCCCAGCTTGTTTGGCATCGTGAAAAATGTAATTTAGTCCTGCTCGAGATATGTTACATACCAACTGAGAATAAAGATTGTTGTCTTTGAATCTGTGTTCCAACACTATGATGTTATGACCAAATAATATGTGTATCTCATTATGTTGATTTTGGATCATTTGGTTCACAGAGTCTCAATCTCTACACAAATCACCTTACTATTTCCTAACCAATTTTTCAGTGTAGCATGGGTAGACTTAACTCGGTTTGTTATTGTATTTCCAAGGTGTCTAACCTGATCAGTCTAAGCACAAACGATCTTCTCTTTTACCTGATTCAAAATTGTACTTATAACATATTTCAACAAATTTGAATATTTCTCATACACCTTCCTGAAATGTATAACAACATCGACATATAATTCTTTTGTAGAAGAATTTATTATAATATGCCATGCATACATTATTCTTTCCACTATCACGTCTGCCTTGACCATTTTTCTGTCTTCAACCTTTATTTGTTTTGTCCCTGCCGCAGGTTTAATCCAAATTCTCACATTCTTTGTTATGTGATACCTACACAGTAATGTGTAAGAAGTAGGAAAGAACTTTGCAACCAAATTCATTAAAGCGGTATCACAGTCAGTGACAATTACTTTTGTCATGTCTTCTTTGTCCTTCAACAATGAATGGTACACCTCTAAAGCCCAAGTAACATTCTCCTTTTTTTCGCTCTCTAAAAATGCAAAATCGGCAGAATAAGTCTTCTCGGCAGGGGTAACATCAATGATTTCCAATAGTGGAAGCCTTTACTTATTGGTCTTATACATTGAATCAATTATGAGAATAATAGGAAACATGTTGAACAACTTGATGGAATCAAGATGAGTCCAAAATATATCTTCAACTGTTACTATATCCTGCACATTCGTAACCTAGATACATAACTGTTATCATCCAAAAGTTTCAATAGTTGTTGCATTTGATTTCTACCCCCCTCAACTCCCTGTTATTATGGGCCCGAATATTGTAGACTTGCCTAATATTTGAGATATTTCCTAGTTTTTTATGCTTCAAAGTTGCTAGTATGTTTTTCGGTTGTACCATATTCAATGTCATGTCTGAAACACATTCCTTATCTTTCGGCATGAGACTAGATGCAATTGGATGCCCGACTAACTTTTCACACATGTCATGGTTAAGTAACCCACATATCACATTAAAACTCTACTTGTTATTTGCCAACAGATAACCATGTAACTTAAAAGGACACTCGCATTTTCTTGAACCATTGTCATCTTGTTTGAATTTTCGGAGAGGAGTTATATACTTCCCACTTATTTCGTATGTCATTGTCATAAGTGCAACTCTTCTATTAGAAACCATTATTGGACCTTCTGATTACAACACCAACCCATAATTTGGATGCCTCCATACGAATCCATTGAAGCATGTGATCATAAATTTCAAACTCTTGTCCATTTGTAAATTGGTTGTCAACATATATCTCCTTAACAATAATACATTTAGCATCCGAAGATAAAATATGTTTAGGGAAAATATTGGGGTGCGCCATATCTAATGAAAACAATAACATAAAATATTCAAAAATAGATGAAATTGAAAACATATTGGTGGAAAATGAAAATAAACAGACTCCGTAATTGCCTTTAAGGAGGGATTCATACAGAATCCAAAAATACATTTCCAGATTTGACATAAGCTATTTTAGCTATAAAACAAGATTAACGTAAGCAATGAGGCTTGGAATAAACTACCTTTACCTTGAATTCCAACTTCTTTTGCTCATTTTGATGTGATGAAACATAAGAATGAAAGTTTTGAGTGAAAATCTTGATTGAGAATGGAAGAGTTTTTCGAAAGGGTTTTGAGCAAAAATGGGTATGAGGGCTGATCATGCAGGTGGCTGTTTTATTAAAAATCACGTTAGAAAATTTTCAGACATACATCTCCAGAAATGACTGACATGCAAAGGTGACAAGTTTTCAAATTCCCGCTTCAAAACTGTGGAAATGCATTTATGTAAAATCCACTGGGATGCTCATTAATCAATAAATTGATTGGATTTACTCAGAGATGCATCTCCAAAATAAAAATTTTGAAAAAAATGGAGTGACACCTATTTGGGACGTTATTCAATGAGACAAAAGGTGTGTCTGGAGATACATGTCCAAAATCTGAGGCGCTGTTTCGAATTTCCATAGGGTACATTCCACCTCTTAGGGTGAGATTAATAATCCCCATAATATATATATATATATATATATATATATATATATATATATATATATATATATATATATATATATATATATATATATATATATATATATATATATATATATATATATATATAGTTATAAATCAAGAAGAGTACATAAAGCCAATCCAAGAGTTATAACGAAGTCGGTAAATAAAATACAATCCAAAATAAATCCAGAGTGCAAGTACTATAATCTACTATGTATGACAGACTCAGACTCGGCCTCGTGACTGCCTATTCCTACGCTGCCTCCTGTACTGCAGTGCCTCTCAAGCCTCCAACATTATAACATTTACAATGTCCCTCGCCTCAGAGCCATCCATAAAGAGTCACATGTCAATACCTGCCTTCCCAATCTCCATAATATAACGACATCTAGGTAATAGATCAACAACATGATATGCCGTAGCCTGCTCTTCCTCTAGTATCTCTTGATGAGTTGACCTCACTGGATCTCCTGGAGTATCCTGCATCATATAATAATGTGACACTCGAAAGAAACACCAAATGTAACTATCTACGTAGCTCCAATCACTCTCATCTATGATACTCCGTGTCTCCTCTAACACCAGATGATTAAGATAATCATCAAACATAACACTCGTATCTTTGCATGTCATAGTGGGAGGATCATACACAAAATGATCTTTAGGAATGTGCTACATGTAGCCGAACTCACACATGACATGCTCAGGAAGATGAGGAAATGTCAAACGTGACCCGCAAGCCAACCATCTCAAGTATAAGACTATGTCGTCAAAGGGACGCATCCTACAATGAATGAAGTAAGAATGAAAGTGTATATGCTATGGTACCAATTAGTCAAGATACACTCTGAACGACTCTTCGCATGGTTTCCGCTTAGCCGGACGAATTTAGAAGCACGTGGCATATCCTCACCATAAGTCAGTATACATAACCAATCGAAGATGTGTGGGAAGTGCTGGAGGATCCAAACCTGAAAAATGTTGGAACACACGAACCATTAGTTAGTAACGGCGTTGCAATAATATAATGAAAATGAGACATAAACACTAAAAGACCAAGAAATATTACCGCCAGTAGTGTGATGCTGCCTGTCACTTGTTTCGTCTTTCACATAAAACCTTTTGATAACTTAGAGTACAAGTAGACCAAACAAGTGGCCCCCAGTTGTACTCATGGATCCACACAAAGTCATCAAAGTACCACAAGTAGATGACATCCACATAAGTGGCACTCTTGTCCACAAAAATGGCAGTGCCAACTTGTGATACGGTGGGAGAACTGACTTGGAGTTTTGCGTTTGTGTTCGCAAATGTTGCGGTTTAGCAAGAGTCGCCACTGACTTTTCTTTTATCCAAAAGGAAAGGTGAAAAAGCACAGGAAAGACCTTTAGAGATGTTTTCTTGAGTTTGGGGGGTAGATTATGAAAAGGGAAGGTATTAGCACCCTTTTCATCCATGGTTTTCCATGGGCTCTTAGTTACTTGCCAGATCAACTTGCTTTTGTTTGAAATTGTGCTTTGTGTGGTTTTTGAAAGTATTTTGTAAAAGAGGTCAGTGTTTAGGCAATCTTTGTAATGATTATCGTTCGTAAGAATGTATACAAAGATGTTTGTCTTTTTTGAAAATGTGACTTTATAATGATTCCCGTCTCTATAAGAATGCGTACAAAGTGTTATCTTTTGAAAATGTTCTAAAGTGATAGTGTTGGTGTATAAAATGTTTTTGTTGTGAGCAAGCAAGCAACTGGGAGTGAATCTTCCTACTCAAAAGGTCTTAGATGTTCTTTTCCTCCTCCTTTAGATGTTGCTATCTTACCATTGATTTGGTAAGAAGCCCTATCGTTGGACGTGAAGGGACGGGCGTGGGTCATCGTATAACCATGATAGCAATATTGTGAGATGACTTAGCATTTTTCTTTAGGGACTAAGATCATTTCGAAAGGGAACTTTGATAGCGTCATTGAGGGACTATGATCTTATATTTTTTATTTGTGTGTGCTAAGACATCTCACATTTATAACATGGCCATTTTTAGGCAACAAGTGGAGTTAACCTTAAGGGTGCTAGTGTGCAAGTGTGTTTGATTACATGCATTTTAGCCTTGATTAGGGTGATCTATTTATCAGTTTCATGTCTTGTCATACACACCCTAATTACTAGCATTTATATTCAAAAGCGATAAATTGTAGAAATGTAAAGTCCTACGCTATTACAATATTTTAGGGATGGAGGTACATATTTATGAATGGGGATTGCAAATAAAATTAAATCTTAAGTTACTATTACAATCATATCGAAATGTACAATATAAGGAAGAAAAAGGACTTGTTTAGAAAATAATTTTTTGTGTTGATGAATAAAAAGAAATAAATAAATTAATAAAAGAAAATATTTTTATGTCTTTTTTATATTAAAAAAAGGGTTATTACTAAAAATAATAAAAAATGGAAAATAAATGAAAGATAGAAACAACGTACTGCTGCAAGCAAAACAAACAGAATCAGAAGTTCTGAAGCCAAGAGCGCTGTGACTCAGAAGGAGACGTCAGTGGGTATCAGAAGTTCTGAGTTGGTAAACTCTGAGGTCCTACAAAGAACATTAGAGGGGAAACACAAAAGTTCTGGGTGGTATTCAGACAGTGGACCACAAGTTAGAAGTTATGTATTACACTAAAACAGAGACTAAACCCCAAAAATTCAGTGTATTGTCAGTATGTAAAAATCATAAACTCTGAGTGTGTAAAAACAGCGAGTGGAAACATCAGAAGTTCAATATGTTTGACATGTAGGGAGAACTCAGAAGTTCTGTGTTGTGTTAGAACAGTGAGTGAATCATGGAAGTTCTATGTGTTAGAATAGTGAGTGAAAACAAAAGTTCTGTGTTACATTTAAACTCTTTCCTTATATCAATCAGCACAACAATAACTTATTCAGTTTTCAACAAACAACAAATCAGAAGGATAAAAGCACAACATTTTATGGAAGTTCTGATCCTGGTATTGACTCTAGCCTTAATCAGGAAGTTCTGATCCACAGTTTTTTCTACTTACGCAGTGATATGGACAACATCAATACTATGATATTTACATGTTTAATGATGTTCTCAATGAGGACATTATTGCATTTTCACGTGATGTGCTTAATGATGCGTATTAAGAAATTCCCAAAACTAAAGTGTAAGGGTACACTTGACAATTTTTCAAAAGTTCAAATCACTCGGGCCAGTTATAAGGCCCACGTAGGCCCGCTAGATTGTCTAGCTAGCGCTAACACTCACACTGATACGACACAATCGTCTCCCGAGTTTCTTCTCACACAACTTGTACAAAACACAGTAACATAACCGCATCAAGTTCAAGTTCATCCTTCAAATGGAGAGCGATGTGGAAGAATCCATGCGAAAGAGGCAACGAAAAAACTCTTTTTCCGGCGAATTCTCTCGCAAGGTCCATTTCCCCTCTTTCTTCCTGAACCTCACCATCTTTCTCTTTTTTCTTTCTTCTCTGGTCATGCATCCGAATTCCAGCTCCGGCAAATTGCAATAAAACCTAGCTCGTATCGCAGAAATAAACCCTAATTCATTTGAATTTTACTATCAGTTCAATTTCTAGGAACGATTATAACTATACCTTACTGTTAAACATTCTGCAACATCACGAAGTTTGTTCGATTGATTTATCTTACTTCTTCAAAGCTATATGTATAGGTTATTTAGCATATGTAATTTCTAATTCGATTACAACGTCATTGATTCGCGGTGTTTCTTTGGATGTAACTGAATTCTTGAAATAGGATGCTATCAAACCTGAGATTTTTCACGGAATTAGTTTATAGCAAATTGTATTTGTGACTTTGTTTATATATTTGATTCATTTTATTGTGCTTATCTTATGGTTTATTATTGTTGTTTTGCTCTTATTGTTATTTTCTTCACTGGTGATTTCTGGGATCATGCAGCAGTTTGAACAATACGCGGAACGGCCATATGGAGCTATGGGGGATGCGGTAATGGTTCTAACTTTTGTAAATCTTGATTTGGATGAGTATGGGAAAGAGTATTTCACTGTTTATTTTCTTGAATTTTTTACAGCAAAAGTCTTCGTCCTTTGTGATAAATGATTTTTGAGCATGCATGTAGGGAAATAAAACATAGATGCACTACAATGATTCTTGCAGTTTCAAGTTGCTGTATGGATATGGTAGTAAAAGGCAGGCTTGTAGTTTCATTACTCGGTTTTTAGTGTGCATTTTCCCATGTCCCACCTTTAAGATTTGAAAGTTTATGCAAGTTTCCAATTTCTCTCTTGATATGATATCTGAAAATTTTGTCTTCACTGAATTCATATTTGTATTGTTTACTTCTCAGAATTTTATACAAGACGATGATAATCGGTTGGAGAATACACGAGCCAAATGTAAGTCTATACTCTCATAAGTGTTTCTTCCATTTTCTAGATGATATAGAAGGAAGTAATTATATTATTTCATGGCAGTCGGAAGTTTGCTTAAAAGACATGGAGATTTGGCAGAGCGTATTTCTAGGTAAAATGTCCTTAATAAAGTATACGGCTTTTTTCTTGGTTGAATTTGTCACTGAAAAGTGGTCAACGTGCAGCTACTTGAACTAAAAACTAGTAATAAGTATAGAATTGTATAAACTTGTCCATGATTATCTTTTTATACAATTCCTGTTTTGACTTTTAATGTCTGCCTGTGGGTGGGGTGCATGAGGATTACAGAATATATTTCAAGTTGAGAAAACTATTTGAGTTCACATTTTATTTTCATTATTGGTTTTTGGGATCCTTGAAGACCGTCTTCGGTGGGTCTTTAAGAGAGAATTTAGTAAATGGAGTTGAATTCCCGAATTCATAATAATGTCTGTCAGTCTGCTTATCACAGCTAATGAAAGAGAAACCAAAAACAGTAAATAGCTACCATATCATAACATGCCTGATAAATTCTTTGTGGACACAGGTTACTTGAGGCCTGTGGGCGCAAAGTGATAACTAGCAATGAAGTGTCCCCATTATTCTTTGATTCACTCTTTTTTTGATGATTAAAAATAAAGAATAGAGAAGAAATGTTACCTTACCATGGAGTTTTTTTTTCTCATCACAAGGTGTTCCACTTTATTTAACTATTCACCTATTTTTTTCTGAATTTTGAGGATTTCTCATCTCCCCCTTTGTACTTTTCTCTCTGCGTTGAAATCTGGTGGTCATGGGTTGTAGTCATAGATACAGCTTCTCTGCTTATGGAGTTAAGACTGTACTTTTGGTACTTTTCTCTTTTTCATTATTGGCAGAATCTTACGTACTAGGCGGCTTTTCTCTTTTTTTACATCACAAATGCAGGTCAGCTCACAGTGAGCTTTTCTTGCAAAGTGATATTGAATGTTTCCACATTATTGGCTTATATGCAGTTTCTAATATGTATTTTAAACTGCTTTATACACATTCAAGGCTTACATGCTGTTATAAGGTGTTTACTTTTCTTCTCTTTTCCTCGACGAATATCTTACTCCCATTATAATGATGCCTAAATAAAAAATTATTGTTTCCGAATGTACATTAATTGTTATTTGCTGCAGTAAAGTATAGACATTTTTGTTAATATTCACTATGTCGGCAGGGATTCTGACAAGATAGCATTTGACCGTCTACAGAAAGAATTTGAAGCTGCACGAGCTTCTCAAACTGAAGGTAGATTCCTATTTATTATAAACAGTCTCTGACAGACTGGCACTCCTTTGTTTCCTGTTACATACCCACTGATGTCCTGTTACATTTTTGTCTAGCTGATAGGAATTTCAATTTTTATCCTCCATATTCGACATTCACATTTCAATTTATTGGGTTTATGCTTGAATTCATTTTCCATAGAAGTGATATCAGTTTCATCCTCCAAATAAAATTGACACCAACATCCATTTATTAGATTGTGATATCAATTTAGTTCCTAAATTTGAAGCTTCATGACTGGTCTTCTCACCGGCTGTGTACCAGGTTGCCTTCAATGTTACTTATTTGTTATTGACGAACTATGCTAATATCAACCTTGATTGGAGGATCTGAGTGATGTCACTTGTATCATTTGGAGACTAAAATGACAGTTTACGCATGTATGACAAGCCTGCATGCATGAGGGGGCAAAGTGCTGGCTGGGTTTGCTGGTTGGTTACACAGTTACCAATAAAGCTTTGCAAATAACTAGAAAATATTATTCTTCAGTGCCTTCTGTTATTTGGTATAGCCTGGCTTAGTGGCTTATAAGTCAATCTTTGAACGTTTAATCATCTATTGGTTGAAATAGTACTGTTTAAAAACCTGAATATTGCACTATTTAAACCGACGGGAATTGAACTGGACCCTAAGTAAAATTAAAGATCTTTTTGCTATTGATGTTATCTGATCATGTAGAATAAATAAAAGTAGTTTTTTTTTTTTTTTTTGCGTAGAATGACAAAGAAGAGTTGAACATAGAAAGAGTATTGATTAATCATTAATCTAAAAAAATCTGACCAACCTCTACTGTTAATTCTTTCCTTAGAAATATCCAGAAAAATGCTTCCTAATCTCCTTTTTTATCCAGAAAAATATTTAGATGGGGAGCAGTGGAATGATGGTCTACTAGCTACAATAAGAGAGCAGGTATGGTTATGTGATTGTTACCTTCATTTTTTACTCATGTTCTGCTAGTTCTGATATTTGTCCTTGATGTTTTCCATAGTAATCATTTGTTTGACTTTCACCGTTGATGTTCATGATGATTTTGACCGATTAAAATGTATTCTTCTCAGGTGCATATAGAGACAGACAGAAAAGCAATATCTGGGGACACTGACGTATTAACAAGCCCTCAGGAAAAAATTACTTACAAAACTGGAAACAAGGTAAATATTATGATATTACATCTCTGACTAACTTTTCATGGTAGAATGGCTACTTAGTTTTTAGTAATAGCAGATTATATTTGTAACAAGTTGCAGATATTTCAAGCATTAAAGACAGTAGAGAAGAAAATATAGGCAGACGAGGTTTAAACAATATTTCAATACTTTCCATATTTAAGTCATTAAGTGATGTGTACGAGAGAGTATCAATTTATGTACTGATGAAAGTGTGGGGGGTAAGAGAATAGGCTAAAGAACCAGTGTTTTAAACCTTGGACCAGTGATCAACCTGATCAAAATGCTAGATCACTTGTCGGACGCTGGGTGACTTGCTGAACCACTTGACTGTAAACCTAGTCTATATTAAAAAAGTGATGACATATATGTTAAACACTTGAAAATACATATCATACTAAATTTATTTTTTTATTTTATAAGCCTACAAAATAGTTATAATATTTTTCTTTCTAAATTACGTATGTTATATATTATTGAGTAAATAAAAAAGACTTATTAAATAATATTATGTATTAATTTTGTGTGTTTACAATTTGAATTCTAAAGTAGTACAAGTTGTATATAATAATAATGAGAGAAAAAGAGGGAATACTATAAAGTTAAAGATAAATTGTGAATTCTTAAACATATGATGCATATATGTATATAGATGCAGGCAAATCATAAACAAAAGCAACGGGCTGTGTTTTGAAAAGATCAACACTTGCGAGGGAGTATGTTTTCAGGCAAATCATAAACATGTTGTTAGCTAAGTGGCTGCAAATTTTCCATAAAATGAATAGGGGTTCAAAACTTTCAAGCACTATTTATTTGGAATGTTACAAAATATTTTCTATTACAGGCAGTTTCTAATATTTTAACAAAATTTTTGCGTCATCATTAATAAAAATGTCCGAACTGGGTCTCATTAGAACCAAACCATCAGATTTTGGCTGGTTCAACCAGTTAAGTATCAATTTTGGCTGGGTTAATAGCACAACCAATCTGATAGCCTGACCGGATCGGCTATAGGTTTGGTTCCCAGCTCATCTGGCCAGACCGTTCAGTTCGGTTTTTAAAACTACGTAAATAACTATATTACATTAATTTTTGTACACAAGAAATACAAAATTTAAAAACAGGTTAGACAAGATTCTCAATTTGAGGTAGACGAAAGAGATTGTGATTCGTGAATGTCAAAATAGTAGGAGATACGATCGCCGCCCTAAAGTTACAGGAGAGTGAAAAATCTGTAATGTTACCAATGCATATGCACGAGGGGGGAAAGAAGAACAATACAAGGTAAAGTTTTGGGTGTGAGGGTATCCATGGGTGTATGGTGTAGAATATATACACCGAAGTTAAAAATACTTTAAACTACTACCAAATTTGTATATATTTATATTTATTTATAATTATAAGGAAGTTGGATAGAAAATTTATGTGAATTGCAAAGTCATACCTAGAGAGTATGCCCAGCAAAGTATTGGTTATGATTGTGCGGTCTGAGAGGAAAATAAATTGGAACAGCGAAGTTAGTAATCCTTGGCTAAGATGGTGAGCTTTGAAGATTTCCCATAACTCTAGGTGTGGACTAAGGTCAACACTATGCCGCCAATTTTTCATCTTAATTCTAGATATTCTTACTTAACATATCGAATCTTAGTGACACTACCCCAGTGGATGTTTTTGTGGGTGATATTATTTAGATGGAGAGTCGAGAATAAATAAATGGTAAGTTAGAGATATGGAGATATGACTTAAAACTGTACAGATTCCACCTAAGTAGGACTGTAGGAGTACCCAATTAAAACTTACCAATCATAGCTTGGAGGTGAAAATTGGAGAATATACAACACAAGTCTCGTCTTATAAGTACCTTGTGTCCATCCTACATACTGACAATGAGATTGAGGGAGATGTAAACAATAGAATCCTAGCAGCATTGAAAAAATAATCAAATATTCTTAGTGTGATCTAGGACAGGAAACTACCACTCGAACTTAGGGAATTCTTACTGCATATATATTTTCCCTAAGATGTTGCACGAGACTGAATTTTGGGTGGTAAAGAGCCATGAAAGGAAACTTAGTGTGCAGAGATGGGAGTGTTAAGACAGGTGAGTGCTCACACGGGACATAGTTAATAATAGACATAGTTAATAATACAATTTGTTAAGAAATGTGGTTGGACCTAACTCAACCCTTCAAAACCGGCTTGTAGGGTGAGGATTGCCTCCACTTATAAGGACATGTTCAGGCCATATATTATCCGATTTGAGACTCTTAACACCCCCCTCACGCCCAGGACTAGACATCTGGAGCCTTGAAATAAATTGTGGGTGGTCAATTAGCGGAAACCTGATCTTAAACGAAGCTCTTATACCTTGTTAAGAAATGTGGTTAGGTCTAATATATGGCCTCAACATATCCCCCTCACGCCCAGGACTAGACATCTGGAGCCTTGAAATAAATTGTGGGTGGTCAATTAGCGGAAACCTGATCTTAAACGAAGCTCTTATACCTTGTTAAGAAATGTGGTTAGGTCTAACTAAACCCTACAAAATTGGCTTGTAGGGTGAGGATTGTCCCCACTTATAAGGATATGTTGAGGCCATATATTATCCGATGTGAGACTCTTAACACAATTATTAGAAAGAAACACGGGTAGCTCCCACTGTAGAGAAAATAGTAGATTCTTGTTTTGAGTGGTTTTGGACATGTGCGGAGACAAGTGTTATCAATTGCTGATTATGGCATCCAGCCAAAACCTCCATATAAATGTGGTTCATGGCGGGAAAAAATAGGTATTGTGGTCTATGGCGGCAGACATTGAATATGCCACGGAACTGTTATGTTATAAGGTGTTGTGTCCATAAGGAGTACTTTTTAGATAACTTTTCAAGTTTTCTTTTTTTGGCATAAAAAAGTTTCTTTAAATGTAGTATCTTTACTCTTGCAAAATTAAATCTTTTAATATTTGAAGTTAGCTTTTATTTATCATATGATTTTATATAATTTTTGGTGATAGTTATTTTATTTTACTATTAGAAGAACAAAATTGATTGATAGCGTGCCAATAATGTACCGGTTCAATACTTCAAGGGTTGAGTATCTGAACCACATATTGAAACGTATTGCGAACCAGGTGACTATGAAAGGGACATTGGTAAAAAAAAAGAGTCTAAATCATAAAATAAGATTTAGAGGTATTCATGGTGACATTTGATGCATATAGCTGACTCCTGCTAATGTAATATGGCTTGAAGGTGGTGTTTGTTGTGGCCCCTCCCTAAAAATATTTGGACTGTCTAGGTTTTGGTCGCATTACTTGGATTAGTTGTTATTTTATGTATTAACTTCATGATCAATAATCTTTTTAATATTGGCTGTGTATTTGAGAGCAGGTAATTTGCTGTTTGGAAGGGGCGAGAATTGGCATACAGTATGAGACATCTTTTGCTGGTAATTTGGAAATAAATTGTTCATGACTTAGCTAATTCACGATGTGATATTATGAATGACTCTGACAGAGGCTGGATATTTCTTTACACGCTTTTTCCATTTCCCATTTCCCATTTGTTAATGATAATATCTGTTCATTTATTGCCAGGTGAACCTTGTGATTTTTACCACTGTGTACTGGAGAGCAAGTCATTTCTTGAAAAGATGACTGTCCTTGAGCACACACTTCCATATTTCTTGCCTATACACGAAATAGAAAAAGATCTCCTTTCATCCAATGCTATGGTAAAATCAATTATATGTTACCATGGACCATGTTTATTTGAATTTTTTTCTAAGCATCGTATCCTTTGGTTGGCATTCAGAAATTCATAGATCATGTTGGAGATCTATTGCAGGCATACGTGGATAGACGGGAACAGGTAGACTACCCATGTATGTAATCATTAGAGAGAGATGTTCATGTTTGGTATTAAGCATATTGCCATCATCATGATCCTTATGGACTTGTATGTTACACATGGAGCAAAAAATTTACACTAAACAACCATACATGTTTTAATTGTTCAAACACAAAACCTAAATGTGGCAACAAAAGAATAATATGTTAGAACATGTTTAACGCTAGTACCTCTGATTATGGGTTGTGCAGTTCATCTGCCAATGCCATTTAAGTACACTGATTGTGGAAGATATTAAACTTGGTGCTGTTACTTCGGGCATCACTTAGTTTTCTTGGTATGTAAACTATTAGATGGTATATGATCATCTTGAATATATTTCTATTTAGGCAATTCTTCCCTTACTCTCCTAACTCCCAAACAAAGTCTAAAAATCAGTTCTATGTTCAAAGTTGGGCTATAGTGTCCCTCTCTTTTTCTTTTCTATTGATTCTATCATCTGTCCCTCTACTTTTGAGATTAAATATCAACTACCGCTATCTGTAATGCTCGAAGTTACAGGTTAATGGTAGATCACAGTTTGCATATTTAATCTAAATATCAATTGAATATTTGAAAATTCGTGAGAAATAATTTTGATGGTAAAGAACCAAGTATTTGACTATTTGTGAGTATCTAGTACGTATATTATTTTGTTACAAACTAACATTTAACTTTTTGCCTCTTACAATATCATGCAGGTCAAACTTATAAAGGAACTTTATGGAAATCAAATTGGAGAGCTGTATCATAGCCTTCCTCATCACATGATCGAGTTTGTATTGGAAGATTTTGATTGGTCAGTGGGTTAAAGTCATATAATTTCTTCTTCAATTATGTATATAATACTCTCTTTCTGAATCTCATCACTTAATTTTTTGTCCCTTTATTTTCTTCCACTTATATTTTCCCCCTTGTTTTCTCACCTTGTAATATTGATCAAAATGTCATGTTTTTGTAGCAAAGTGACAGTCAGCCTTCGATACACGGATCTCATTTCGGTGCTTCCAACGCGAGTTACAGTGCTAGCCTGGCCAATGTTGAAGAAAAATTCAACTTCAACTTTGAACCGGATGGAAGATGGAGTCTCGGGAAGTCATCCTCTCCCAATTCGACTATCCTATGCAGAAGATGCCCTACGGACTATCAGTCTACCAGAAGGTGAAAACTATATTATTTTGGTTAAATTACAAGAAAACTGAGAAACTCTTTATATTCTGTGTGTGCGCCTATACTTACATCACACTGTTTGTTTTGAATTTCTAATGAATAAGCCTAATAGAAAGTTGTATACTTTAGGAATACTAACAATCAATCTAGAATATCTTTGAGTTTATTTAATTCTATGACTCTTCCTCAAGCTGGAACATACATGTCATATGCACCAAGCTAACAAATAGATTCAACCCGAGGTCGTCTAAGAGATTTAGTAAATATGTCATCAAATTGATCATTTGAACTAACAAAATTAGTTATAATTTCTCCTGAAAGAACCTTATCTCTCACAAAGTGACTGTCAATCTCTATGTGCTTAGTTCTTTCATGAAAAACCGGGCGGAAGGCGATCTGTAGTGTCAATTTGGTTGTCACTTATTAGTCTCATTGCCTTGACATCTCCTGATTTGAGCGGTTAGAGTAATTAATTGCTTTAGCCATGTGAGTTCACAAGTTGTTGCTGCCATAGCATGATATTCTACTTCTGCTTATGCACTAGACCTTATAACTATGTTATATTTCTTGTTCTGCCATGAGATCAAATTTCCTCCAATGAGGATACAGTACCCTGAAGTGGATCTTCTATCTGCCGGTGAACTTGCCCAATCAACATCAAAATAACCCACAATTTAGGTGTGTGTTATCCTTGTTTTCATAAAGTAATCCTTTACCCAATGCTCTCTTATATACTTAAGAATGCGAATCACAACAATCCAATGGTTATCACATCGAGCATTTAGAAATTGGTTAACCATATTGACGACAAAAGTAATGTTTGGTATGAACATTATGAGGTAATTAAGTTTTGTAAGGTTCAATTGGTACAGGGGAAGAAGGTAAAAATTCTCTAGGAATTCAGAGTAATAATAATAACATGCATTTTACTTTTCGGCAAATGCTAATGAATCTTCTTAGAATATTGGATATAAGAAATCAAGAATGGATTTTTTTTGAATTGTACAAGATTTAATTTTACAAATGCATTAAATGATGTAATTTCCATTAAATGTTTTTTTTATTTTTATATTAACAATAACCTGAAGAAAATCGCTTTTTAAAGTATATTATCAAAGGCCTACAAGCCTGCATCCATGTTCACTTGATTCTGATATGTGTCTCTATTGCTCTACTGATTTTATATGATGTTTCTTATCCCAGCATATGCAGAAATTGTATTGAATCTTCCACAAGCGCTTCAGCAGATGTACCATTAAAGAACTTAGGGCTTTGCCCTTTCTGCAGTCTATTCTCTTGTAAAAAAAATCTTGGTAGAATGTTTACTAGGTTGAGGAAAAATAACTCCAGAAGTTATAGTACCTATTGAAATTGTTTATAGGTTGAGGATTCATTTTTCTGTAATATGTCATATGCCAAATATTGTCCCCTCGTTATTCCTTCAATACCCTCTAGTGGTATCTTGTATCATTTGTGTACAACAGGGCTAGGTTGACTTCCATTGACTATTGAGATTTATAATTCATCTCTCCACAATCTGTATACATGTAATTTGGATTCATAAGATAAGTTCTGAAGTCATTAGCAAAACAATGACTAGTAAATCTCTGAGCGAGATAGTGAGTTGTGCAACATCTTCATGGAAGAATACACATCTAGAATCTGAAATATAACCTAATGTTACAAGAATCACACTGCTGTTCACCAAAACAAATGGTTTTCATTTAGTATTTTCATAATGTGATGAAGGGTCAACTCAATTAGGGAAATTTACAGCAATTTGATTTGTCCAAATATTCAATCTGGTGGAAAGCAAGACACATTTTGAAGAATTTAGGAAATCTTGTTTACAAGGTTGATGAAGGTTAATAGAGAATATGATGAGTCATACTCCTATTCCATTAATATCCTAGATTTAATTTTTCAAGATATGAAAGATCAACACTATTTTAGAATAAGTAAGCCTTAGAATAAGACCAACTTTAATGAATAAGTCACGTGCACTAAATTTTCATTGGTGGAGGTTGAGTTTTGAAATACTGTGATTTTTATTAGAATAAATAGGTCAATTTTAATTTAGTAGAATAAGAAAGGTCATCCTTAAATGTTTTGAATGTTTAACTTTTCTTGTATAAATAGAACATCTTGCTCCATTCCAAATCAATCAAAAATAGTGTCACATTATATAAAATTTTAAATCTATTATGGTATTCAGAGTTTTTTTTGCCACCCCCGTGACTTCATAGATCTTATATTTTTGTCTTCTGCTACAAATTCGTTGTGTTTCTCTAATGGCGAGTCCGTCATCACCGACGCTCTCATCTACGACATCGAGTATTTCTTTCGCTACTTTCAACTACAAATTTATAGAAAAATTAGATAATAAGAACTATCTAGTGTGGCTGCAGTAGGTTGAACCGGTGCTTCGAGCACACTGTCTTCATCATTACTGTGTTGCTCCGTAAATTCCTGATCATTACTTATCTGAAGCAGACCGTCAATTTTTGTGGTTTCAATCGTCACTTTTTTCATCGCCTCTCCCCAGCGTAATTGGCTGCTGTCACACGTGGCAACTTTGAGATTGGATTCACAAGAATTATTCTAATGTTAAGGCACAAACACGACAGTTGAGAATTGAGTTGCAGACACTCAAGAAAGGTACATACACTATTATTGAATTTCTCGACAAAATCAAGGTAACCTTCGATTCTCTAATGTCAATCAGTGAAACCGTTTTTACGACTGAGCAATTGGATGTTATTCTCAAAGGATTACCTTCAGAATATGAATATCTAGTTATGCTTATTAATAGTAAAGTTGCTTGGTTTGATTTTGATGAGATCAAACCATTATTACTTGCGCATGAACAACGAGTCATCAAATAGAAAATTGTTGAAGAAGTTGCTTCGTTGAATGTAACTCAAGTAGCATCTTCAAGCAACCTCAAGCAAACTACATTGCTGACACTCCCTCAAATGACAACTCTAAATCTGAAAATTCCAATTCTGGACGTAATTTTTATGGTGGTCGTGGTGCCCGTGGCAGCGGTTGTTGTACCCCAAAATTTGCCCTCTCATCTCTCAAGAATTTTCTCACAAGATTTCTACTAGGATAAGATTGCACAAGGTTTGATCAGCTCAAGATACTTCCTCAACACTGATGACCAAAAACTAGAGTTTGAATTTACGCAAGTACAATTGAGTTTTAATGCCCCTGTAATTTCCATGGATCATATTGGATTTCCAAGCATCAGGTCAAAGAGGAAACTATTGAAAGAGCAAAGCAAATAAATTCGATTTTTCTGACAAAATTGAAGAAAAATAAGCTTGCTTCGATTCATTCTTAGCTTCGACTGAACTCTCTCTCCTGCACGTTAGCTTCGACTGGGTTTGGTTTCCCTTTGAAATAGCTTCCTTCTATTCAAAAGGAAATGACCTCTTGAAAGCTTTCTTCGATTCAGAAGGTAGTGGCTTCATATAAGTTTCCTTCGATTCAGAAGTTAGTGGCTTCATACTGGTTTCATTCGATTCAGAAGGAACTGACCTTCTGAAAGCTTCCTTCGATTCAGAAGGCATTGGCCTTCTGAAGGTTTCCTTTGATTGCACCATTTGCATATTATATGTTTGTTTTGATTCACAAAATAGGGACCTCCTGCATGCAAGCATCATTTGGGCATTTAGGCTTCCTACACACATCTTTCGATTGCACCATTTACTCCCTGAACACATCTTTCGATTGCACCATGTACTCCCTGTATACATCCTTTGATTGCACCATTTACTTCCTGTATACATCCTTCGACTGCATCATTTAGACCTCCTGCATGCATCCTTCTTTTGGACATGTGGCCTTCTTCGAATACAAGCTTTGGTTACATCCTTTGTTTGGGCAGGTGGCCTCATTCAATGCAAGTTTAATCTATAAGCTTCGTTTGGGCATTTTGTTCCCTTCAAAGCAACCTTCTTTGATGCATTTCTAAAAACCTTCGACACACAAGTGGAAAACAGAATTTTTGAAGGAACACTGATCAAATCCATAGGCCATGCTATATGATCTTACTTTTCAGGTCTTAATGCTTGTGTTTCACTCCATAATTAATTGTTTACATCATGAATTAAGCTATTATCCAAGTAATTAAGCCTTTGTCCAAAAGATTTTTTCATGAAGTAAACTTGCTAGTACAAGATTTGTCTTAAGCCCATACCTTGCTTAAATCCTGATTATACTTCACCATAAGTCATATAAATCAGCCCCTTTTAATCAACAACTTTGGTACTTCACCTTGGGATCATGGAAAACCTGACATAACTTAATATTCACGTTTCAGCCAAGCCATATTTTGTTCAAACTCCCAAACCTTTTCTCTATTAATAGAGAAACCACTAACAAAGAAAGGGTCCAGATTTTTTGTCGTATGTGAAAATCATCAAACTCTCAAACTCTCAAAATCTCAAACTCTCAAATTCTCAAACACTCTCAAACATTCAAGCTCTAAAACTTTCATAAAAAAATCTCAGATCACTACAATATAACAAATCCTTCGATTCATTCCCCTAAACTAAAATATAACAAATCCTTCGATTAACTCACAACTATCACACACACCCCTTCTATTAAGCGATGGTCCAAACAAAGCAACAATTGAGCTAGTTCAAGGAAGGTCCCTGAAGGTTTGATCCATCATTCCTGGAAGCCATATACAACTCTTTTGATTGACACTTCAAGAGGTAAGTTTCCTTAAAGCTCAAAACTTTTTCATTCCAGCATCATTTGTATATACAAAATAAAGGAAAATGTAGATATCATATCTAGGGAGTTAACCATGCCTTAACCTTCGATTATTACTGCCTATGTGCCGAGAATCTTAACTATGACTAGTTAGCCTTTGATTTTGGTGCCAAATAAACTTGTGCTAACCCTTGACCTGTAGTTTTCGAAAGTTACCTTTTTAGGTTCATTTTTAAACTTTAGACAGTTTCTCTATGTCCTTTGATTGGCTGAATATGGAGGCCTTTCGAATCTCAACTTGGAAGTCTTGCATTCTTGAAATAGAAAGAAGAAGCTGGGCATGTCAAACAATCAGAAACAAGTTCATCTTGTATCCAATTGAAGGTGCCTTATGAATGGATGAAACATACCACCCAGTGGTACAAATAGTGCGCGCGAAAGGCATTTCTGTGTAAGGTCCTGAGTTCAAACCTTGGCAGGGCCAAAACAGTTTTTACCTTTTGTTTTGTTTCCTTTTTCTTTTTAACAAACTTCAAATATTTTTCTAACCAATCAAAACAACTCCTTTTGAGTTGCTTTTTTACACACTATTTATTTACAAATTTTATTTCATGAATATATAAAAATATCACAAAAAATATTTTATTTTCATAATTAATTTAATTAATCAAAATCTTTCCTTAACAAAAATCAAAACAAAGTTCATTTTTCATTTCATTTTAATTCTAGTTCATTTATTCACATTCAATATGGTTGCAATAGATATTTAAAATTTTATTTCTTGCAATCCCCATTTATACATTTGTATCCCCATCCCCAAGTGATGTAATAGCATAGTAAATTTACTTTCTGCAATTTACCGCTTTCATATAAATGCTAGTAATTAGAATGTGTATGGCAAGATTGAAAGCAATGCTTAGAAAACCCTAAATTCAAGACAAAAATGCATGCAATCAAACACACTTGTACACATGCACCTCTAGGGTTAACTCCACTTGTTGCCTTGAGAAAATGGTCATAATATGCATGTGGGACATCTTAGCAAAAACAATCAAAAGATCATAGTCCCTCGATGACGCTTCGAATGTTTCCTTACAAATGATCTTAGTCCCTCAAGAGAAATGCTAAGATATCTCATAATATTACTATTCATGACTATATGATGATCCACGCCCGTCCCTTTACATCAAAAGATAAGGCTTCTTACTAATCAATGGTAAGATAGCAATGTCAAAGGAAGGAAGAAATGAACCAAAAGACTTTTGAGTAGGTAGAACATTCTTATTTGCTTGCTCACAATTCATCTTAAAAAAATAAACATCTTTCAAAAATACACCAAACACTTTCAAAACATGAAATATTTTCAAAAAAGTCCAACACTTTGTATGCATTCTTATAGAGACAGAATCATTACAAAGTTTGCCTAAACGAAGGCGCTTTTTAAAAATACTTTCAAAACCCACCACAAAGCACATTTTCAAACAAAGCAAGTGATCTAGCAAGCAACTAAGAGCCCATAGATAACTATGGATAAAAAGGGTGCTAATACCTTCCCTTTTTATAATCTACCCCCCGAACTTAAGAAAATAATCTCAAAGGTCTTTCTTGTTCTTTTCACCCTTTCCTTATTGGATAAAAGAAAAGTCGATGGCGACTCTTGATATCCACAACAATTACGATCAAACGCAAAACAACCAAGTCTGTTCTCCCACCGTATTACAAAACTAACAACTTTGCTGGGGACTATACTTAAAAGTGGGGTTACCTTAGGGCTAGATCACCTTTACTTGCTTTCATTGTTTGAATTGTATGATTTACATTATGGTTCTTTGTTTGGGTTTGATCCTCTACCCGGATTTGGGGCACCTTTTAAGTAAGTAGCAATAGATTGTGGAAACTGTACGACATAGACCGATATGGTTGAAGCAATGGATAAGTTAGTGTGACACATTTATTGGTACTGGTATCCCTTCTGTTGAACCGAGGAGAATATGCGGCCGTTGACCAGTGTCATGAAGCACTAACTGACCTTAGAACCTTAATTGAACAACTTGGCCATTAGGAAGTAGTGAGATAGCCAGTTTCGGTGGAAAGCTGAAAATTGGCTGATACTCGATGCTACACTCATTGAGGCCAGACTTTTGGGATATCTCGGCCACAAGAAAAGATTGATTATGCTGAGATAATGTCTAAAAGAAAGGTCAGTGATATTGAGATCCCCTATAACTCGGTTACTTTCTAGGACAGGTTGAGCCAACTAAACTTCAAGAGGGTACTTGCCTATGAAACCCATGCAAGCCTAAACCTAAGGCTTTTGTGTGCTTTGCTTGTTATTATTATTCATGTCATCATAAACATCATAACATCATAAAGCATTCTCGCTAACCATTTCAAGGATTTAGGAATTTATCTTTGTTCTGTTTTATAGGTCATGACTTCTACTCGTAGGAATACCATCCGAGTTAACTTCGTGAAAGTGCATCCTCAACTTCAAGAGTTAGCATCAAGGGTGCCTGGAGATTATCCCTTCACCAAGAAATATGGTCGAATTCTCAACTTGGCTAGTTCAAACTTCCAAGAAGAAATAATGTGTGTGCTCTTCCAATTCTTTGATCCCATGCATCATTGCTTCACCTTTCCTGACTACCAATTGGTGCCTACATTAGAAGAATTCTATCAACTGTTAGGAGTGCCTGTGATTGATCAAATGCCATTCACCATTTTAGAGGAGGCTCCAAGGCCCGAGGTCATTTCAAAAGCATTACATTTGAAGAGATCTGACATTGTGGAAAATTGGGAGACAAGAAGTGGAGTTAAGGGTTTCTTAGCCAAATTTCTGTTGGAGAAGGCTTGTTTGTTTTGGGAAGATTTGGATTTAAAAGATTTTGAAGATGTCTTGGCCCTTCTAATCTATGTTTTGGTTCTATTTCCCAATCTGGACCAACTTATAGATGTGAATGCTATCAAGGTCTTTCTCTCTCGTAATCCCGTACCTACTCTGCTCGAAGACATTCTACATTGTTTCCATACTCGCACCATGAAGAAAAGAGGCACTCTCTTGTGTTGCATTCCCTTACTCTCTATGTGGTTTATTTCTCACCTACCTCGATCAATGTTGAAGAATGAGAAAGGCTTGACATGGTCTCAATGGATGATGTCACTCACACATTCTGATATTCATTGGTGTTCTCGATCCTTGGAGGACATTACTATCATTGACTGTTGTGGGGAATTACCTAATGTCCCTCTACTTGACATTAGGGGAGGTATTACCTACAACCCTTGTTTGGCTCTACGACAGTTTTGGTATGCGTGAAGAGATGGTCCCCATGACGCACTCGTCCAAGGCTTGGTATTTGATTATGAAGTCGACAATCAAGGCTATCGTCAAAGGTTCATACAAGCTTGGAGAATGGTGAACAAGGTGGATAGCAAGACTTTGGGGCATAAGAACTCCATTCCTTTGGAGACCTATCTTAAGTGGGTACAAACTCGTGCTCAAAGTCTCGTTATGCCATACCCCGCCATCTTACCTATCATCATGGAGCCTGTTGCCGAAGGAGATGTTCCATATACTGTCCTTTATCCTAACATGCCTACTTCTCTCAAAGAATTACAAAAGTCTTGGATCTAGCTCAAAGAAGAACGAGATACCTTTGAGACTCAATTTTATGCCAGTGAGAAGAAGGTTCTGGAGCTCACGAAACAGCTCAATGAGGAGCAAAGTTTGAACGCCTACGTTACGCTGAAGAGGACGCACTCGAACTTTTTGTCTTAGAAGTTTCCTCCATTGTAAGCCCAAGAGGCATTTTTGTACTCAATTTGAACTTATTAATGAGATTGATGTTTTTTCTCTTTTGTCTAAACAAAATTAAATCTTCTAAGTCCTTGAAATCATGTGCATACACATTTTTCATACATCATAACATAAACAGGTTTTCTATAACATGTTTTCTTATCTTTCTACTGTTTATTTCAGTAAGATGGATATCGAACAAATAGTGAAGGACTTGCAAGCGCAAAATGCACAATTCCAAGCAACCTTGCTGGCCCTGGACAAGGGACAATAAGAGATGATGACACTGCTAACAACAAAAAAGAAAACTAAAAAGAAGGCCCTCGTCAACATGGGTAAGAGATTCAAAGGGCCTATTCGTCAGGTGCAGATAGTCGAGGATTCGTCTGAGGAGGACGGAAATCAAGATAAAGAGGTTAGGAGCACCCATGCTGCGGTTGCAAACGATCAAGCTTCTGAAGATGAAGACTAATTTGATGAGCAATACCCTCTAGACAAGGATAAATACAAACAATTGGAGGATAGGATAAAAGCTGTTGAAATTCAAGCCGTGCCTGGTTTGGATTTTAGTGAGTTAGGCTTAGTACCTGGGGTCGTCATTCCCCATAAGCTCAATTGGTAGTGGGAATGCATTGAGCATGTACTTGAACCCCATGGTACATGATTCGATTCCCACGGAAGGCAAAAACTCTACTAGTGAGGGGGGTAGAGAAGATCGTGAGGTAATAGTGCCGGGAATGCTGAAGGCTCGGGCTGTTACAGTTTTCGCTAAATATGACAGGATTTCCTGCCCAAAGCTTCATATAAGGTCTTACATGCGTAAGATGCAACCGTACACTATCGATAAAAATCTCTGGATCTATTTCTTCCAAGAGAGTCTGGATGGGACTCAACTAGAATGATTCTATCAATTAGAGAGTTCCCACATCCACACATGGGAAGATCTAGCCACTGCTTATTATCATCAGTATCAGTACAATGCCGATCTGGCACCAACAAGAGTCCAACTTCAAGGTATAACGATGGGTACTAACGAAGGGTTCAAGGAATACGCACAAAAATGGAGGGATCTTGCTGGTAGGGCCCAACCACCACTAACTGACCGAGAATTAATTGACATGTTCATGGGTACATTGACCGGCCCATTTTTCAACCTATTGATTGGCAGTTCTTCGGCTGGTTTCACCGAGTTGATACTAACTGGTGAAAGAGTAGAAAGTGGCATTAAGAGCGGAAAAATCCCAATGACATCTGCTTCCACATCTAACACTGTAAAGAAGCCGTTCACTGGGAAGAAAGAAGAAAATGCTATGTATGGGGCAAGGGTCCAGGCCAAGAAGAGTCATCGACCCTCTATTAATGTTATGTTAATATCCAATCCTCCGTCTGCTCAAAGGCAATCATCCAACAATCAACGACCTGAAATTCCATGAAGACAATTCACAAAGATTAGCATGTCACTATCCCAAGCCTTGCAACATCTATTGAAGGCCAACCCAATGACACTGCGTGATCCACCATCCAATCCAAACACTTCATCACCAAAATACAATCCCAATGCCAGGTGAGAATATCATTCAAACAGTCCTGGGCATGAGACTGATCAATGCTGGGCATTGAAAAACAACATTTAAGATCTGATAGACAATAAAACAATTGAATTTGATCCACCTTCTACTCCAAACGTGATAACCGCACCAATGCAGAATCATGGCAAAGGTGTTAACGCAATTGACAATACTACTTTTGTTTCCTCCATTAAAGATCTGACAACTCCATTAACTATTGTAAAGGTTAATTTGCTGAGAGCTGGGGTGTTCCCCGACTGTTCTAAAAATTGTGTCTGCTGTGATCAACAAATAAATGGGTGTAAGCAGTTGAAGGAAGACGTGCAATGCCTGATAAATAGCCGCGAGATTCTGTTCGAAAAGATTCCTGCCATCAAGAGTTCAACCAACAAAACTGAAGACCTGTCTATAATAACAATTTCCAATAAGCCTTTTAGGATCCCTTCAAAGGGTCCTATTAGAATTTCAAATGAACCAACCATCGCTCCTTTGATAATCACTGCCGCTGGGCCTATCCCCTACTCTTCTAACAAAGTAGTTCCATGGAACTATGGTGCTAAGGTTTATTATCATGGAATAAAACAAGATTCTTAGATCAACAAAGATGAAGCTGATGTCATTAATATTGCAGGTTCTAGTAAAGTGACAAGAACAAGGAGGATATTTTCCCCTGTTATCTCACCACCCACTACTACAACTACTTCTGTCCGCATTACCAATGACAAGTCTAGCACCAACGGTAAAGGAAAAGAGAAAGAATGTGAGCCTGTTGGGATAGAGGCACCTACCAAAGAGGCTAATGCTGAGGATCCCTCCACTCACGAGATGGAGGAAATTATGAAAATAATAAGGAAGAGCAATTTCAAAATAGTGGAGCAGCTGAGGCAAACCCCCTCTAAAATTTCCATGCTGTCATTATTACTCTGTTCGGACGTTCATGCCTAAGCTCTGATCAAGTTCTTAAAGAAGGCCCACGTGCCCCAAGAGACCACTGCTGACCAGTTCGAGAACCGCGTAGCAAGTTTAACGGCTGACAATGGTTTAGGATTCTCTGACGCTGATTTGACTCCTATAGGAAGAAACCATAATAAATCCTTACATATCTTTGTTGAATGCAAGGGAACCACCCTAGCTCATGTCTTAGTTGATACTGGCTCATCACTAAATGTGCTACCCAAAGGTGCTTTGCACCGGCTGAATTGTGAAGGAATGGTCTTAAAGCCAAGCGATATAGTCGTGAGGGATTTCGATGGGTCTAAGAGAATGGTTCATGGAGAGGTAGATATCCCAATTAAAGTTGGTTCACAGATCTTCAATTCTACCTTTTACATAATGGACATACGTCCCGCCTATTCTTGTCTGGTTGGACGCCCGTGGATCTATGGGGCAGGGGCAGTAACATCGACCCTTCATCAAAAATTAAAGTATCCAGTAAAAGGAAAATCGTTACTGTTAGCAGCGAAGAAGAATTTATGGTGAGCTATCTTAACTCCTTCAAGCATGTGGAAATGGATGGTAAATTTATAGAGACTCTGTGCCAGTCCTTCGAAATTGTTCCTCCTATGGTCGCCACCACCAAAATCTCCTCCAAAAGATTAAAAGATGATGAAGTTGTTCCAAGAATGGTTTCGCTCAAGGATGCCCGTGCCGTGGTCGAAGATGGAAACTGTACTATATGGGGCCAACTTCCCGACATTCCGTTTAAAGAAGACAAATTTGGATTGCGTTTCACCATTAAAGCTCAAAAAGAAGTAAGGCACACTCGCGCAAGAAAGATACCTCCTTGCATCGGAAATCATGAAGTGAATTCCGTAGAAGATTCTGATGATGAATGTACTTTCGAAGAATGGATCTACCATGCGGTCGAAGGAAATCTCACCAACTGGCAGGAACATGATTTCACTCCCATCTCCTTCATTGAGGAGTAATTGCTGTTTACTATTTTATGTCAATTCAAGAATTTATGTCTGTAATCTTAATTTCCAAAACAATGACTTTTAAGCCACGTGCCTTGCCCGGGGTATTATGGTCCATTTGTTAAGGGTTTTGCTCATATTCATTTATCATATGATCATTTAATATTAACCATTGGACCTTTTGGCATTCAAAATTTTGCGTTCATTGTCTTTTTTTTTATTATTACATTTTTCTCAATAGCCATGTATCTTACATGCACACACACACTTGCAGATCTTCATCCATTCCAGATCTCATTGCCAATGACTCTACTATTGCCAGTTATGACTTCAAACATCTAATTTACCAAGCCAAAGACGAAGGCGAGGAAGATTGCAAAATACCAGGGGAACTAGCTAGGCTTCTAATGCAAGAAGAGAAAGTTATTCAACCCCATGAAGAGCCAGTCGAAGTTATCAACTTAGGTACTGAGGAAAATAAAAGAGAGGTCAAGATCGGCGCCAATCTAAAAGATGACATCAGGAGTAGATTGGTTCAGATGTTACATGACTATGTTGAGGTGTTTGCTTGGTCGTATGGAGATATGCCTGGGTTAGATACCGACATTGTTGTTCATTATCTGCCAACGAAAGAAGATTGTCCTCCTGTTAAGCAAAAGGTTTGTCGCATGCGACCTGACATGTCTAAAAAGATAAAAGCCGAGGTAATGAAACAGTTTGTTGCGGGTTTTCTAGCTGTCACATCCTATCCTCAATGGGTTGCAAACATGGTCCCTGTGCCAAAGAAGGACGGAAAGGTTCATATGTGTGTGGATTATAGAGATCTGAATAGGGCAATCCCCAAGGATGATTTTCCTCTACCACATATCAATGTTTTGGTTGACAACACCGCTCAACATAAAGTCTTCTCCTTCATGGATAGATTTTCTGGCTACAACCAAATCAAGATGGCTCTCGAAGACATGGAAAAGACCACCTTTATTACACAATGGGGCATCTTTTGCTATAAAGTTATGCCGTTCGGATTAAAGAATGTAGGGGAAACATATCAAAGAGCTATGGTAGCTTTATTTCATGATATAATTCATCATGAAATAAAATTCTATGTGGATGATATGATTGCGAGATTGCAAACTGAAGAATATCATCTCAATCATCTACACAAGCTATTTGAGAGGCTGAAAAAAATACAAATTGAGGTTGAACCCTAATAAGTGCACATTAAGAGTAAGATCTGGAAAACTTCTAGGTTTTGTCGTCAGTGGTAAAGGCATTGAAGTTGATCCTGCAAAGGTAAGAGCCATTAAAGAAATTCCAGTCCCCCGTTCTGAAAAGGAGGTCATAGGATTCTTGGGTCGTCTTAATTACATTGCTCGTTTCATCTCTCACTTGACTGCTACTTTTGAGCCAATCTTCAAACTCTTGAAGAAAGATCAAGTAGTCAAATGGAACAACGACTGTCAAGCCGCCTTAGACAAAATCAAGGAATATTTGCAAGAGCCTCCTATCCTTATGCCTCAAGTTGAAGGAATACCTTTGATCATGTACTTGAGTGTGCTAGATAATTCTATGGGATGTGTGTTGGGCCAACATGACGAGTCTGGCCGAAAAGAGCATGGAAAATACTACCTGAGTAAAAAGTTTACCGACTGTGAAACCATATATTCACTACTCGAGAAAACTTGCTGCGCTCTGGCATGGGCTGCTCACCGGATAAGACAATATATGTTGACTCACACCACTCTATTGATTTCTAATATGGACCCTATCAAATACATCTTCGAGAAGCCCACCCTCTCCGGACAAATATCTAGATGGCAAATGATTTTAACTGAATACGATATTCAATATACAACACAAAAAGCCATCAAAGAAAGTATATTGGCGGATCATTTAGCCCACCAAGCTGTTGATGATTACCAATCTATGAACTTTGACATCCCAGATGAGAATATCATGCTAGTGATCGACTGTGAAAAACTCGGACCGTATGACGGACCTGAACAAGGATCCCGATGGACTATGGTTTTTGACGGGGCTTCCAACGCTTTGGGCAATGGAATTGGTGTTATGATTATTTCTCCTGAGGGTTGCCACACTCCTTTCACTGCTAGATTATGCTTCGATTGTATGAACAATATGGCCGAATACGAAGCGTGTATCTTGGGTCTGAAGACTGCCATTGACTTGAGGATCAAACAGCTGGATGTATTCAGGGATTCTGCTTTGGTGATTATCCAAGTAAAGGGAGAATGGGACACCAAGAATCCTAACTTAATCCCCTACAAGGAGTTTGTGTTAACACTGATTCCATGCTTCAAGGAGATCACCTTTGAGCATTTCCCTAGGGAGGAAAATTAGTTAGCCGACGCTTTGGCCACAATGTCTTCCATGTTCAAAGTAAAATGGGACAACGAAGCTCCTATGATTACAATTGAGAGATTTGATGAACCTGCGCACTACTACGAGCTCGACATTGACGAAGAAAACCATGGTACCATGAGGTGAGGAGATATCCTGAAGCACAAGAATATCCAGAAGGAGCTTCCGTCAATGATAGGAAATTCTTGCAAAGATTTTCAGCCAAATTATTTCTAAGCAACAAAATACTATACAAGCACAACCATGATTTTACCCTACTCCTATGTGTGGACAAGAAGGAGGCAGAGAAAATTATGGAAGCCATGCACGATGGACCCTTTGGGACCACTCTAGCGGACATACTATGGCCAAGAAAATCCTGAGGGCTGGTTACTATTGGTCCATAATGGAAACTGATTGTCATCATCACTTAAGGACTTGCCACAAGTGTCAAATCTATGCCGACAAGGTCCATGTACCTCATATTCTCTAAATGTCATGATTGCTCCGTGGCCGTTTGCAATGTGGGGCATTAACATGAGTGGGAAGATCAAACCTACTGCCTCAAATGGTCACCATTTCATCCTGGTTGCCATTGATTACTTTACCAAGTGGGTCGAAGCTGCTTCATATGCCTCAGTTACTAAGAACGTTGTAGCCAGGTTCATCAAGCATAATCTCATCTGCCGTTACGGTATCCCTGAAAGGATTATCACTGCAAATGGAACTAATCTTAACAATGCTATGGTCACGGAAATCTTCACTCAGTTCAGAATCAAGCATCACAATTCTTCTCCGTACAGACCCAAGATGAATGGCGTAGTGGAAGATGCCAATAAAAATATCAAGAAGATTATGCAAAAGATGGTGGTAACGTACAAAGACTGACATGAGATGTTACCATTTGCTCTCCATGGCTACCGTACTTCGGCTCGCACGTCAACTGGGGTGACACCTTTCTCTTTAGTCTATGGAATGGAAGCCGTCTTGCCCGTAGAAGTTCAGATTCCATCTCTAAGGATAATGAAAGAAGCAGGTCTAGGCGAAGATGAATGGATTCAGACTAGGTTGGATCAGCTGAACTTGATTGACGAGAAAAGTCTGGCTACTGTTTTCCATGGTCAGATGTATCAAAAGCGTATGATCAAGGAATTCAATAAAAAGATCAAGCCTCAAGTGTATCAAGATGGCGATTTGGTAATAAAACGCATCATTTTTCCACAAAGCGACCCTAGGGGTAAATGGACTCCCACTTACGAAGGACCATTTGTTGTAAAGAAAGTTTTTTCTGGTGGTGCCATGATGCTGACTACTATGGATGGTGATCGGGACTTTATGAGTCTATTGGGATACTAACTGCAAGTATACAGTTTAGTCGTTCTAGTTTTAAATGATTATCGAACCCACAAAGACTGAGGATCAATCGCATACGATCTAATGCTACAATTGTTTAACTAAGCGATGAATATTTGGTTTTAGGGGGGAAATAGTTTAATTAAAAATAATAGTAATAGCTATACCGGTATGTGATAGTCGGACTTCGGGAATTCGGTGAATCGCTTGGCATATAAAGTATTTCGGTAAAAACGAATTGTTTAAAAACCTGAGACATACACTCTCGTATTCATGAAATAAGTCATGCTACTAAGTCTAGTGGATGCACTTTAAATTTAATAACACTTTTTGAAAACAATTTGAGTTTAATTAATTTATTAAAACACTCTCATGTATTTAAAAATTAATGTTTCGTTACCACTATCTGGGTTGAACCCCAGCTCTCGCATGCAGGTTCTTGCCTTAATTAATTTCCCACTCTCGTGGAAAAATCGTGTTAATTATCCTCTCACTCTCGTGACAAGGGTAGTTAAATTAAACATGGAAATTGGAAACCAGAAATTGTTTTATAAATATTTTTAGCCAAGGTATCACTGAATTCTTTCGGTACTTAGGAGTCACATACCGGTACAATTAATTTTGTCGGACATAATATATTTAATAACTATGCAATTTAAAATATAATCCATAAAAATAAATGACATATCACAAGAATGAATAAATATTAATTGCAATAAAAAACCTGGAAATAATGTTGCTATGGTAATCTTGGATGTTACAAATTCCTTGCAGCTCAATCGAAATCAATAATTGTGTTAATTCTTAGATGAAGAATTAACACTCTAAAACTAATGCTGGAAATAGAAATTACAGTACGTGTAGAAAAAGCTCAAAAACAAGAAAATAGAATAATTGCAGGAAAATAGAAATTTGGTTCTGGGAAAAATTCTTCGACCCTCATCCATTGCACTACCACATATATATAGGAGAAAATATTGCAGTTGAGAAAATCTTGGAAAAGGCTTAAGTGGAGTAAGACCAGGATGCATGATTACTGAGTGGAGGAAATATAGGAGAACACTTCTGCCCTCACATTGCCCACGTCTCCACTAATTCATAACGTTCCTCTTTACGCGTGTGACGGTCGTCATAGGTGGGTGACGGTCGTAATGCGCTTGAATAGCGCATTACACTCGTTAATGATGTGTGACAAGCGTTCTTTCTAGTTGGGGATGCGTTACGGTCGTCACAGGGTGTGACGGTCGTCACCGTTACAAAATCTACAGATTTTGCAGATTTGGTTCTTTTCTCTTCTGTTTCTTGTCTAACTTTCTTCATGTGGTCCTTTTTCATTGGTTTGAGTTGAAAAATGTTGTACCTGTGAAAAGACACAAAAACTCGGAATAATTGGGAGTTAGATGACTCAATGTATTATAAAATCGGTAAAAAGTGTAGTAATTATATGGTACGATTTCTCGTTATCAAATTCCCCCATACTTAAACCTTTGCTTGTCCTCAAGCAAATAGTAATTCGAAAGGTCGGACAAGTTTTGTCAAGCGCATATGCATGACATACCTTGGATTTTTAAAGCAATTTCGGGAAATCCTCGTCGGTTCGGCCAATACTTGAGTGAAACACTAAAGATACGCTAATGACACAAGCAATAAGCTTAGTCGTAGGCTTCCATTTCAAACGAGCTATCCAACAGTTCCGTTATAATTCTGCCCAGAGTTCCTCGTATCTATTTCACCCGGTTTCGTTCTGGCGCAATCACATTAAGCCCTTTGTCTTAGCACGTACGTAGTGGAGTAACCGGTTAGTGACTTTGATCCTTTTAGCACGGGGTCTGATACACGAATGTGGCAACCCTACATATTTTATCCAAATTGAAGGTTGTGCGGGATCGAGCCGTAGCACGCCCTACCGAGTCCAGAACCAGATACCTCTGAACCAACCAACAGTGGATTCCTTCATTATTTGCTCAACTCTTATATGTGACCGTATATTTTGGTGCACAAAATTTCTTTTCTTTTAGCAGTGAGATAAGAAGGATATTTCAATGATCAGGCATCAAACACTTATATTCATCGATTCTCCACGTGGTTTGTGTCAAGACGGTGCTGACTGCTAATATAAACTACTAGGGGTTACTTTTAGAACTAAAACTCAAGATATCGGTATAATGGTTATTGAAACGGATCACGTAAGTAGAAAGTCTATGGTGTCATAACCGTATCGATCTTGTTATGTCGTTTTCAGCTTTCTCGACTGGGATTTTGTTAAAATAGGTATGTCGGGCTAATGCGATGATAAAAAAATTTCGGTATGGCTAAATAAAGCGAAGAATTTGAATCGAGACATATCATAAAAATTTACTAGTTTATAAAAGATGGAAAGGTACCTCTCCCACACTAAATCCGACATTGTCCTCAATGTTGCGGTATATAGGCGGGGAAGTAGAATTACAAGAACAAACAGAAAGGAAATGAAACAGAAAAATAATAAACTACATAGAAAATAAAGAAAAACTACTGGTGACCAAGTCCTCTACTCCTGGTGCGAGAGAATCTGGTAGGAGTGGCTTCTGTGTCAGTATCCTAGAAACCAAGGGTGCTGACGTCCAGTCTTAAGGCGTTGAGCTCTGACAGGGCCTCATCCAACCTCTCATTCATGCTCCGCTATCCAGTCAAGATCTGAGTGTTTTGAGCGCACAGATACTCATATTGCTCATGTTGTCTTCTTTCAAGCGTTGCGCTCATTTAATTTTGCATATGAATGGCGCGGAGGACCTCTTCAAGAGTAATAGGAGGTGGTGCAGATGAAGGTCCTGGAATGTCGTGGACGGGAGGAGCACTGTCAAGCTCTTCTTGCATTTCGTCCGCGGGGGCATTAGGCTGGTCTTCATGAGTGGGAGCACGCCCTGTGGGAGCTGCAGGATCGAACAACCAGTTAGCTCAGTTTCGTGGATCGATTCGGTCCCTGCAAGGCAAAGTGATGTTCTGATAAACAGTGTTTCTGATCATAGGGTGGAATCTGCCATCCTCCCGCTCATAAATGAGATGTGAGGCCTTGCAGTGATCCAAAGTCAGCAAAGCCGGTGCCATAAAAGGCATATTCGCGAGAGCAGCACCATAGTTCAGAGCTATGGCAAGTGAAGTGACCAGCCCTCCGAAATAAAAGGGTTTTCCGCCTCTAGCACAAATAGAGTGGATGTGAGCCAGTAGGAACGGGGCGGCGTTGATCTTTTGCCCGGTGAACGCGCAATGCATGAAGAAGAGATCCTTGGAGTTAAGCTTGTGGTTGCTGTCACAGGCGAAGATTGTGTTGCTGAGGATGTGGTGGAAATAGCGGATGGCCGGATTATGAATGTGGGTGGCATTGAGGTGGTCGTAGGATCCGGCACGAATGTTCGTCATACTGTGCCATAAGTTGAAAGCTTCCTCACCAAAATTATCCGGCACCTGGAGATGGACACCTTCGTTAGAACAAAAGCCTAAAAGCCGCGCGATGTCGGTTAAGGGGAGCTCGTGCTCTATGCCAAACATGCGAAATTTGGCCAGGCCTGACAGTTGGTTCGTGGCACCTGGCGGGGTGATATATACAAAGGAACTCAAAAACTCAAGGGTTAGAGTTTCATAAATCGGTCTCGGTCGCGGCACAGGTTCCATAAATCCACACTCTGCAACAATTTCCAGACACTGTCAAGTAATCCCAAACTCCTCAAACAATCAAGATCAACATACCGTGTAGGTTGGAGACCTCGGCGTTGAAACTTTTGGAATTTTACCCGTTGGGTTTCGCCGTGTTCGCCGGATCTGAAAGTGAGAGTGGGAGCTTGTTGATTGTTGGCCATGGTGTTTGTAAAACGGATTGAAAAAGGTTTGGAATGAGAATGGAGTAGTGGGTTGAGAATGTTGGAGGTTTGAAAAAAATGGAGTGGGTATGTTACGTTATTTTGCAGCAATGGAGGTTTTGTGGGTTTTGAAGACAATGGTTGGAACGACTCTGTAATAGCCGTTCTGATATATTATGCGCGTGACGGTCGTCACAAGGGTGTGACGGGCGTAACACGGTGAAATGCGTGTTACGCTCGTCACGTGGGTGTTACGAGCATCATGCGTTCAATGTCATTAATGAGAAGACCGTTACAAGGCCGTTACATATGTTTATATATTTTTTATTATTTTCTTAATATTATAATTTTGAATTTTGAAATATTCTAATATTATAATTTAAAATAATATTTACCAACACACTAATGAAATAATATTTGCAGAAAATGTAAACAGTAAATTAAAAAAATAAAAAATATACTGAAAATGAAATACATGAATGAAAATAAAATAATGGCAGTAGGGCAATAAAACTTGATAAATAATTGAAATTGCATTAATCCACAAGAATTGTTTGGAAATAAAAAAAATAACTTAAATAAAAAATGATAAAATGCTAGAACAAACTAGATTCCTCCCCACACTAAAACTAAACAGTGACCTCACTGTATGTACAAATGCGAGAGAAGAACAAATCAATGATAACAACGGCAAACTCTAGCCACGGGGAGTAGGAAACATATGCTGGTGCATGAAATCCAGCTGGTCTGTCACCAAATCCATGAAAGTATTGAAATCCACTCGTAGAGATGTAAGCTCGCCCCGCATTTCAGTAATTTCTTCATGCAAAGAGTGTAGGGTAACAATAGGTGGAGGCGGTGGTGGTATCTCTGGATCCTGGGTGGTGGTCTCAGTAGAAACTACTTGCTGCTCCCATGGATTGGGAAACTGGTGGTATCCCGATGGTGTTGCAGGGTCTTCAGCATCGTGAGAGGTGTTGGGCACTTCATAGATGTCAACAGTGGAAGGAGACGAAGGCGGTGTAGCAGGATGGTGGAGGTCAAAAAGCCAGTTTGCTCTATTGTGGACACTAGTGATAGGGTTCGGGAGCATAAACTGGTGTACAGTCTCATGATTAATTAACAGCTCGAATTCATCTGGCCCAAGATTCCCTATAAAGCTAATGTTAAAGCAAAATTCAATGTTCATCAGCTTTATTCCGTAATGCGTGGCTGATCCTAGCATAGGCCTTCGGAGTCCAATGGCATTAGAGATCATAGTGACTAAACCACCTAACAGGATTGGTGCATTCAGAGTTTGTATTATACGTTCCATGTTAGCTAGCATATAAGCGGCACCGTTTACTGGATGACTCTGAGAGACATAATACATAATGAAGAGCTCATCACGTGACATCGATGTAACATTTTGCTCTTTACCAAAAAGGGTATGGGCGATGATCTTATGAAAGTACCTGATAGCCGGGTTGTGGATGGACTCAGAATAAAGGTCAGAAGGCTCTGGATGGTTATTGCCAGCAATGCTGCCCCAGAAAAAATCAAGGTCAGAATCAAGCAATAGGTCCTCCTGGGTCATAGTAATAACATCAGGGCCAAAAGGGAATCCTAATAGGTTGGCAAATTCCCTATGGTTATAGCGGTAGTCCATGTCAAATAGTCTGAAAGTGATCAACCCACGGTTGAACCCTAACCCATGATTCGGAAGGTAGCTCAGTGTGCTCAGGAACTCAAGGGTCAGCTTCCTGTAGGTACAATACCGTCTCCGAATAGGAGCAGTGTCCCAGCCTATCTGGTGTAGCAGATACATGACACTCTCACGAATGCCAAGAGTAGTTATAGCATGGTCATCAGTGTAAATTGTAGGGCACATTTCACGCTCAGCCAGATCCTCAAAGCGTCTTCTCTGGTGCCTGCTTCTCAAGGTGATATTCATGTAGTTTACTCGTGCCATGGAGCTAAATATGAAAGCTAAAGAATTACCCCCTGAAAATATTTAATAAATGTTTGAAAAACTAAGTTAGTATTTTCAGGTTAAGAATGCCGAAGTTAAATTAAAAAGAAAAAGAAAGCTTAAAGGAAAAATAAAAATAGAAGAAAAAAGAAAATAAAAAGGAGTAAGAGATGCAACATGAAAGTTTTAAAGATTAAGAAAAAGAAAAGAAAAATAAAAACATAGTAAAACAATAAAATAATTAAAAGAAAACATGGGTTGCCTCCCATGAAGCGCCTTTGTTTTATGTCGATGGCTCGACAGATAGTACCTATTCAGTTAGGTATCGGGGTAGGTGGCTCACTTAACTCAAGATAAGCCGAATAATTTAGATTTCCGACGTTAAAGTAGTGCTTTAAGCGCTGACCATTGACTATGAATGGTTCGATAGAATTTCCTTTAATTTCTATCGCACCACTTGGTAAATCTTTATTAATTTCGAATGGTCCTGACCATCTGGAACGTGATTTTCCCAGGAAAAGTTTCAGTCTAGAGTTGACTAGGAGTACGATGTCTCCTTCCTTAAATTCTTTCCACGAGATACGCTTATCGTGCCATTTTTTTGTTCTTTCCTTATAAATTCTAGCATTTTCATAAGCGTCTAAACGCAATTCTTCTAATTCATGGATATCTAATATTCGTTTCTCGCCAGCAATCTTGTAATTTAAGTTAAGGGTTTTAATTTCCCAGTAAGTTTTATGTTCTAATTCTACTGGCAAATGACAAGTTTTTCCATAAACTAATTTAAACGGCGTTGTTCCGATAGGGGTTTTAAAAGCTGTCCTATATGCCCAAAGAGCATCATTTAGCTTGGAGGACCAATCTTTTCTGGATGTGGCTATGGTTTTCTCAAGGATTTGTTTTATTTCCCTATTTGACACTTCCACTTGTCCACTCGTTTGATGATGGTATGGTGTGGCTATGCGATGTTTAACGCCATATTTTGAAAGCAGTTTTTCAAAAATTCTAGAGATAAAATGGGAACCGCCATCACTGATTACTAGTCTTGGTACACCGAATCGTGGGAAGATAACATGCTTGAATAGTTTAAGTACCACTTGTGTATCGTTTGTGTGTGCAACGATGGCTTCAATCCATTTTGATATGTAGTCAACAACTACCAATATGTACTTATTTTCGAAAGATGCGGGGAACGGTCCCATGAAATCAATTCCCCACACATCGAAAATTTCTACTTTGAGAATTCCTTTTTGCGACATTTCGTCACGTCTAGATATATTTCTTGTGCGCTGACATCTATCGCAGTTCATAATTTCTACGTGGACGTCTTTCCATAAAGTAGGCCAAAAGAAGCCAGCTTGAAGTATTTTTGCACAAGTTTTCGATGTACTAGCGTGTCCACCATAAGGGGCGGAATGACAATGGGAAATGATGTTGTCTATTTCATCGTTAGGAACACAGCGACGGTAGATACCATCAGCGCCTCTTTTAAAGAGTAATGGTTCATCCCAAAAGTAGTGTTTAAGATCATAGAAGAATTTCTTCCGCTGTTGGTACGTTAAATCGGGTGGTAAAACACCGACAACTAGATAGTTAACGAAATCAGCGTACCATGGTAATGTGGTGTTGGTACAAATGGATTTTACTACCGTAGTTGTTAAAGGTTCATTGTGTTGATCTAAATTGTCGGTAGGAGCTATCTCTAGTTTAGCAATAAGGCGTTCATAAGGGAAATCTTCGTTTATGGGAACACTCTCGGTTTGGATTCCATCTAATCTTGATAAATGGTCTGCTACCGCGTTTTCAATCCCTCTTTTGTCTTTTATTTCCAAGTCAAACTCTTGTAGGAGTAAGATCCATCTGAGTAGTCGCGGTTTGGCGTCTTTCTTACTTAGCAAGTATCAGATCGCAGCATGATCCGTGTAAATAATGATTTTGGTGCCCACTAAGTAGGAACGAAATTTATCCAATGCGAATACAACAGCTAAGAGTTCCTTCTTCGTAGTGGCGTAATTCATTTGTGCGGGATCGAGTGTTCTGCTTGCGTAGTAGATAGCGTGAAGCTTTTTATCTTTACGTTGTCCTAGGACTGCGCCTACAACATAATCGCTCGCATCGCACATTATTTCAAATGGTAGGTTCCAATCAGGAGGTTGCATAATAGGTGTTGAAATTAAGGCTTCTTTAAGCGTCTCAAATGCGTTTAAGCATTTATCGTCGAAAATAAACTCAGCTTCTTTCATTAATAATTCAGTTAGTGGCTTAGTGATTTTAGAGAAATCTTTTATAAAACGTCGGTAAAAACCAGCGTGTCCTAGAAAACTTCTTATTTCTCTAACTGTTTTGGTTGGTTGAAGGTTTTTGATAATTTCGATTTTTGCTTTGTCGACTTCAATCCCTCTGTTTGATACAATGTGACCCAACACAATTCCTTGTCTCACCATGAAGTGACATTTTTCCCAATTGAGCACTAGGTTTACATTGACACAACGTTTCAGTACTAATTCAAGGTTTGATAAACATCCATCAAAACTTTCTCCACAGACAGAAAAATCGCCCATGAATACTTCCATAATTCTGTCTAAAAAGTCTGCAAAAATCGCCATCATGCATCGTTGGAAAGTTGCAGGTGCGTTACATAGTCCAAATGGCATTCTTCGGTATGCAAAGGTACCATAGGGACATGTGAACGTGGTTTTCTCTTGATCATCAGGATGAATGGGAATTTGGAAGAATCCTGAGTATCCGTCAAGATAGCAGAAATGGGAATGTTTGGCTAAGCGCTCGAGCATTTGATCAATGAATGGTAATGGGAAATGGTCCTTGCGCGTAGCTTTGTTTAGTTTTCTGTAATCAATACATATTCTCCATCCTGTTTGGGTACGTTGTGCTACCGATTCGCCATTTGTGTTTGTTATAACTGTAACACCTCCTTTCTTAGGCACCACGTGAACTCGACTGACCCAATTACTATCTGATATTGGGTATATGATGCCTGCCTCTAGCAGTTTCTGCACTTCTTTCTTAACGACTTCACTTAGGATAGGATTTATTCGTCTTTGATGTTCTCTAGAAGTCTTGCAGTCCTCCTCCAACATAATGCGGTGCATACAGAGAGAAAGGCTTATTCATTTTAGATATGATATATTATACCCTAACGCGGTTGGATACTTTCTTAACACACTAAGAAGTTTTTCGGTTTCGATCTTCCCTAAATTGGCATTGACTATAACTGGCCGTTCGAGTTCTTTATCTAAAAATTCATACCTAAGATCTTCAGGTAATGTTTTAAGTTCTATACCAGTTTTCTTATCAGTTGGGGTAGGATCGGGTGTTAAGGCGAAACATTCGCTTAGGTTGGCATCTAGATGTTCTTGTCTCCAGTCATTATCCTTGAGGATAGTTGGTGTCAGAATTTTTAGCATCCCAGAATAGGTGTCTTCTTGGCTTTCTAGTTCTTTGACACATTCATCAATAATATCTAGGAGACAGCATGAGTCATCTATAGCAGGGGCCTTGAAGAATAGGGAAAGAATGAATTATACTTTTTCTTCTCCTACCTCGAAGGTAAGCTTTCCTTTCTTAATGTCAATGATGGATCCTGCAGTAGCTAAAAATGGTCTTCCTAATATGATGGGAATGTTTGAATCTTCCTTGATGTCTATTATTATAAAGTCAGTCGGTATGTAAAATTGTCCTATTCGGACATGAATGTTTTCTAGCATACCAACAGGGAATTTGACTGATCTGTCAGCTAGTTGTAGGGACATCTTGGTAGGTCTCATGTCACCTAATTTGAGCTTCTCACAAATAGATAAGGGCATTAGACTAACACTTGCTCCTAAATCGCATAGAGCTTTGTCTATGACAGATTTTCCAATTACATATGGTATGGAGAAACTACCAGGATCTTTTAGCTTTGGAGGCATGTTATTTTGAATTATGGCGCTACATTCGGCAGTTAGCATAATGGTTTCGTTTTCAATGATTTTTTTCTTATTAGACAATATCTCTTTTAGGAATTTAGCATATGACGACATTTGGGTTATAGCTTCTGTAAACGGAATAGTAACTTTTAATTGTTTCAGAAGTTCTACAAATTTCTTGAATTGCCCCTCGTTCTTGGATTTTGCAAGTCTTTGAGGGTATGGAATTGGTGGTTTACATGGCGGTGGAGGCACGTAAGGTTTTTCTGAAGCCTCTCTGTTCTCATTCGCGTCTTCCTCTACTTTCTCAGATTGATCTTTCGACTTCTCTACTTCCTTTTCAGGTTTCTGATACATGGTCGGATTTAGGAGTCTAGGATCTACCGGTCCATCAAGGGCTGTACCACTTTGTAATGTGATAGCATTAGCGTGTCCTTTAGGATTGGGTTGTGGCTGTCCAGGAAATGTACCAGCAGGTGCGGCAGAACTAGCTTGGTGTTGTGCTACTTGGGAGATTTGGGTTTCTAACATTTTATTGTGAGTTGCTAGGGCATCTACCTTATTTGCTAATAGCTTCAATTGTTCACCGGTGTGAACGTTTTGATTGAGGAATTCTTTGTTTTGTTGAGCTTGATTAGCGATAAAATTTTCCATTAAGATTTCAAGGTTAGATTTCTTAGGAATGTTAGGAACATTAACAGCGGGTTTTTGATAACCTGGAGGTACAACAGGTGCTTGGCCAGGTGCATATAAAGTGTTATTGCTCTTGTACGAGAAGTTAGGATGGTTCTTCCAACCAGGATTATAGGTATTAGCATAAGGATTACCTTGAGCGTAATTTACCCGATCAACTGATATTCCTGCTAAGATTTGACATTCGGTTCCAACATGACCAGGGACTCCATAAACTTCGCAGTTTGGGGTAACTGCAGCCACGGTGGCTGCAGGAGGTAAGGTCAAGCTTTCTATCTTTTGGGTAAGAGCATCTACCTTAGCATTAACTTTATCTAGGCTATTAATCTCGTACATCCCACCTTTGGTTTGAGTTTTCTCCACAAATGTTCTTTCTCCTCCCCACTGATAGTGGTTTTAATCCATATTTTCAATGAGTTGGTTAGCTTCGTCGCAAGGCTTGTCCATTAGTGTACCACCTACGGCGGCATCTATAGAGAGTCTTGTGTTGTACAAGAGTCCATTATAAAACGTGTGGATGATCAGCCATTTTTCTAGTCCGTGATGTGGGCACATTCGCATCATATCTTTGTAGCATTCCCATGCATCAAATAGAGATTCAGTATCCTTCTGCCTAAATCTGTTGATTTGGGCTCTTAGTGCAGCAGTCTTGCCTGGGGGAAAGTATCGTGCTAAAAATATAATCTTAAGTCCTTCCCACGTAGTGACGGAATTTGATGGCAAGGATTGTAACCAAGCCCAAGCTCTATCTCTTAGCGAGAAAGAGAAAAGACGTAATCTTATTGCATCTTTACTAACACCATTTGCTATAACTGTGTCGACAAATTGAACGAATTTTGTAAGATGTTCATTTGGATCCTCGGAAGGATCTCCAGAGAATTGGCGTTGTTGGATAGCTGATATCAATGACGGTTTCAACTCAAAATCGTTTCGATTTATTGCTGGAGCAGCAATGCTGTTGTGGGGTTCTTGTTGTGATGGAGCTGCGTACTCCTTCAGTGGACGGGTCCTTTGTTCTTCGGCCATGTCTAATTCTGGATTAGTTTCGGTTTTAGAGGAAGAATTAGAATCTGTTTCAGAATCAATCTTGATTTCGGGTTTGGGTAAAGGAATATTGTGATTTAAACAGTAATCCATGACTGCACGTCTTACGGAAAGGATGTGTTCAGGTTCGTCCGTCGATTTGTCAAGTGGTTCGCCTTGTGAGCAAGTCCCTGGCATACAAATCGGAAAAGGGTTTCTGTTGCCTAGTCTAAACGCGCAACAGAAGAATCGTACTTAATTGACTAATCAGTCCCCGGCAACGGCGCCAAAAAATTGATCGGGACTTTATGAGTCTATTGGGATACTAACTGCAAGTATACAGTTTAGCCGTTCTAGTTTTAAATTATTATCGAACCCACAGAGACTGAGGATCAATCGCATACGATCTAATGCTACAATTGTTTAACTAAGCGATGAATATTTGGTTTTAGGGGGGAAATAGTTTAATTAAAAATAATAGTAATAGCTATACCGGTATGTGATAGTCGGACTTCGGGAATTTGGTGAATCGCTTGGCATATAAAGTATTTCGGTAAAAATGAATTGTTTAAAAACCTGAGACATACGCTCTCGTGTTCATGAAATAATTCATGCTACTAAACCTAGTGGATGCACTTTAAATTTAATAACACTTTTTGAAAACAATTTGAGTTTAATTAATTTATTAAAACACTCTCATGTATTTAAAAATTAATGTTTCGTTACCACTATCTGGGTTGAACCCCAGCTCTCGCATGCAGGTTCTTGCCTTAATTAATTTCCCACTCTCGTGGCAAAATCGTGTTAATTATTCTCTCACTCTCGTGACAGGGGTAGTTAAATTAAACGTGGAAATTGGAAACCAGAAATTGTTTTATAAATGTTTTTAGCCAAGGTATCACTGAATTCTTTCGGTACTTAGGAGTCACATACCGGTACAATTAATTTTGCCGGACATAATATATTTAATAACTATGCAATTTAAAATATAATCCATAAAAATAAATGACATATCACAAGAATGAATAAATATTAATTGCAATAAAAAACCTGGAAATAATATTGCTATGGTAATCTTGGATGTTACAAATTCCTTGCAGCTCAATCGAAATCAATAATTGTGTTAATTCTTAGATGAAGAATTAACACTCTAAAACTAATGCTGGAAATAGAAATTACAGTACGTGTAGAAAAAGCTCAAAAACAAGAAAATAGAATAATTGCAGGAAAATAGAAATTTGGTTCTGGGAAAAATTCTTCGACCCTCATCCATTGCACTACCACATATATATAGGAGAAAATATTGCAATTGAGAAAATCTTGGAAAAGGCTTAAGTGGAGTAAGACCAGGATGCATGGTTACTGAGTGGAGGAAATATAGGAGAACACTTCTGCCCTCACGTTGCCCACGTCTCCACTAATTCATAACGTTCCTCTTTACGCGTGTGACGGTCGTCACAGGTGGGTGACGGTCGTAATGCGCTTGAATAGCGCATTACGCTCATCAATGATGTGTGACGAGCATTCTTTCTAGTTGGGGATACGTTACGGTCGTCACAGGGTGTGACCGTCGTCACCGTTACAAAATCTGCAGATTTTACAGATTTGGTTCTTTTCTCTTCTGTTTCTTGTCTAGCTTTCTTCATGTGGTCCCTTTTCATTGGTTTGAGTTGACAAATGTTGTACCTGTGAAAAGACATAAAAACTCGGAATAATCAGGAGTTAGACGACTCAATGTATTATAAAATCGGTAAAAAGCATAGTAATTATATGGTACGATTTCTCGTTATCAGATGGCAAATGTTTCCCACATCCCATAAACACGGACATAGTTAAAAAATACTATGCATAAAATGAACCGCTAGGTTGACACACCTAAGCAAAAATATGAGCATCCTGGTGAACTAAAGAGGTTCGGGCAAAAGTTAGGGATATATGCGAAAGATTGTACACCCGGCAAGTCGAAAACCTGAAAGGGCGACTTGGGCAAAAATGGGTATCCTGATGGGATGAAAACCCGAAAGGGCGGTCCAGGAAAAAATTAAGGATTAAAGTGTATGACCATGTCCCTTGGGATCTCTACAGCTAGCTTTATTACCAAAATCCGAAGTTTCAAATGGTCCAAAATCAATCCAATCAATGGCAAGGGTTTGCTCGAAGACATAAAGGCAATGGCAGAGTGGGGGACAATGAGATCATTTTCACATGGCTATTATTTTTGTTTTAACTATGTACACTTTTATTTTCTTTTGGTGATTTCCTCTTACTAGGATTTCCGTCTCTTTGTACAAAAAGCCTATTTATGGGCAAAAACATCAATACAAATATACTTTGAAGTACAAACTTTTTGTTTTGTCCGTTTTGAGTGCGAAGATGTCCAATGACTAAAATTGAATAAACATATGCATATTGTTGTACCCCAAAATTTTCCCTCTCATTTATCAAGTAATCTCTCACAAGATCTCCTTCGGTTCAATACTGCACTAGGTTTGATCAGCTCAAGACACCTCCTTAAGCATTGATGACAAAAATTAGGGTTTGTGATTTCACAAGGATAATTTAACTTTAAATGCTTCATATGAATTTCATAGATCATTATGGACCCCCAAGATTACCCATGTCAAGTTTCAAGCCTTGGATCACACTTTTGCTCAGTCAATTGAGTAGTTGACCTAAAAATCAGCTGTATTGGGGAAAAAAGTCAACTATGGCCAATTTACAGTCAAACTTCATAATTTTTGATCAACATCAATATTATAAACTCATATGTATCATTTGATCAAGTTTGGACCATAATTCCTCAAGAAATTTGATCAAATCATCAAAAGGGTAAAATGGTCAAAATTAGGGTTTTGACTGAGAAAGGGCAATTTCTGATTTTTGACCTAGAAAATGGTCAATTAGTTTGAATCATTATTTCAAGAGTTCAATTTCATATTTTTGACCTAATGGCATGACCTAAAACATTGCTCTAGATCAATTGGATTGATAGTGAATTCTCAGTCAACTGATCAAAAGTCAACTGTACATTGAAAAGTCAAACTTTCACTTTTTGTTCAAAACCCAATGTCAAAGATCAAAATTCATCAAAACATGTCAAAATATGAAAATTATTCATCAAGAAATCAAAAAGTCAAGATTTCATTTTTCCTGTTTTTTTTTATTTTATCATATTTTATTTAATATTTTTATTATTTATTATTATTAGCATTATTATTATTTTTATTAATAAAAAAAATCTAAATAAAAATATTTTTATTTATTAGTCATACTTATATATTTATTTTCTCTATAAAACAAAAAAGAGTAAAAAAACATTTTCTTAAACAAATTAATTTCTTTTTTCTTAAGTATATAACTTTTAGACTTAGGTTAAATTGATATATTATTTTATTTTATTAGTTAAAATTAATTTATAACTTAGGTTATTTTAATTAATTAATCTTCATTTTATTTTCATTAATTTAAAACCTTTTCATAAAAAACCTTAAAAATTCTTTTCAAATTAATTTCTTTTCTTAATTAGTTTAAGTTAATTTTATTTAATTTTAATTAATCATTTTCTTTAATTAGGTCAAGACAAAACCCCTTTCATAAAAAAAACAACAAAAATCATTTCTTTTTCCATTTATATTCTTACATTTTATTTTCAATTTTGTATAATATTCAATATGGTTGTAATAGATAATTAGGTTTAATTTTCTTGCAATCCCCATTTGTAAATTTGTACACCCCTCCCCTAATGATGTAATAGTGTAGTAATTTTACTTTTCGCAATTTATCGCTTTATATAAATGTTAATTAATAATTAGGGTTTGTATGAGTAGATAAAATCAACAAGTAGCAAACCCTAATCAAAGACTAAACAAAGCATGAAAATCAATACACTTGCACACAAGCACCCCTAGGGTAAAATCCACTTGGTTGCCTCATAAAAATGGCCATATTATGCATGTGAGGTATCTTAGCAAAAACAAGCAAAAATACAAGATCATAGTCCCTCGATGATGCTATCTATGTTTCCTTTTCAAAACGATCTTAGTCCCTAAAGAAAGATGCTAAGATACCTTGCAACATTGCTAATCATGGTTATACAATGACCCATGCCCGTCCTGTTTACATCCAAAGATAGGGTTACTTACCAAATCAATGGTAAGATAACAATGTCAAAGAAAAAAGGAAATAAACATGAGAGACTTTTGAGCAGGTAGAATGTTCCTAGTTACTTGCTCACTTTCAAAACAAAACATCCTTGCTATTTTCAAAACAAACACCAACACTTTCAAAAAAACCTCTTTCAAACTTGAAACATTTTCGAAAGATCAACATCTTTGTATAAATTCTTACGAACGAGAATCATTACAAAGCTTGCCTAAACAATGGCCTCTTTACAAAGTACTTTCAAAAACCACACAAAGCACATTTTCAAACAAAAACAAGTAATCTAGCAAGCAACTAAGAAGCCATAGATAACTATAGATGAAAAGGGTGCTAATACCTTCCCTTTTCATAATCTACCCCCCCGAACTCAAGAAAACATCTCTAAAGGTCTTTCCCGTTCTTTTCATCCTTTCTTTATTGGATAAAAGAAAATTCGATGGTGACTCTTGCTAACCGCAACATTTGCGATAAAACACAAAACAAGCAAGTCAGTTCTCCCACCGTGTTACAGAACTGGCGACTCTGCTGGGGAAGATTTTTAAAAGTGGGGTTACCTTAGGGCTAGATCACATTTACTTGCTTCCTTTGTTTGAGTTATGTGCTTTACATTATGGTTCTTTGTTTGGGTTTGAATCCTCTACCCGGATTTAGGATACCTTATAGGTAAGTAGCAATACGTTGTGGAAACTGTGCGGGGTATACCGACATAGTCTAAGAAATAACTATGTTAGTGCGATATATTTGTGGGTACCGGTATCCCTTGAGTAGTCAAGGAGAATACGGGGCCGCTGAGTGATGTCATGAAGCACTAGTGAACTTTTAGAACCTTTACTTGACCAACTTGGCCATTAGGACGTAGTGAGATGACCGGCTTTGGTGCAGTCCGAAGTTGGTAGATACTCGATACTACACTTATTGAGGTTTCGTTTTTTTGGATATTTCAGTCGCCATTTAAGAGGCTTACGTTGAAACAATACCCGAAGAAACAAACCAGTGATATTGAGCTCCTTAGAACCCGATTACTATTATTAAGACAGGTTTGAGCCAACTAAACTTCAAGAGGGTACTTACCTATAAGACTCCATGCAAGCCTAAACCTAAAGACTTGTTTGCTTTGTTTGTGTATAGATACTTGTACATAACATCATAAACATCATAAATATCATACTCATATTCACTAACCATTTCAAGGATATTGGGATTTATCTTTGTTCTATTTTGCAGGACATGGATTCTGTTGGCAGGAAAACCATTCAAGTCAATCTTGTAAGGATCCCTTCGCAACTTAAAGAGCTAGCATCAAGGATTCCTGAAAATTCTCCATTTACCAAAAGACATGGTCACCTACTAAACTTGGTTACCTCCAACACTGATGAAGACATGATTAAGGTGCTCTTCCAGTTCTTTGATTCTCTACACCATTGCTTCACTTTTCTCGATTATCAACTTGTGCCAACTTTGGAGGAATTCTCCCAACTCTTTATAATTCCTATTCTAAATCAACTACCCTTCAACGGTATGGAAAGAGATCCAAAACCAGAAGAGATTGCTCAAGCCCTACACTTGCAACAATCTAATGTCACAACTAATTGGGAAACAAGGAGTGGTGTCAAAGGTTTCTTAGCCAAGTTTTTGTTTGAGAAGGATCAATATTGTTGGAACTCCTTGGACTTACGAGCTTTTGAGGAAATTGTGGCCCTTCTCATCTATGGGATGGTTTTGTTTCCAAATCCTGACCAACTCATAGATGTAAACACCGTAAAAATCTTCATGTTTCTTAATCCGGTGCCTACTTTGTTAGGAGACATCCTACATTCTTTTCACTCTCGCGCTTTGAGGAAGAGAGGTATCCTCATGTGTTACACTCCTCTCTTGGCAAGATGGTTTATTTTGCATCTTCCCCAATCTGTGTTGAAAAATGAGAAAGGTTCAAGATGGTCCCATAGGTTGATAACGCTTAAACATTCAGATATTCATTGGTGTTCCCGCTCTTTGGAGAATGTTACTATCGTCGACCGTTGTGGAGAATTCCATAATTTCCCTTTGCTTGGAATTAGAGGAGGTATCACTTACAACTCCTGCTTAGCCCTACGACAGCTTGGTTACGCCCGAAGGGATGGTCCCCATGAGATGCTTATCCAAGGATTGGTATTCGACTACGAGAATGACAATCAAGGTTACCGTCAGAGGTTTATCCGAGCATGGAGGATGGTGAACAAGGTGGATAGAAAGACACCAGGACACAAGAATTCCATTCCCCTCGAGCCTTACCTTAAATGGGTACGAGCTCATGCTCAGAAACTTGTGATGCGTTATCCCTCCATCTTACCAGTCATCGTGGAGCCTGTGGTCGAAGGAGATGCTCCCTACACTATCCTCCATCTCGACATGCTACCTCTCTCGAAGACTTACAAAAGGGTTGGATCCATCTGAAGGAAGAACGAGATACTTTCGAGGCTCAATTATATGCTAGTTAAAAGAGGGTCTTGGAGCTTACGAAGCAGCTACAAGAAGAGCAAAGTGTGAACGCTTATCTCGCGCCAAAGAGGATGCGTTCGATCTTTTTATCTTAGAAAGTTATTTTGTAAGCCCAAGAGGCATGATGTAATCTTTCTTGTTTTGTCTAATGAGAATTAACGTTTATTCATTCTTTTGTATATACAAATTTAAATTTCATTAATCCTTGAAATTTTTTGCATGTACATATTCCATGCATCATAACATGACAGGTTTTTGCATAACAGGTTTCCTTATCTTTATGCTGTTTATTTCAGCAAGATGGATCTAGAGAAAACTGTGAAGGATATCCAAACCCAGAATTCTCAATTTCAGGAGACTCTACTAGCCATAGCCAAGGGGCAACAAGATATGATGGCTTTGCTGGTCGTTAAGGAGAAGCCAAAGAAGAAAGCTCTGCTCAACATGGGTAGAAGGTTCAAGGAGACAGTCCGTCAAATCCCAGTAGGAGGAGATTCATCTGAAGAGGACAAGAACCAGATTGGTGAGGTCAAGAGTACTCAGGATGACTGTATCAATGATCAAGTATCCGATGGTGATTATTTCAATGAGCAGTATCCGCCTGCTGATATCAAATACAAGCAGTTATAAGAAAAATTGAAAGCTGTTGAAATCCAAGCCGTCCCCGGTTTAGATTTTGATGATTTGGGTTTGATCTCTGGGGTAGTCATTCCCCACAAATTCAAAATACCAATCTTTGCAAAGTACGATGGGGTTTCTTGTCCAAAACTCCATTTGAAATCTTATATGCGCAAGATACAGCCGCACACTGCTGATAAGAAGCTCTAGGTTCACTTTTTCCAAGAGAGCTTGGCTGGAACACAACTTGAATGGTTTTATCAGTTAGATGGTTCTCGTATCAATACTTGGGAGGATTTAGCTACTGCCTTCTACCATCAGTATCAGTACAACGCCGACTTGGCGCCAACGAGGGTTCAATTGCAAGATATGACCATGGGGAAGAGTGAGGGATTTAAGGAATATGCGCAAAAGTGGAGAGACCTTGCTAGTAGGGTCCAACCTCCCTTGACTGATAGGGAGCACATCGACATGTTCATGGGCATTTTATCTGGTCCTTTATTTAATCTATTGGTTGGCTGCTCTTCTTCTGGTTTCATCGAATTGATCTTAACCGATGAAAGAGTTGAAAGTGGCATCAAAACTGGGAAGATCTCTGTGGCATCTACCTCCACTCCCAATCCTATCAAGAAACCTTTTGCTGCAAAGAAGGAAGTCAATGTTGTGTACGGGACAAGGGCCCATAGCAAGAAGAACAATCACTCGTCTGTCAATGCTGTCCGAATCTCCAATCCAACTCCTACTCCAAGACCATCTGCAAATTATCAACGTTTTGAAACTCCAAGAAGACAATTTACGATGTTAGGCATGTCACTGTTTCAAGCCCTTCAACATTTACTCAAGGCTAATTTAGTGACATTGCGCGATCCTCCGGCCAACCCTGACACATCGTCACCAAAGTATAATCCGAACGCTAAGTGTGCTTACCATTCAAGCAGCCCCGGGCACGAGACTGACCAGTGATGGGCCTTGAAGAACAAAATCCAGAATTTGATTGATAACAATAATATTGAATTTGATCCTCTACCAACACCAAATGTAATCACTGCTCCAATGCCGAAGCATGACAAAGGTGTTAATGCTGTCGAAGATGCAATTTTTGTCGCCTCTATTGAAGAATTGACTACTCTACTGAATATAATAAAAAAGAATCTGTTAAAAGCCGAGATTTTCCCTGGCTGCGTAAAGGACTGTGTGTGTTGTACAAGACAACTCAATGGATGTGAAGGGCTAAAGAAAGGCATACAACGCTTGATGGATAGCCAAAAAATTCTATTCGAGAAGACCCCACTTGCCAAAAGTTTTAATAACAAATGTGAAGACCTCTCCATTATTACCATCTCAAACAAGCCTCTTAGGATCACCTCCAAAGGTCCTATTAGGATTTCAAATGAACCCACTATTTCTCCCTTAATAATTACCAGTCCCGAACCGATTCCTTACTCTTCCAATAAGGCGGTACCATGGAATTATGGTGTTGAAGTGTTCTATCATGGGATTAAACAATACGCGTGTATCAAAGAAGGAAAAGATGACGATGTCAGTAACATAGCTGGTTCAAGCAAAGTAACTAGATCTGGGAGAATATTTTCACCCAATATCTCACCACCAGTTGTTACAGGGACGCCCATCCGCATTACTACTGCCAAGCCAAGTAATAATACAAGAGGGAAGGAGAAGGTTGTTGAGCCTGATGTGATTGAAGTACCCTCCAAGGACGTAGCTGATGAAGAACCCTCCACTCGCGAGATGGACGAGATTTTGAAGATCATAAAAAGAAGCGACTTCAAGATTGTAGAACAGTTGGGGAAAACCCCTTATAAGATTTCAATATTCTCATTGCTGCTTTGCTCCGATGCCCATGCTCGAACATTAATCAAGTTCCTAAAAAAGGCTCATGTCCCCCATGAGACAACAACAAACCAATTTGAGAATTGCGTGGCTAGCCTGACAACTGATAATGGCTTGGGATTATCAGATGCTGACTTAACACCTCTCAAGAAGAATCACAATAAAGCTTTACATGTTTCTATCGAGTGCAAAGGGACTACCTTATCACATGTGCTAGTCGACACTGGTTCTTCTTTGAATGTATTACCCAAGGGGGTGTTAGACTATCTAGACTGTGAAGGTTTAGTCTTGAAGCCAAGCGATATCATTGTAAGGGCATTTGACGAATCAAAGAGGACTGTTCATGGGGAGGTAGATCTTCCAATCAAAGTGGGCTCCCAAATCTTCAACTCCACCTTCTATATTATGGATATTTGTCCTGCCTATTCTTGTCTGTTAGGTCGCCCGTGGATTCATAAAGCTGGGGCAGTAACCTCAACCCTCCACCAGAAACTCAAATATCCAGTCAAGGGCAGAATAGTCACCGTCTGTGGAGAAGAAGAGTTTATGGTGAGCCACCTTAACTCTTTAAAGTATGTAGAGATGGATGGATAATTCATTGAGACACCGTGTCAAGCCTTTGAGGTTGTACTATCGATGGTTGCTACTACCAAATGTTCTTCTGATGAGTCTAAAGCTGTTAAGGCCACGCCAAAGATGGTTTCAGTCAAAGACGCCCGTGCAACAATTAAAGAAGGAAACTGTGCTACTTAGGGGAAACTCCTTGATATCCCATTTAAAGCGTACAAGTTTGGTTTGGGATTCACCGTCAAAGCTCAGAAGGAAGTGAGGCATGCTCGTGCTGGAAAGCCACCTCTCTACATTGGAAGCCATGAAGTCAACACCGTGGGTGATTCTGAAGAAGGAGATGCATTTGAAGAGTGGGTGTATCCAACTACAACAGAGCTGAAGAATTGGCATACAAAGGACTTTATGCCCGTCTTCTTCATTGAGGAGTAATCTACTTGTTATTGCTTTTCTTTCAATTCAAGAACATGTTGTCTGTAATATTTTAACAATGACTTTTCAGCCATTTGCCTGGCCCGGGGCACTTTGGTCCATTTGTCAAGGGTTTTATTTATGTTCATCTAATCATATGATCATTCATTACATTGGACTATTTTTGCATTCAAATATTTGTGTTCATTGTCTTTCCTTTCTTGTAAATACATTTTTAAAAAAAAAAAATAGCCATGTATCTCACATGCACACACACACACACTCTTGCAGGTCCACATCAACTCTGGATCCTATTGCCAATGACTCTACTATTGCCGAATATGACTTTGAGTGTCCTATCAACCAAGCCGAAGACAAAGCCGTGGAAGATTGTGAGATACCTGGAGAGCTATCCAGACTTCTATTACAAGAGGAAAAAGCTATTCAACCGCACGAAGAGTGAGTTGAAGTTATCAACCTGGATACTGAGTCAGTTAAGAAAGAAATAAGGATCGGTGCTAACTTGGAAAGCGGTGTCAAGAGCAGGTTGGTTCAAATGTTGAATGATTATGTGGAAGTATTTTCTTGGTCTTATGAAGATATGCCTGGGTTGGATACCGACATTGTAGTCCATCGTCTACCGACAAAAGAAGACTATCCTCCCGTTAAACAAAAGGTTCGTCGCATGAGGCCTGGTGTGTCTAAAAAGATCAAAGCTGAGGTGATGAAAAAATTTGATGCAGGATTCTTATTCGTGACATCCTATCCCTAATGGTTTGCCAATGTGGTACCAGTGCCGAAAAAGGACGGAAAAGTTCACATGTGCGTAGACTATAGGGATCTGAATAGGGAAAGCCCCAAGGATGACTCCCCTCTACCACACATTGACGTCTTAGTTGATGATACTGCTCAACATAAAGTCTTCTCTTTCATGGATGGCTTCTCAGGCTATAATCAAATAAGGATGGCTCCCAAAGACATGGAGAAGACTACTTTCATTATGCAACGGGGCACCTTCTGCTACAAGGTCATGCCGTTGGGATTAAAGAATGGAGGGACAACATATAAAAGGGATATGGTAGCTTTATTTCACGACATGATTCATCATGAGATAGAGGTATATGTGGATGATACGATTTCCAGATCACAAACCGAAGAAGAACATCTCGATCATCTGTACAAATTATTCGAGAGGCTGAAGAAGTACAAACTAAGGTTAAACCCTAAAAAATACACGTTTGGAGTACGATCTAGAAAGCTTCTAGGTTTTGTTGTCAGCAATAAAGGCACTAAAGTTGATCCTGCCAAGGTAAAGGCCATCCAAGAAATGCCAGTCCCTCATTCTGAAAAAGAAGTCAGAGGATTCAGGGGTCATCTCAATTACATTGCTCGCTTCATATCACACTTGACTGCTACTTGTGAGCCAATCTTAAAACTCTTGAAGAAAGATCAGATAGTCAGATGGAATGATGAGTTCCAGATTGCCTTTGACAAAATCAACGAATACCTACAAGAACCTGCTACTCTCATGCCTCCAATTGAAGGAAGACCCTTGATCATGTACTTGAAAATATTAGAGAACACTATGGGGTGTGTTTTGGGCCAACATGATGAGTCTGGCCGAAAAGAGCATGTTATTTATTACCTGAGCAAAAAGTTTACCGACTGTGAAACTAGATATCCAGTGCTCGAGAAAACTTGCTGCGCTCTGGCATGGGCTGCTCACCGGCTAAGACAATATATGTTGACTCATACCACTCTGTTGATTTCTAAGATGGACCCAATCATGTACATCTTCGAGAAACCAGCCCTTTCCGGACGGATAGCCAGATGGTAAATGATCTTGATTGAGTACGGAATTCAATACACGACTCAAAAGGCCATCAAAGGAAGTGTACTAGCAGATCATTTGGCCCATCAAGCTGTGGATGATTATCAGTCAATGAACTTTGACTTCCCTGATGAGAACATCATGCTGGTAACTGACTGTGCGAAACATGGACCATATGACGGACCTGAATAAGGATCCCGATGGACTATGGTATTCGACGGGGCTTCTAACGCCTTATGTAACGGAATTGGTGCTGTGATCATCTCTCCTGAAGGTTTCCACACTCCTTTCACTGCCAGACTATGCTTCAATTGCACAAACAATATGGCCGAGTATGAAGCATGCATCTTAGGTCTGAAAGCTACTATTGACTTAAGGACCAAGCATTTGGATGTGTTCGGGGATTCCGCCCTAGTGATCAGCCAAGTAAAAGGAGATTAGGACACTAAACATCCTAATCTTATCCCTTACAAGGAACTTATGCTGTCCCTAATTCCTTACTTCAAAGAGATCACTTTTGAGCACTTCCCTAGGGAAGAAAACCAGTTGGCTGACGCTTTCGCAACCATGTCTTCAATGTTCAAGGTCAGATGGGACAATGAAGCCCCTATGATAACAATTGAAATATTCGATGAACTTGCACATTGCTATGAGCTTGACACCAATGCGGAAAAGCCATGGTACCATGAGGTGATGAGATACCTTGAAGCACAAGAGTATCTAGAGGGGGCATCTATCAATGACAGAAAGTTCTTGCAAAGATTTGCAGCCAAATTCTTCCTAAGTAACGTGATATTGTACAAGCGCAACCATGATCCAACTCTACTCCGATGTGTGGAAAAGAAGGAGGTGGAGGAGATCATGGAAAACATGCACGATGGTCTCTTACTATTGGTCAATGGTGGAGACTGATTGCCATCAACATTCAAGAACTTGTCACAAATGCCAAATCTACGTTGACAAGGTCCATGTGCCTCCTATCCCTCTGAATGTTATGACCGCTCTGTGGCCATTTGCAATGTGGGGCATTGACATGATTGGAGAGATCAAGCCCACCGCTTCCAACAGACATTGCTTCATTCTTGTTGCTATCGACTATTTTACCAAATGGGTCAAAGCCGCCTCATTTGCCCCAGCCACCAAGAATGTGGTAGCCAGATTCATCAGACACAACCTCATCTGTCGTTATGGTATCCCTGAAAGGATTATCACCGACAATGGGACTAACCTCAACAATGCTATGATCATTGAGCTTTGCACTCAATTTAAGATCAAGCATCACAATTCTTCTCTGTATAGACCGAAAATTAATGGTGCAGTCAAAGCGGCCAACAAAAATATCAAGAAGATTATGCAGAAAATGGTAGTAACCTATAAGGATTGGCATGAGATGTTGCCGTTTGCTCTACATGGATACCATACTTCAGCTAGAACATCAACTAGGGCAACTCCCTTTTCTCTAGTCTATGGCATGGAAGCTGTTTTGCCAGTGGAAGTTCAGATTCCCTTGCTGAGAATTATGAATGAGGAAGGCCTAGGCAAAGACGAGTGGATTCAAACGAGATTGGATCAACTGAACTTGATTGACGAAAAATGGTTAGCTGCTGTTTGCCATGGTCAGACGTACCAAAAACGAATGATCAAGGCTTTCAACAAAAAGATCAAGCCTCGAGTATATCAAGTTGGTGACTTGGTGATAAAACGCATCATTTTACCACAAGGCGACCCCAGAGGCAAATGGACTCCCACCTATGAAGGGCCATTTGTTGTCAAGAGAGTTTTCTCTGGCGGTGCCATGATGCTGACTACCATAAATGGTGAAGATTTCCCACATCCTATAAACACAGACATAGTTAAAACATACTACGCATAAGAGACCCATTAGATTGACACACCTAGGCAAAATAAGGGCATCCCGGCAAACCAAAAGGTTTGGGCAAAAATTAGGGTTATATGCAAAAGATTGTACACCCGACAAGTTTAAAACCCGAAAGGGCGACTTGGGAAAAAAAGGGTATCCTGGTGGGCTGAAAACCCGGAAGGGCGGTCCAGGCAAAAGTTAAGGATTAAAAGCGTATGACTATGTCCCTTGGAATCAACACAGTCAATTTTATCACCAAGGTCCAAGTTCAAATGGTCCAAGATCAATCCAATCAACTTCTATCAACGACAAGGGACATTCGAAGACATTGGGGCAATAGTAGAGTTGGAAGGCAATGAGATCATTTCACATGGCTATTTATTTTCATTCTCAATTTTGTTTTCCTTTCGACGATTTCCTCTTACTAGGATCTCCGTCTCTCTGTATAAAAACCCCTATTCATGGGCAAAATATCAATACAAATATACTTTGAAGTGCAAAATTTCCGTCTTTGTTTTGAATGCAAATTTGTCCAATGACTAAAATTGAATGAACATATGCATATGAACATAATTAAAACTATTAGGCACATATGACCTAAGCAGTAACATGCACTTCTTTAAATAAATAGGGAATACCTTCACAGAGTTATTCCATTAACATCCTCCTCAACAAAATTACTCACAAAGTCTCTTTACATAGGATAATCCCCGACCAGAGTCTCAATCTCTTGGCAGCTCTCTCTCCAGCTAAGTCGATTTTTAAAGTTGAAGCCTCGTGGATCTCTTCCTAAAAGAAACTCACTTCCCCAACATGGTTTACTTCCACAACATGGTTTATTTCCCCAAGGGTTTATTTCCCCAACAGGGTTTATTTCCCCAACAAGGTTTATTTCCCAAACATGTTTTATTTCCCCAACAACAATCGAGGAACCACAAAGTTCCCCAGTCGAGTACATCCTCCCCAACCGAGTATGTATTCCATCGGCATAGTCCATTCTCCCCAGCTGAGCCCATTATTCCCCAACTGTGTATATCCTCCCCAAGCTGAGTCTGTCCTACCCGATTGAGTCTACACTTTCCAGTTTGAATTTTCCTTTCATATTATTGCAAATCATAGGGCCACAACCCCTGATCCCCAGTAAATATGTCATCAAAGCCTTATTATTTCCAAAAAGATACTATGAATCCTGGACCCGACCAGATATTAGCACAATTTTCAAGTTATTACTGAAGCCTGGACCTGACCAGATAATAGTTTAACTTCTTCAATTGCTGAAGCCTGGGCCCGACCAGATAGCAGTTTAATTCCTACAAAATCATTAGCAAAACTCCTCTTCTCCAGTAGAGTTTGCCACTATCCCTAGTGAATTACTGAAACCTGGACCCGACCAGATAACAATTTGAGTATCTGAAACCTGGACCCGACCAGATAACAGTTTGAGTATCTGAAACCTGGACCCGACCAGATAATAGTTGATCTCAATTTCAAGATACTATGAAACCTAGACCCGACTAGATAATAATCTAACTCTTCAAAGATATAGAAGAACCTGGACTCAACCCGACCAAGGTTTAACTTCTTTTACCCAGTAGAGTTTGCCTCTGCCATAACAAATTACTGTGAAACCTGGATCCGACCAGATATCAGTTTTCAATTTCATCTTTTCAAGCAAGTTGTTATGAATCCTGGATCCAACCAGATAGTAATTACCCTTAGAGATTCGTTTTGAAACCTGGAAACTGACCAGATAACAACTAAATCCCCAAACAGTTTATGGTGAAACCTGGACCCGACCAGATAGCAATTGACCTCATCAACCTCAGAAATCTGCAAAGCCTCGACCCGACCAGATAACAATTTTTCAAACAGTTTATTGTGAAACCTGGAGCCCGACCAGATAACAACTAACTATGATCCCCAGAGAGACACTAGGAAGTCTGGACTCGACCAGATGATAGTACAACTTTCCAAAAACCATGAAACCTAGACCTGACCAGATAGTAGTTACCACTTCAAAGTTACCGCGAAGCCTGGATCCAACCAGATAACAATTAACTTCCGTATCCACAACAAGTTGTTGTGAAGCCTGGATCCGACCAAATAACTATTCAATTTCAAGATTTTTTTGCAAAGCCTGGAATCCGACCAGATAACAGTTAATTCGTCTCTTCCCCCAGTAAGTTGCCGTGAAGCCTGGATCCGACCAGATAGCAGTTGACTACTTCATCCTCAGCAAATAGTGAAGCCTAGATCCGACCAGATAACAACTGACATTCAAGAGATATTCTCCAGTGAAAGCATCCTTTCAACAAAGTTTGAAGATATGCATATTCTTCATCCCCAATGGCAATCAGGGATTCAACCCCCCATAATTTCCTCAACAGCAGTCAGGGATTTATTTTCCCGGACAAAAACATACATATCACGTTCATACATCATAACATGTACATACCATATGCATTTAACATAATACCATATCTGGTGAACATCATGCAGGCATCTGCATTTTACTAACTCTTTTTCTCATAGGTAAAACATCAAGTTTTAGTATAAATCAACAAGATATTTGTGCTGATATTTCTTCCAGTGTTTACCAACATTCCTCCAAATGGCATCTATAAGCCCATTCACCATCCATCTTCGAGTGCAAATTTCTGGGCACTCTAGTGTTCAATCATCTTTCACCTTCAAGTCACGAATGGCAGATCCGCCAATCTAACTCTTCAGGTTTAAGAAGATTGAATAGGGACAGCTGTTGTACCCCAAAATTTTCCCTCTCATTTATCAAGTAATCTCTCACAAGATCTCCTTCGGTTCAATACTGCATTAGGTTTGATCAGCTCAAGACACCTCCTTAAGCACTGATGACCAAAATTAGGGTTTGAGATTGCACAAGGATAATTTAACTTTCCATGCTTCATATGACTTTCATGGATCATTATGGACCCCCAAGATTACTCATGTCAAGTTTCAAGCCTTAGATCACACTTTTGCTCAGTCAATTGAGCAGTTGACCTAAAAATCAGTTGTATTGGGGAAAAAAGTCAACTATGGCCAATTTACAGTCAACCTTCATAATTTTTTATCCACATAAATATTATAAACTCATGTATCATTTGATCAAGTTTGAACCATAATTCCTCAAGAAATTTGATCAAATTATCAAAAGGGCAAAATGGTCAAAATTAGGGTTTTGACAAAGAAAGGGCAATTTCTGATTTTTGACCTAGCAAATGGTCAATTGGTTTGAATAATGGTTTCAAGAGTTCAATTGCATATTTTTGATCTAATGGCATGACCTAAAACATTGCTCAAGATCAATTGGATTGATAGTGAATTCTCAGTCAACTGATCAAAAGTCAACTGTACACTGAAAAGTCAAACTTTGACTTTTTGGTCAAAATCCAATGTCAAAGATCACAATTCATCAAAACATGTCAAAATATGAAACTTGTTCATAAAGAAATCAAAAAGTCAAGATTTCATTTTGAAAAGTCAAAGTTTTCTAACTTAGAAATTTTTGTAAGTGTTTAAAACTTTATGTTTTTTCACAACTTTGAGTAAATTTTTCACCATGATGCAAGAGGATTAAAAAGAAACTTTCAACATGAAAGTTGTAGATATCCATGATATCTACAACATTTCTTTACACAACTTCTTATAAAAATTCTTGGATCTCAAGTTATTAATTCATAAAGTCACGGTCTTGAAATTGAACACTTAGTGAAATTTTGCCCTAGTTTTGGTCAGGATTTTGACCTAATTCATGGCACTTTTTCATATAGCTACAAAGGTAATTTTCAAAATTGATTCAAAGAGGGGTTGTATAGCACATTACAAGATTTCCAAAATGTCCAAGAACTCCTTGAGATCATTTGTGAGCAAGGAGAATCGAAGAGATGAAGTTAGGGTTTTTAAACTTAAATTACAAGCCATTTCATGATGAACAAAAAATTCAAATCCAAGCCTAGGCTGCATAATCTTTGCTTTGCAGGCATAAAACTTGTTTGTAACTCCATAATTAAATTTTTACACAGCTGATAGAGCTTTAATCCAAGCACTTGAGCCTTTATCCAAGTTACATTTCCATTTATGGCACAAAGTTGCCATTTCCATTTTGATAAAACACTACTTTTGCAATTGTCAAGTTCTTGAGCTTTGCACTTGTTCTTTCTGCACACACAACCCCTATAAATCAAAAGAAGTGTGTGTAAAGCCTCTTTGAGCTCAGAACATGCTTGTACAACACTTTAAGTTTTGTCCTCTCACTTTTCTTCAAAAGTAAGTCATAGAGCCAAAAGGCTAGAACTCAGAAACCATGAGTGCATTTGATCTCTAACATTTTCCATACATATACACAAGTCTATTGCAACATAACACACGAATGCTAAGACCCCAAAACACTCCCAAGCACTCTGCAACTCAGAATCTGCCTTAACTTGACAGTTTTGAACCTCACATAGCCATCTCCAAATCCACTCGTGCGTATTGAGTTTTAACCATCCAAACACTTAGTATACATCATATCAAAGTGATCCACACCCCTATTTCTTGATTGTAACTCCTCCATCACCATCCATCATTTCCAAATTTGAAGCTTGCAACTTGACTTGAGTTGAGTTGAGAGTTTCAGCTGTCCTCAAAGCAAAGTAGGAGTTGTAACATACTCAAGGAGGTCCAGGCAAGCTACAAAAATCATCAGGCTATCACAAAGGTTGCTCAAACTGCATACACGACTCCAACTGCAAGAGGTAAGTTTTCAAACTTCTATCTCTTCATACAAGCATCATTTTATTTTGATTTGTAAAGATAAAATGTAGATACCATTGCCACGAAGCTATACATATCCATAGTTTGCATTTATATGGCCTGAGCTTAGAGAATTTTAGAGTTGAAGTTTTCTGAAATTTTTAGGTTTTGAATTAGGGCCATAAAAATTCTCATTCATTTTTGACTGTTAGCTTAAGTTATTTACATGGTTGGATTCGTGGGAAGAAATGCCACAACTTTCATGTTTGAACTTTTCATTTTTGTTGAGAGATGAAGAAGTTACATGTCCTTTGGCTGGAGGTTGAAGATGAAGTGTAATCAGGGCGCGTTTTGTATTATGTATTTATCCTTTCACACAAGTTAACAGATGTATCACCGCCCCAGTGGTTAAAGCGCACGCCTGTCACCCTTAGGTCCTGGGTTCAAGTCCCAGCGTGACCTTTTGTTATTTTTCACTATTTTTTGACATTTTCTAAGCTTTTTTACAGCGCCTGGGCCTTTGTGCCGGGCCTCTCATTTTTGCTGACTCCTAACCTTGATTTACTTCAGCACCCCCTGGCCCATTCCTTTTAATTATTTCATTTTTCCTATTTTTTTATTTTATCATATTTTATTTAATATTTTTGTTATTTATTATTATTAGCATTATTATTATTTTTATTAATAAAAAAATCTAAATACAAATATTTTTATTTATTAGTCATACTTATATATTTAATTTCTCTATAAAACAAAAAAGATTAAAAAAACATTTTCTTAAACAAATTAATTTCTTTTTTCTTAAGTATATAATTTTTAGACTTAGGTTAAATAATATATTATTTTATTTTCTTAGTTAAAATTAATTTAGAACTTAGGTTATTTTAATTAATTAATCTTCATTATATTTTCATTAATTTAAAACCTTTTCATAAAAAACCCTAAAAATCCTTTTCAAATTAATTTCTTTTCTTAATTAGTTTAAGTTAATTTTATTTAATTTTAATTAATCATTTTCTTTAATTAGGTCAAGACAAAACCCCTTTCATAAAAAAACAACAAAAATCATTTCTTTTTCCATTTATATTCTTGCATTTTATTTTCAATTTTGTACAATATTCAATATGGTTGTAATAGATAATTAGGTTTAGTTTTCTTGCAATCCCCATTTGTAAATTTGTACACCCCCTTCCCTAATGATGTAATAGTGTAGTAATTTTACTTCTCGCAATTTATCGCTTTATATAAATGCTAATAATTAGGGTTTGTATGAGAAGATAAAATCAACAAGTAGCAAACCCTAATCAAAGACTAAACAAAGCATGAAAATCAATACACTTGCACACAAGAACCCCTAGGGTAAAATCCACCTGGTTGCCTTATAAAAATGGCCATATTATGCATGTGAGGTATCTTAGCAAAAACAAGCAAAAATACAAGATCATAGTCCCTCGATGGTGCTATCTATGTTGCCTTTTCAAAATGATCTTAGTCCCTAAAGAAAGATGCTAAGATACCTTGCAACATTGCTAATCATGGTTATACGATGACCCATGCCCGTCCCATTTACATTCAAAGATAGGGTTACTTACCAAATCAATGGTAAGATAACAATGTCAAAGAGAACTGGAAATAAACATGAGAGACTTTTGAGTAGGTAGAATGTTCCTAGTTACTTGCTCACTTTCAAAACAAAACATCCTTGCTATTTTCAAAACAAACACCAACACTTTCAAAAAAACATCTTTTAAACTTGAAACATTTTCAAAAGATCAACATCTTTGTATACATTCTTACGACCGAGAATCATTACAAAGTTTGCCTAAACAATGGCCTCTTTACAAAATACTTTAAAAAACCACACAAAGCACATTTTCAAACAAAAGTGAGTGATCTAGCAAGCAACTAAGAGCCCATAGATAATTATGGATGAAAAGGGTGCTAATACCTTCCCTTTTCATAATCTACCCCCCCGAACTCAAGAAAACATCTCTAAAGATCTTTCCTATTCTTTTCATCCTTTCCTTATTGGATAAAACAAAAGTCAGTGGCGACTCTTGCTAACTGTAACATTTGCGATAAAACGCAAAACAACCAAGTCAGTTCTCCCATTGTGTTACACATATGAACATGATTAAACTTTTAGCAAATATATGTTCCAAAACAGTGACAAGCATCTCCTTAATTACATTTGAGATATCCCCACAGAGTTATTTCATTATCATTTTGCTCATAAATTTGGATTCATAAACTCCACAACCAGAGTTTCAATCTTAGAAAGATTCTCTCCTCAAGTTGAGTTGGTCTCAAAAGGGAGCCTTAGAAAATTCTTCTTAAAGAATATCCTCCCCAACAATTCATCTGATATCCTTTTCAACAGGGTTTATTGCCTCAGCAAGTGGCAAGATCCCCCAACTTGTGTTTGCCTCTCCGACTACTACAAATCAAGGGATCACAACCCCTCTTCCCCAGTAGACTTTTCTACAATCCCCAATAAGTTACTGTGAAGCCTGGAACCCGACTAGATAATAGCTCCTCATCCTCCCCAGCAAGTAAGTGAGAAGCTTGGAACTCGACCGGATAACAACTAATCTTCATGAAATAATTCCCCACCAGAGTAATGAACGACTAGAAATCCTGAACTCTTTTCCCCAAGCATGAGATCAATGCTCTATATAGAGTCTTCTCAAAAATATTCCCCAGCGGAGTCTCTCCTCGAACAACAAACCAGGAACTCCCAACATAAACGCTCTAAGCAAAGTTGAAGATACACATACTCTCCATCTCTAGCAACAGTCCAGGATTTCATTTCCCGATGCTCACCAACATTTTGTCAAGGATTTATTTTCCTAGACAAAGATACACTTCAATAACATTTCACATTCATACATCATATTACATACATGATAAATGCATACAACATGATCTCACTTATTCTGAGAACATCATCAAGCCATGCATACATCCGCATGCAACTAACCCTCCTCCTTGCAGGAAAGATCAACAAAGACCTCTTCTGGTTAGATTTATTTCTTCCAATTAAAGACAGGCGAGTCAAAGACCTCTTCTGGTTAGATTTATTTCTTCCAGTTAAAGACAGGCGAGTCAAAGACCTCTTCTGGTTATATTCATTTCTTCCAGTTAAAGACAGGCGAATCAAAGACCTCTTCTGGTTAGATTTATTTCTTCCAGTTAAAGACATGCCATTGTACCCCAGAATTTTCCCTCTCGTTTCTCAAGAATTTCCTCACAAGATCTTCCATGACTCAAATTTAGGTTTGGATTGACACAAGGGCAAAATGGTCAAAATGCACCCTGAAAAATCAAACTTTGACTTTTGGATCAAAATCAAGTTTCAAGAATCACATTTCATCAAGACATGTTAGAATACAAAGTTTGTTTCATTAAGAAAATCAAAAGTCAAATTTGCTTTGGAAAAGTCAAAGTTCAAAACACTTAGAAATTTTTCTAAGTGTTAAGAAAATATGACAAGTTCAGAACTTCTGGCCAGATTTTCATCATGATGCAAGATGATTCAGGAAGAACTTCTAACACAAGAGATGTAGATCTCAACGAGGTTTAAAACATTGTAGAACATAACTTCTCCTATAAATGCTTGGATTTCAAGTTATAGATCTTTGAAGACACGTCCAATGAAACTAAAGCACTCAGTAAATTCTGGGCATTTCCAAGACAAAATTTGGTTAGAACTTCTGGGCTATTTTCCACATAGGTTCAATCAGAGTTTGCGAAGATGATTTCAAGAGAGGTTGCAAAGCACGTTACAAGCTTTTTGAAAAGTCTGAGAACTCTTTTAGATCATGCTGGAACAGGAAGATTTAAAGATCAGAAGTTGGACGTTTGTTCTTAATTTAAGTTATGTTTATGTTGAACTTATGATCCAATTTCAAGCTATGATACATAATATCATGTTGCAGGTTTTCTGGTTTGTTAAATCTCATCATCATTTAATGCTCACACCTACTTTTGAGTCTTTATCCAAAGGATTTTCCCACGTGTGGCATAGAAGTACCATTGTTGTCCTTGGAAGGTAAATGTTGTACAAAGTTTATGTTTGGCCCATGCTTTATTTTTGTTTCTGAAGGTACTTCTCCATAAATCTTGCCTACAAAACCAGATTAGGCACGGCTAAAAGCTGCTAACCACTCTATTTTGCCTTGAACCATACTTGTCAAAACTTGCTTCAAGAACAAGTCAGCGCCATAACACATGATGGTTGTACTCTTGACTTCTCCAAGCTCCTAAATCCTTTGCCTACAAATTGAACTTCATTTGCAATTGTTAAAGGGGGGAGAATTTGAAAAAAAAAGCCTTGAAACTGTGCTGAAATTTCCCAAGAATTTGAAACTGCAAACATAAACACAAAACCCGCTAGTTCTCTGATTTCTGCATTCAAACTCTAGTTTTTATTGTGTGTTTTTGAACCTAATCATCCATATTGTTTCTAGAATACACATAGAAGTTTTCCCAACCTCTGTTTTCAAACTGTAAAACAACATTCACCACTCTCTGTTTCAAAAACCAGAATTTTGCACCTTGGCTGCACCAGAGCTTTCCCATCATTCATAGCTCAAGCTAAGAGTTATTTCAGCTTTCTGAGAACTTGAGGAAGCTGATCAAAACATCACAGCAACCTGAACCAGGCTCTAATTCACAGAACAATTTCTAGCTTCCAGGTAAGTTTCTTCTGGTATCTGTCTCATTACTTAGGTTGTTAGACTTGCATTTCCAAAGATACAATGTAGACATCATGACTCTGATTCTGTACATATTTATGAATTTCATGTATTTTGCCTAAGTAGAGAGAGTTTCAGATCAGAACTTCTTGAGGAAATTAGGTTTCAGAATTAGAATTAGCCAAATTCATGCTTGCTTCTGATTTACAGTTCTGATGCTTTATATTTATGAAACCATGATGAAATTTGCCATAACTACTATGTTTGCATTTTTCATTTTTTGTTGAGAAATAACTAAGTTGCAAATGCTCTGGCTGGCATGGAGAACAAGATAAAGTTCATCATCAGAACTTACTTTGTGATACATATTTATGTGTTTGCTTCTAATACCGGATGTATAGCCACCTCAGTGGTAGTGAGTGATCGCATAAGACATTAGTGTTAAGGGTCCTGAGTTCTAGCCCTAGAAACACATTTTTATGTTTATTTCTTGACATTTTTACCACATTATTTGGACCAGAACTTCTAGATAAACCCCCTTCAGTTGTTTGTCAAAATAGTGATCCTGGACCAGAACTTCTAGATACTCCTCTCCAATGGCATTGACACCTCACATACCCATTATCAGAACTTCTAACTTGCCAGTAACACTAGAAATTCTAGGTCTCCAGCTGCATAAGAACTTCCAGACTCTCTCAACAACCAGAACTTCTGACCTTTCAGTAACATCTGAACTTCTAGGATTTCCTTTATTCTCAGCAACCCCAGAACTTTAGTGCACCCGGATCCAGAACTTCTGGCCTTCCCCATTTCTGCTAACATTTTCTTTCTGCTTTGCAGTGCATCAGAGTCAGAACTTCTGCTCCTTATTTCTCTCCTTTCAGCAATGCGCTGATTCTGTTTCTTTTTCTCTTATTATTTTTATCATCACTTCTATTTTCACTAATCAAAAACACCAAAAATATTTTATATTCACATACTTTATTTTATTTCTTTTAAAACAAAAAGATTAAAATATTTTCTTAAGCAAATTTATTTCTTCTCTTAACAAAAACAAAACAAGTCTATTTTATATTTCTTGTACATTATTTAAATATGGTTGTAATAGATAATTAGGACTTTAATTTCTTGCAATACCCATTTGTAAATTTGTATACCCCATCCCCAAATGATTGTAATAGCGTAGGATATTTACTTTCCGCAATTTATCGCTTTCATATAAATGCTAGTAATTAGGATTTGTATGGGAAAATAAAATCAATCTTAGCAAACACTAATCCAAGATAAATCAAGCATGGAATACAAACACTATTCACACATGCACCCCTAAGGGTTAACTCTACTTGTTGCCTAAAAATGGCCATGTTATGCATGTGAGACATCTTAGCAAAAACAATAAAAAACACAAGATCATAGTCCATCGATGATGCTTCGAATGTTGCCTTATAAATGATCTTAGTCACTCGAGAGAAATGCTAAGATATCTCACAATATTGCTATCATGGCTATGCGATGACCCACACTTGTCCCTTTACATCCAATGATGGTGCTTCTTACCAAACAATGGTAAGAAAGCAACATTTAAAGGAATAAAAGAACACTAAAGACTTTTAAGTAGGTAGAAACGTTCTTAGTTGCTTGCTCATTTTCAAAACATAAACACCTTTTCAAATGCACCGACACTTTCCATGAAATCTTTTCAAAAAGTCCAACACTTTGTATACATTCTTATAGAGACGAGAATCATTACAAAGTTTGCCTAAACGAAGGAGATTTTCAAAATACTTTCAAAAATCACCACAAAGCACACTTTCAAACAAAAGCAATGATCTAGCAAGTAACTAAGAGCCCATAGATAACTATGGATGAAAAGGGTGCTAACACCTTCCTTTTTCATAATCTACCCCCCGAACTCAAGAAAATAATCTCAAAGGTCTTTCCTATTATTTTCACCCTTTCCTTTATTTGGGTAAAAGAAAAGTCGGTGACGACTCTTGCTATCCGCAACAATTGCGATCAAACACAAAACATCCCAAGTCAGTTCTCCCACCGTGTTATAGAACTGGTGACTCTGCTGGGGATTTTTCTTAAAAAGTGGGGTTACCTTAGGGCTAGATCACCTTTACTTGCTTTCATTGTTTGACTTGATTACTTTACATTATGGTTCCTTGTTTGGGCTTGTTTTGATCCTCTACCCGGATCTGGGATACCTTTTAGGTAAGTAGCAATAGATTGTGGAAACTGTACGGCGTAGATCGATATGGTTGAAACAATGGCTATGTTAGTGTGACACATTTGTTGGTACCGGTATCCCATGTGTTGAATCGAGGAGAATACGGGGCCGCTGAGCAGCGTCAGGAAGCACTAACTGACCTTAGAACCTTAAATGACCAACTTGGCCATTAGGAAGTAGTGAGATAGCCAGTTTCGATGGAAAGCTAAAAATTGGTTGATACTCGATACTACACTCATTGAGATTGGACTTTTGGGACATCTCAGCCGCAAGAAAAGATTGATTATGCTGAGACAATGCCTAAAAGAAAGGTCAATGATATTGAGATCCTTTAGAACCCGGTTACTTTCTAGGATATGTTGAGCCAACTAAACTTCAAGAGGGTACTTACCTATCAACTCCATGCAATCCTAAACCTAATGACTTATCTGCTTTGTGTGTACATAACAACTTGCTTACTTGTACATAACATCATAAACATCATAACATCATAAGAATTCTCACTAGCCATTTCAAGGATTTAGGAATTTATCTTTGTTTTGTTTTGTAGGCCATGAATTTCGTCCGAAGAAACACCATAAGAATCAACTTTGTGAAAGCACACCCTCAACTCCAAGAGTTAGCATCAAGGGTACCTGAAGACTCTCCTTTCACCAAGAAATATGGTCGACTCCTCGATTTGAGTACCTCCAATTTCCAAGAAGAGATGACGTGCATGCTTTTCCAATTCTTCAATCCCATGCATCATTGCTTCATTTTCCCTGACTATCAGTTGGTGCAACCACTAGAAGAATTCTCTCTACTATTAGGAGTGCCCGTGCTTGATCAAGAACCATTCACCGGTTTAGAAGGGATTCCGAAACCTGAAGTCATTGCCGAAGCCCTGTATCTGAAGAGAGCTGACATTATAGAAAATTGGGAGACAAGAAGTGGAGTTAAAGGGTTCCTGGCCAAATTCTTATTGGAGAGGGCTCGTTCATTTTGGGAAGATATGGATTTTCATACCTTTAAAGATGTCCTGGCCCTTCTCATCTATGGTTTGGTTCTATTTAACAACTCGGACCAATTCATAGATGTGAACGCCATCAAAATCTTTCTCTCTCATAATCCTGTACCTACCTTCTCACAATATTTCTACTAGGATAAGATTGCACAAGGTTTGATCAGCTCAAGATACTTCCTCAACACTGATGACCAAAAACTAGAGTTTAAATTTACGCAAGTATAATTGAATTTTAATTCCCCCTGTAATTTCCCTGGATCATATTGGATTTCCAAGCATAAGTTCAAAGAGGAGACTATTGAAAGAGCAAATCAAATAAATTGGATTTTTATGATAAAATTGAAGAAAAATAAGCTTGCTTTGATTCATGCTTAGCTTCGAATGAACTCTCTCCTACACGCTAGCTTCGACTGGGTTTGGTTTCCATTTGAAACAGATTCCTTCAATTCAGAAGGAAATGACCTCTTGAAAGCTTCCTTCAATTCAGAAGGTAGTGGCTTCATACAAGTTTCCTTCGATTCAGAAGTTAGTGGCTTCATACTAGTTTCATTCGATTCAGAAGGAAATGACCTTTTGAAAGCTTCCTTCAATTCAGAAGGCATTGGCCTTCTGAAGGTTTCCTTCGATTGCACCAGTTGCATCTTATATGATTACTTTGATTCATAAAATAGGGACCTCCTGCATGCAAGCCTCGTTTTGGCATTTAGGCTTCCTACACACATCTTTTGATTGCACCATTTACTCCCTGCACACATCTTTCAATTGCACCATTTACTCCCTGCATACATCCATCGATTGCACCATTTACTTTCTGCATACATCCTTCGATTGTATCATTTAGACCTCCTGCATGCATCCTTCACTTGGACATGTGGCCTTCTTCGAATACAAGATTTGGTTACATCCTTCGTTTGGGCAGGTGGCCTCCTTCAATGCAAGTTTAATCCATAAGCTTCGTTTGGGCGTTTTGCTCCCTTCGAAGCAACCTTCTTTGATACATTTCTAAAAACCTTCGACACACAAGTGGAAAAAAATTTTTTTTGAAGGAACACTGATCAAATCCATAGGCCATGCTACATGATATTACTTTACAGGCCTTAATGCTTGTGTTTCACTCTATAATTAATTGTTTACATCATGAATTAAGCTATTATCCAGGTAATTAAGCCTTTGTCCAAAAGATTTTTTCATGAAGTAAACTTGCTAGTACAAGATTTGTCTTAAGCCCATATCTTGCTTAAATCCTGTTTATACTTCACCAAAAGTCATGGAAATCAGCCACTTTTAATCCATAACTTTGGTAATTCACCTCGGGATTATGGAAAATCTGACATAACTTAATATTCACGTTTCAGCCAAGCCATATTTTGTTCAAACTCCCAAACCTTTTCTCTATAAATAGAGAAACCACTAACAAAGAAAGGGTTCAGATTTTTTGCTGTATGTGAAAATCATCAAACTCTCAAACTCTCAAAATCTCAAACTCTCAAATTCACAAATTCTCAAACACTCTCAAACACTCTCAAACATTCAAGCTCTAAAACTCTCACAAAAGAATCCCAGATCACTACAATATAACAAATCCTTCGATTCACTCCCCTAAACTACAATATGAAAAATCCTTCAATTCACTCATAACTATCACCCCCCTTAGATTCAGTGATTGTCCAAACAAAGCAGCAACTAAGCTAGTTCAAGGAAGGTCCCTAAAGTTTTGATCCATCGTTCCTGGAAGCCATATACAAACTCTTTTGATTGAAACTTAAGGAGGTAAGTTTCCATACATTATCCTCATTCTGTTCGGGATTGTAATCTCTAATAAAAAAGATAGCTCCATGAGCAAAAGCCCCTGTCATAATAAATCCTGCAATGTATTAATGATGAGTATATAACGCAGAAAGCTCGAAACTTTTTCATTCCAGCATCATTTTAACATACAAAATAAAGGAAAATGTAGATATCATATCTAGGAAGTTGACCATGCCTTAACCTTTGATTATTACCGCCTATGTGCTGAGAATCTTAACTATGACTAGTTAGCCTTTGATTTTGGGGTCAAATAAACTTGTGCTAACCCTTGGCATGTAGTTTTCAAAAGTTACTTTTGTTAGATTCATTTTTAAACTTTAGACAGTTTCTCTATGTCCTTCGATTGGCTGAACATAGAGGCCTTTCGAATCTCAACTTGGGAGTCTTGCATTCCTGAAATCGAAAGAAGAAGCTGGGCATGTCAAACAATCAGAAACAAGTTCATCTTGTATCCAATTGAAGCTGCCTTATGAATGGATGAAACAGACCACCGCAGTGATACAAACAACGCACGTGAAAGGCATTTATGTGTAGGGTCCTGAGTTCAAACCTTGGTAGGACCAAAACTGTTTTTATCTTTTGTTTTGTTTCTTTTTTCTTTTTAACAAACTTCAAATATTTTTCTAACCAATCAAAACAACTCCTTTTGAGTTGATTTTTTACACACTATTTATTTACAAGTTTTATTTCATGAATATATAAAAATATCACAAAAAAATATTTTATTTTCATAATTACTTTAATTAATCAAAACTTTTCCTTAACAAAAATCAAAACAAAGTTCTTTTTTATTTTCATTTCAATTCTAGTACATTTATTCACATTCAATATGGTTGTAATAGATATTTAAAATTTTATTTCTTGCAATCCCCATTTGTACATTTGTATCCCCATCCCCAAGTGATGTAATAGCATAGTAAAATTACTTTCCGCAATTTACCGCTTTCATATAAATGCTAATAATTAGGGTGTGTATGGAAAGATTAAAACCAATGCTTAGAAAACCCTAAATTCAAGACAAAAATGCATTCAATCAAACACACTTGTACACATGCACCAGGGTTAACTCCACTTGTTGCCTTGAGAAAATGGTCATAATATGCATGTGAGACGTCTTAGCAAAAACAATCAAAATATCATAGTCCCTAGATGACGCTTCGAATGTTGCCTTACAAATGATCTTAGTCCCTCAAGAGAAATGCTAAGATATCTTACAACATTTCTATTCATGACTATACGATGACCCACACCCATCCCTTTACATCCAAAGATAAGGTTTCTTACCAATAAATGGTAAGATAGCAATGTCAAAGGAAGGAAGAAATGAACCAAAAGACTTTTGAGTAGGTAGAACGTTCTTAGTTGCTTGCTCACAATTCATCTTCAAAAAATAAACATCTTTCAAAAATACACCAAACACTTTCAAAACATGAAATATTTTCAAAAAAGTCCAACACTTTGTATGCATTCTTATAGAGACGAGAATCATTACAAAGTTTTCCTAAACGAAGGCGCTTTTCAAAACTACTTTCAAAACCCACCATAAAGCACATTTTCAAACAAAGCAAGTGATCTAGCAAGCAACTAAGAGCCCATAGATAACTATGGATAAAAAGGGTGCTAATACCTTCCCTTTTTATAATCCACCCCCAAACTCAAGAAAATAATCTCAGAGGTCTTTCCTGTTATTTTCACCCTTTCCTTATTGGATAAAAGAAAATCTGGTGGCGACTCTTGCTATCCGCAATGTGATACGGTGGGAGAACTGACTTGGGTGTTTTGCGTTTGATCGCAAATGTTGCGGTTAGCAAGGGTCGCCACCAACTTTTCTTTTATCCAAAAAGGAAAGGTGAAAAAGCACAGGAAATACCTTTGAGATTATTTCTTGAGTTCGGGGGGTAGATTATGAAAAGGGAAGATATTAGCACCCTTTTCATCCATGGTTTTCCACGGGTTCTTAGTTACTTGCTAGATCACTTGCTTTTTGTTTGAAATTGTGATTTGTGTGGTTTTTGAAAGTATTTTGTAAATAGGCCATTGTTTAGGCAATCTTTGTAATGATTATCGTTCGTAAGAATGTATACAAAGGTGTTTGATCTTTTGAAAATGTTTTCAATTTTGTAAGATGTTTGAAAGTGTATGTGATAGTTTTGAAAATAGCAAGGATGTTTATTTTGAAATGGAGCAAGTATTTAGGAGCAATCTAACTACTCAAATGTCTTTCTTGTTCATTTTCTTTTCCTTTAACATTGTTGTCTTACCATTGATTTGGTAAGCAACCCTATCTTTGGATGTAAATGGGACGGGCGTGGGTCATCGTATGACCATGATTAGCAAAGTTGCAAGCTATCTTAGCATTTTTCTTTAGGGACTAAGATCATTTTGAAAGGCAACTTAGATAGCATCATCGAGGGACTAGGATCTTGTGTTTGCTTGCTTTTGCTAAGATACATTACATGCGTAATATGGTCATTTTGTATAAGGCAACCAAGTGGGATAACCCTAGGGGTGCTTGTGTGCAAATGTGTTGTTTTCATGCTTGATTTAGTCTTGAATTAGGGCTTGCTATTTATTGGTTTTAAGTCTTTCCATACAAACCCTAATTACTAGCAATTGTATATAAAGCGATAAATTGCAGAATTTTAAAGTTACTACGCTATTACAACATTTGTGGGGAAGGGGTATACAATTGGTAAATAGGGATTGCAGGAAATTAAAACCCTAATTAGTCTATTATAACCAAATTGAATTTATACAAGAATTAAAATAAATAATGCACAACATGAATTAAATATGCGATAGGATAAATGTGAATAAAAATGGATATTTTGTTTGATGTTTTATGAAAATAAATTTTACCTTAACCTAATAAAATAAAGAAAATAATTTATTAAGTTTGAAATTGTTGAGAAAATATTTTAGATGAAAACCCTAATTCTATTAATCAAAAGAAGATAAGTTTAGGAAAAGTATTATTTTTTTTGGCATTTTTTATCTTGAAAATATTTATAGCATTATAAAATATTTTTTAGTCTTTTTGGTATTAAAATAATATATTTTAAATGGTGTGAAGAAAAATAAATAAATAATACAATATTAGTTAATTTTATAAGGTTTACTTAAATAAATAAATAAAGTATGAAGAATAAAAAAAATATTTTTTATTTATGGAAAAATAAAATAAAATAAGTCAAAATATAAACTATCATTTTTTTGTATTTTTTTATCATTTTTTAGTATTTAGAAAATATATTTGAGAAAATAAAAAAAAATATAAAATGAAGAAATAAAATAAAATTGGGCCAGGGTGCAAATATGAAACATGGGGGGGGGGGGGGGGGGGAGGAGGTTAGAAAATAAGTCAGGCCTAGAAGGTGGAAAGCCCATGCGCTGGAAGGAACAAAAAAAGACAAAAAATGTAAAAAATTGCAAAAAGGCAGCACTGAGGTTCAAACCCACGGCCTCTACCAATAACGCGCGCTGCCTTACCACTGGGGTGCTGTACATTCGTTAACTTAAATGAAAGAATAAACACATAAGGTAAAACGTCTCCATGACCTGTACTTCATCTTCAACCTTCAGCCATCCGGACCACCTGTATCTCATTCGTTTCTCAACAAAAATGGAAAATGCAAACATGAAAGTTGTGCTATTTTTCCTCACGAATCCAACCATATAACTTATGTAACCTAAAAGTCAAAGATGAAGATTAATTTTGCTGGCCCTAAATTTAAACCTAATTTTTTCAAAAAGTTCAAATCTAAAATTCTCTACACACTGTCAATATAAATGAAAACTATGGACATGTGTGATACGGTGGGAGAACTGACTTGAGGGTTTTGCGTTTTATCGCAAATGTTGCGGTTAGCAAGAGTCGCCACCGACTTTTCTTTTATCCAAAAGGAAAGGTAAAAAAAGCACAGGAAAGACCTTTGAGATGTTTTCTTGAGTTCGGGGGGTAGATTATGAAAAGGGAAGATATTAACACTCTTTTCATCCATGGTTTTCCATGGGCTCTTAGTTACTTGCTAGATCACTTGCTTTTGTTGTTTGAAAATGTGTTTGGTGTGGTTTTGAAACTATTTTGTGAAAGAGGCTATTGTTTAGGCAACCTTTGTAATGATTCTCGTTCGTAAGAATGTATACAAAGATGTTTGTCTTTTTGAAAATGTTTTCAATGTTTTGAAAATGTGTGTGTTTATTTTGAAAATAGAAAGGATAGTTGTTTGGAAATAGAGCAAGTAACTAGAAGTAATCTACCTACTCAAATGTATTTCTTGTGCATTTTCTATTCCTTTGACATTGTTGTCTTACCATTGATTTGGTAAGCAACCCTATCTTTGGATGTGAACGACATCTTTAAGCCCATCCCCGATAAGATTTTGTCACCTCTCCAGATAGCATCTCTAAGCCCATCTCTAAATGGCATCTTTAAGCCCATTCCCGCATCCATGTCTTGACGAGTGCAAATTTAAGGGCACTCTAGTGTCCAATCTCCTTTTACCTTCGAGCCACAAAAGGCAAATCTGCCAATCTAACTCTTCAAGTCCAAGCAGATTGAACAGGGGCAACCGTTGTACCCCAAATTTTGCCCTCTCTTTCTTCAAGAAATCATCTTGGATTCTCAGAGTCCCTCTGAAACAAATCCAAGTCTTGAATTATCATTTCTTCCCAAGCAAACCATTTACAAGAGCAAAATGATCACACAAGCTCTAAAGGCAACGCTTTTATCTTGAGAAAAATTAAATTCTAAACATTTGGAATTTTTCCCTAAAAATGGGTGTTTAAGAATAAGATAATACTTCAGAACTTCTGGACCAGCCTCCAGATAGAAACGATCAGAAGTTACAAGCTTGGCTCAACGCAGTCAGAAGTTGGCTCTTCAGCAGCTACATCAACTCAGTCAGAAGTTGCAAACGTGGTTCAACACGTAAGCCTCAAACAAAACATAGCTCTTTCAACAATTACGCAAGTTCAGCCAGAGTTTGCTAAAGGAATGCAAAGGAAGCAAGGAAGTCTGAAGGCTCCTTCAGAACATGCTGAAATCAGAAGATGAAAGGGTCATAAGAGTGGGTGTTACACTGATACAGAATCTCTAAGTCCAGGAGTTCCAGAAGCAAAACCAAGGAATGTGTCAGAAATTCAGGAGAATCTCCAGAATTTGCTAAGACAACAAGAGGCCAAGACCAGAGCATGGTTTACGTTGTTTTGGTAAAGCAGAACTGCTGATTCAAGTTTTTTTCCTATTATCAGAATATTGGTGTTGATAAGTCTCATCACTATTTAATGCTCATTAATGCTCCCAACCACTCCTGGACATTCATCCAAGGGGTCTCTTCATGTGTGGCTTGGTAAACGCCTTTATGCAGGTTTAGGCATGGGTCTACGCGCCACCGTCCACCTAAGAGGTCACTTCTCCCCAATCCATGCCTGCTGTTCTAGCCTAGGCTGAAAGGCTATCTATTATCACAACTTCCCAGGAACTTCTTTCAAAAAACAATTCAACCTCTGTTGGCGCCTTTAATGTTCAAGAAGCCACAAGAGCTTTGCCTATAAATAGAGAACCATTGTCCACTGAAAAGGGGCGTCCAAAAAAAACCAGAAAAATTGCTAGAAGAGAAACATAAATTTTTAGCAAGAAAGTACTGTGAAACTCTGCCAAAATCTCCAGTGTTTCATAACTTTGAACTTCTTACCTTCAAACTTCATCAATACCCAGCTTTCTTTGTGACTAAAGAACACCTTTTCAGCCTCTGACCATACATACACCTTCATCTACCCCTTTCAAAAAAGAACCTGTCCAGAACCCCATCAGAGCCAAAAGCTAGCTCTCATTCACAAACTTTTCCAACAGCCAGGTAAGCACCTGCTGAACTTCATCACGCTGCTAAGCATCATCAGCTTTGCATGCTCAAATACATAATGTAAACATCATGTTGCTGCTGTTTGTGTTCTGAGGATTTTCATACCTCAGAACGTTTTGAGTCAGCATAGAACCTGCCTGTGACCTTGTTGGTTCTGTCCCCTGAAACACTTTGACATTTGCTGAAGCTGTTCCAAACATGTTTTCTGTTTTGTGGAAAAATAACAAAATTACAGATGTTCTGACTAGCACAGGGAGAAGCCAAGTGCTGACTTTGAAGTTAGCACATCTAAAGCCTATTTTGCTGTAATAATATCAGAACTTCTGAGAATTATTGTATTCCCAGCAGGATCAGAACTTCTGATATCCCCACTAACAAACTTTTGTCTTGCAGCACATGGGGGTCAGAACTTCTGATCTTCCCACTAACAGGTTTCTGTTTTGCAGGTGCCAGAGTCAGAAGTTCTGACTCATACAGTTTAACCAAAAGGTTGATCATCTGGCAGCGGGCCTGAGTCAGAACTTCTGATGACCTCTCAGCAGCGCGCTGGCTCCCTCTCTCTTTCTCTCTATCTTGTTTTTGTTATTTTCTTTTCTTATCTATTTTTCTCGTTGAACCACCCCATGTACAAATATGTATCCCCACCCCCTAATTGTTGTAATAACGTAGGATTTTATATTCCTGTTTTTTATTGCTTTTAAATATAAATGCTAGTAATTAGGATGTGTATGGCAAGATAAAATCAATGAAATAGAAAATCCTAATTTAAAGATAAACTCTTGTATGCAATAAAACACACTTGCACACAAACACCCCTATGGTTACATCCACTTGTTGCCTTCAAAAATGGGCCATGTTACACATGCAAAGTATCTTGGTAAAACAAACAAAATCAAAAGATCATAGTCCCTCGATGACGCTATCTAAAGTTGCCTTATAAAAATGATCTTAGTCCCTCGAAAAATGCTAAGATACTTTGCAAAATTGCTATCATGGTCTATACGATGACCCACGTCTGTCCCGTTTACATCCTAACGCAAGGTTGTCCACCAAATACAATGGTGGAACAATACTGTTAAAAGGGTTAAAACATAGGAAAAATCTTTGAGTAAATTTAGGGGTAGACAACTCTTAGTTACTTGATCAAACTTGAAAAGAAAACATCCTTGCTATTTTTCAAAAACCCACTCCACAACACAACTTTCAAAACAACTTTCAAAACATTGAAATATCTTTTCGAAAAGACACACACCTTTGTAAAACATTTGAGTAAAGAATTGTTACAATGGTTGCCTAGACAAGGCATCTTTTTCAAAACATTTTCAAAACCACACACAAAAGCACCATTTCAAACAATTGAAAATGCAAGGCAAGTGATTTAAGCAAGTAACTAAGATCCCATGGATAACCATGGATAGAAAGGGTGCTAATACCTTCCCTTTCTATAATCTACTCCCCGAACCCAAGAAAACATCTCAAAGGTTTTTGCTGTGCTTTTTTAACCTTTCCTTAGGATAAAATAAAAAGTCGGTGGCGACTCTTGCTAAACCGAAACATTTGCGAAAACAAACGCAAAACCTCAAGTCAGTTCTCCCACCGTACCACACCATCCAAAAATGTTTGTTGAACTGTAAGTTGTAAGCTGAAAGAATGAGTATTAGAATGGCATCCGTGTCTGGAGCGTATCTGAGCTGTATCTAGACTTGGAATCTGAATGAGTAACATAATGGCCTCCACGTCTGGAGCATATCTGTACTATATTGTATCTGGAAGGTTGTATCTGAATGAGTACCAGAATGGCATCCGTGTCTGGAGCGTATCCGAACTGTATCTGAACTTGAAATTTGAATGAGTATCAGAATGACATCTGTGTATGGAGCGTATCTGTACCGTATCTAAAAGTCGAATCTGAATGAGCAACAAAATGGCATCCGTGTCTGGAGCGTATCCGCACTGTATCTGAACTTGATTCTGAATGATTATCAGAATGGCATCCGTGTCTGGAGCGTATCCGTACTGTATCTGAAAGTTGAATCTGGATGAGTATCAGAATGGCGTCCGTATCTGGAGCGTATCTGAACTGTATCTGATTGCTCATTGTTAATGGTAGCTGTTTAATCTTATCCTAAAAAGGGTAAAGTGTTAGCTGTAACACAAAGTTATGTTGCATGAAATGTATGATGCAATATATTTGCTTCATCAATGTTTATGATATGTAGATGTAATGTATGCGCATGTAAGCTGATTTACTGTATTACTGTTTGATTGAGGAAAATAAATCCTTGAACGCTGATGAGGATATATTGAATTTCCAACGTCTCGGGATTGAAGTACTGATGAACTCTTGTTGAGAGAAGTAAATTCTATTGTGAGGGCAATGCCATGTACTGCTTGTAAAATTTGCCTGGGGAATCTTGAGAATTTTGATGATTTCTACTGGGGATTAATAGTTTGAAGTTTTAGTTTCGCTGGGGATTTAAATGACGTACCATGGGGATTTCTTATGGAATAGCCTAAAGACGTTTTCCTATCCTTTCAACCTATCAGTAATTATATTTCTCATTTTGTTTATTTGTAAACAATAATTATGTTCAAATGCATATGTTCATTAATGAATCATTGGACGTTTTTGCAAATAAAACACAAGTGTAAAGAAAAAAGACAAATAGTTTTCTGTACTTTCAAAGAGATATCTTTGTATTTAACTTTGAATAAGTATTTTGTACAAAGGAGACAAACATCCTAGTAAGATAATGGTGCCATAAAGCAAAAAGAATTTATACAAAGAAAGATAGCTATGTGTAATAATCCCATGGGGTTCCCATTCTGCTATGGCCTTCGTATTTCTGAGCACCTTGTCTATTTGTTGCTTCATTAGAAGATGATTGAATTGATTAGAAACTCCGAGTTTGTCAGTGGAAGTTGAGAGGTTGTCCGCAAAGTGATCCGACGGGACATAGTCATACGCTTTAATTCCCTAACTTTTTCCCGGACCGCCCTTTCGGGTTTTCAGTCCACCGGGAAACCCTTTTTTGCCCAAGTCTCCCTTTCGAGTTTTTACCTTGCCGGGTGTACAAATTTTTATTTTATCCTTAATTTTTTCCTGAACCTTTTGGTTCGCCGGGATGCCCTTGTTTTTCCTAGGTGTGTCAACCTAGCGGGTCTCTTATGCGTAGTATCTTTTGACTATGTCCGTGTTCGCAGGGTGTGGCAAGTCATCACCGTCCATGGTGGTTAAGATCATTGCTCCACCGGATAATATGCTTTTTATTACAAATGGTCCTTCATAGGTAGGAGTCCATTTGCCCATAGGATCACTTTGTGACAAGATGATGCGTTTGATCACTAGATCTCCAACTTGATATACTTGTCGTCCGACTTTCTTGTTGAAAGCCTTGATCATCCATTTTTGATACATCTGACCATGGCAAACAGTAGTAAGTCTCTTTTCATCAATTAAGTTTAGTTGATCAAGTCGATTCTGGATCCAATCGTCCTCATTCAAACCTGCATCCTTCATAATTCTCAAAGAGGGGATCTGAACCTCAATAGGCAAGACAACCTCCATGCCATAAACCAAAGAATAGGGTGTTGCCCCAGTTGATGTGCGAGCCGTGGTACGATACCCGTGGAGAGCAAATGGTAGCATCTCATGCCAGTCCTTGTAGGTGACTGTCATTTTCTGTATGATCTTTTTAATGTTTTTATTTACAGCCTCGATAACACCATTCATCTTTGGCCGATAGGGGGAAGAATTGTGATGCTGAATTTTGAATTGCTCGCACAAGGCGGTGATCATAGTGTTGTTAAGATTTGTACCATTGTCGGTGATGATCCTTTCCGGGATACCGTACCAGCAAATGAGATTTTGCTTGATGAAGCGGGCAATGACATTCTTAGTATCTGATGCGAAGGAAGCTGCTTCAACCCACTTTGTAAAATAGTCAATGGCCACTAGAATGAAGCGGTGTCCATTGGAGGCTGTAGGCTTGATCTCCCCAATCATATCAATTCTCCACATAGAAAAAGGCCAAGGAGCCGTTAACACATTCAGAGGAACCAGAGGTAAGTGCATCTTATCAGCATAAATTTGACACTTATGACAGGTCTGAGAGTGCTGATAGCAATCTGCTTCCATGGAAGACCAATAATAGCCCGCCCGTAGGATTTTCTTCGCCATCGTATGCCCACTGGAGTGAGTGCCAAAAGTACCTTCATGTAATTCAGCCATGATCCTTTCTGCCTCAATCTTATCCACACACCGAAGCAGAACGGAGTCATGATTGCGTTTGTACAGGATGCCATTACTAAGGAAGAACTTAGCAGATAATCTCCTTAAGAACTTCTTATCATTGATTGAAGCTCCTTCCAGATATTCTTGAGCCTCGAGATACCTCTTGACTTCATGGAACCAAGGCTGGTCCACTACCTCTTCAGTATTAATCTCGTGACAATGTGCTGGTTCATCCATTCGTTTGATAGTGATCCGGGGAGCCTCGTTATCCCAATTAAGTTTAAACATAGATGACATTGTGGCTAGAGCGTCTGCTAGTTGATTTTCTTCTCGCGAGAAATGCTCGAAGGTAATCTCCTCAAAATGTGGTAGCAATGTCAAAACACGTTCTTTGTAAGGGATAAGATTTGGATGTTTAGTGTCCCATTCTCCTTTGATCTGACTGATGACCAAAGCTGAATCTCCGAACACATCTAAAGACTTGATTCCCAAATCTATGGCAGCCTTGAGACTAAAAATGCATGCTTCGTACTCCGCCATGTTGTTTGTACAATTGAAGCAAAGTCTAGCAGTAAATGGAGTATGACACCCTTCTGGAGATATGAGTACAACGCCGATACCATTACCAAGTGCATTGGATGCCCCATCAAAGAACAGGGTCCATCGGGATCCTTGTTTAGGTCTGTCACATGGTCTGATTTCTTCACGGTTATCTAATGTCATGATGTCTTCATCCGGGAATTCAAACTTCATGGACTGATAATCTTCTACAGCTTGATGAGAAAGATGATCAGCTAGCACATTTCCCTTTATAGCTTTATGGGTAGTATACTGTATGTCATATTCTGTTAGGATCATCTGCCATCTAGCTATCCTCCCAGACAGAGCAGGCTTCTCGAAGATGTACTTTATCGAATCCATCTTAGATATCAACAAGGTAGTATGAGTCAGCATATACTGTCTTAGCCGGCGAGCAGCCCATGCCAGAGCGCAACAAGTTTTCTCGAGCAGTGAATATCTGGTTTCACAGTCGGTAAACTTTTTTCTCAGGTAGTAAATAGCGTGCTCTTTTCGGCCAGACTCGTCATGCTGCCCAATACACACCCCATTGAGTTCTCTAAAACGGTCAGATACATGATCAATGGTCTTCCTTCGACTGGTGGCATCAAAACAGGAGGCTCTTATAAATACTCTTTAATTTTTTCAAAATCAATTTGGCATTCATCATTCCACTTGACTACTTGATCTTTCTTCAGTAGTTTGAAGATTGGCTCACAAGTAGCTGTTAGGTGAGAAATGAATCTGGAAATATAGTTCAGGCGTCCCAGGAATCCTCTAACTTCCTTCTCAGTACGAGGAGCAGGCATTTCTTGTATTGCTTTAACCTTGGCAGGATCAACCTCGATGCCTTTGTTACTGACAACAAAACCTAAAAGTTTACCGGACCGTACTCCGAATGTGCACTTGTTTGGGTTCAACCTTAACTTATACTCCTTCAATCTCTCGAACAACTTTTGCAAGTGATCAAGGTGCTCCTCTTCAGTTTGTGATCGGGCTATCATATCGTCTATGTGTAGACCTCTATTTCATGATGTATCATGTCGTGAAATAAGGCTACCATGGCGCGCTGATAGGTTGCCCCAACATTCTTCAGTCCGAATGGCATTACTTTGTAGCAGAATGTACCCCACTGTGTGACAAATGTAGTTTTCTCCTTGTCCTCAGGTGCCATTTTGATTTGGTTATAAACTGAGAATCCGTCCATGAAGGAAAATAGTTTGTGCTGGGCTGTATTGTCAACCTGGATATCGATGTGGGGATGTGGAAAATCATCTTTAGGGATGGCCCTATTCAAATCTCTATAGTCCACGCACATTCTTACTTTGCCATCCTTTTTAGGTACGGGAACAATGTTGGACCCCCATTGAGGATATGAAGTGACAGCCAAGAATCCAACATTAAATTGTTTCATGACTTCCGCTTTGATCTTCTCCAACATGTTAGGTCTCATGCGACGGACTTTTTGTTTTACTGGTGGACAGTCTTCTCTTGTGGATAGACGATGTACCACGATGTCTGTATCAAGTCCTGGCATGTCTTCGTATGACCAGGAAAAGATCTCGACATAATCATGCAATAGCTGAATTAGACGCTCCTTGACACTCGGCTCTAGATTGGCACCCACCTTGATTTCCTTTTTATCCTCCTCAGTACCCAAGTTGATTGTATCCACTGGTTCCTCATGAGGCTGAATAGCTCTTTCCTCTTGTTGTAGTAGTCTGGCCAATTCCCCTGGTACTTCACAATCTTCCTTGCCTTCGTCTTCGGCTTGGTAGATTAGATCTTCAGAGTCACTAAAGGCCATAGCAGTATCGTTACCCATGGGACCCGTAACTGAGGGGTACCTGTATTTGTGAGTGTGTGTGTGTGTAAGGGTATAACCATCTTTAAAAATAAAATGTAAAAGAAAAACAATGAGCACAAAAAGTTTGTATGTGAAAAACGTCCATGATTCATTGAATTTCATATAAATATGAAATAAAAACCCTTACAAATGGACCATTGTGCCTCAAGTAAGACATAAGGTTTTAAATGTGCGAATTGTTTGTGAATATTACAAGTCCAACATAAATGTAAAAGATAAATTACTGAGAGATGAAAGTTATTGGGACAAAGTCTCTGGCTTCCCAATTGCGAAATCCTCCGTTGACAGTAGGAAATATCCAATCTTCTAGGCTGCCATCTTCTTCACCATCTTCCACTACATTGATCTCTCGGTTGCTAATCTTCAAAGGTGGCCCTCCAGCACGAAGTAAACCCTAAGCCAAACTTGTCAGATTTATATAGAATGTCCGGAAGTTTCCCCCAGATGGTGCATCCACCCTCCTCAACTACTGCCTTGGCGTCCTTCAAAGATGAAATCCGAAGTGGAGGTCCTGTGATCTTGGGAATCTGGGACACCGTCTTGGTTACTGCTACTTCTTGAGAGACTTCTTCGAAATGTTGAAAAGGAGTTTCGATGAACTCGCCGTCTAATTCCATATACCGGAAGGAATTGAGGTGGCTAATCATATACTCTTCCTCTCCGTGGACAGTGATAATCTTTCCATGGACCGGATATTTCAGCATCTGGTGTAGTGTAGAGGTGATAGCACCGGCATTATGGATCCATGTCCATCCTAGCAGACAAGAGTAAGAGGGGAGAATGTCCATTACATAGAAATTTGAGTTGAAAGTTTGAGTCCCCACCTTTATGGGGATGTCCACCTCCCCGTGGACCATCCTCTTTGAGCCATCAAATGCTCTCACGACTATGTTGCTGGGTTTCAATGTCAGTCCTTCGCAATCCGATCTGTCGAGAGATTTCTTCGGTAAAACATTCAAAGATGAACCGGTTTCCACCAAGACATGGGCCAGAGTTGTTCCTCTACATTCCACAGAGACATGCAATGCCTCGTTGTGATTTCTTCACTTTGCTGTCAGATCAGCATCCGAGAAGCCTAGGCCATTATCAGCTATCAATCTGGCCACACAATCTTGAAATTGGTCAGCAGACGTTTCTTGAGGCACACGGTCTGTCTTCAGAAACTTCACCAGAGCTTTCGCATGTGCCTTAGAACACAACAATAATGCTAGCATGGAGACTTTGGAGGGAGTTTGCCCCAACTGTTCAACTACGTCGTAGTCACTCTTCTTTATTATTCCCAGGATCTCCTCCATTTCCTTCTTGGAGGTTTCGGGGATAGTTAGTGGTTGAGCCTTCGTCTGGACAGGCTCTTCTTGAATACTTTTTCCTCGAATTTCAGCAGTAGAAGTGTTGGTAGGGATAACAGCAGGGGTCGTGTCGTCTTTGTTAACAGGAGCACTTGCAGATATGATTATTGGTATAGAGGTAACCTTTGGAATAGTCACGGGTCCAAAAACTGTCTTTGGAGGGGAAATTTCTAGAGAGAAGATTCTTCTGCTACGGGTAATCTTAATGATTCTGGCAATATTGCTAATGTCGGAGTCTTCTTCTTCATAGCTTATTTCTTCGGCGGCCAACCCATCTTGTTTGATACCATGGTAGTAGATGTCTCCACCGTAATTCCATGGCACTGTTTTATCTGATTCATACGGGACCGTCCCGGGCATTGTGATTATAAGAGGAGTAGTCTTTGGAACTGATGTAATCCTAACGGGTCTTTTGAGGGCCCTGGAAGGATTGGCGGAGATGGTTATGATTGAAATGTCTTCAACAGGAACAGGTGAAACAGAAGCACTTTCAAACAGAATCTCTTGGTAGTCTATCAAGCGTTGAATGCCTGTTTTCAACAAAGGGAAAACAGTTGGTGAGGATAAGCAAAGATGGCAGTCTTCATTACAACCCGAGAATACACCAACTTTCAACAAGTTTATCTTAATGATTGGGAGCGGAGTCAAGAGTTCATCAACTGTGGTAACAAACAAATCTTCTTCAATAGCGTTGGTGTTGTGACCATGCCTAGGCATATGAGCGAAAATGACGTTTGGCTTCTCGGGTGCATCAAACTCAATCTCTTTTGCGTCTATAAGGTCTTGAATCTTGTTTTTCAGGGCCCAAGAGTTGTTAGTGTCATGACCCGGACTTTCAGAATGATATGCGCATCTTGCATTTGGGTGATAATGAGGGGACACAGTGTTGGGGTTCTTTGGAGCTTCCTTTAAAGTTGCTAGATTAGATTTCAGAAGATGCGGTAAAACCTGGGCTAGAGTCATATTAATTATGGTGAATTTCCGAACTGGCCTTTCCACCCTTGGTTGGTTATTTCTTGGTTGATCCGATGTAGGCTTTGGGATCATAACGACCCATACCATTGGTCGCCATTCAGCTCTCCCTTGGTTCCTTTGTGGATAAACAGCAGATACCTCCTTCTTCCCAGTGAAAGGTTTTCTCACAGCTGTAGAGGCAGATGAATCCTTCTGAATCTTTCCACTTTTTATGCCAGTTTCCACCCTCTCTCCAGTTAGTATTAACTCAGTAAATCCAGCAGATGAGCTCTCAATCAAATGGTTGAAGAAAGGGCCCGATAGAGTGCCTAAGAACATATCCACCAACTCCCTTTCATACAAAGGGGTTTCACTCTCCCAGCTAGATCTCTCCATTTTTGCGCGTAATCCTTGAAACCCTCATTGGAATCCATAGCCATACTCTGAAGTTGAGTATGGGTAGGCGCCAAATCTGCATTATACTGGTATTGCTTATAGAAAGCTGCGGCAAGATCTTCCCAGTTGTGGACATCGACCCTTTCCAATTGGTAAAACCAATTGAGTTGTGTTCCAGATAGGCTATCTTGGAAAAAATGCACCCAAAGGTCTTTATCGGCGGAGTGCGGCTGGATCTTTCTCACATATGATCGGAGGTGCATCTTAGGACATGACACCCCATCATATTTTGCAAAAAATGACACTTTGAACTTTGGGGGGATCACAATTCCCGACACTAGTCCCAATTCTTCAAAGTCTAGACCTGGCACCTTCTGTATTTCCATAGCGTTCAAATGCTCTTCAAGATGTCTGTACTTATCATCTGCGAGGGTATACTGTTCCTCAGAATAGTCTTCCTCTTCTTCCTCCTCCTCAGATTCTGACGGAACCGCTGTTTCTTTTCCTTTCCCTTCTCCTTCATCAGATGTTGCTGCGAAATTCAAGGTTCTTCTGGTTTGTCCTTGAAACCTTCTCCCCATGATTACAACACCAGTTGGTTTCTTCTCTTTCTTCTTCTTCTCTTTGGCCAACAAAGTCTTCAACTCGTCTTGCCCCTTGGCCAGGGTCATGAGTAACTGTTGAAACTGCGTGTTTTGAACTTGAAGATCTTTGACTGTCTATTCGAGATCCATCTTACTAAAATAAACAGTAGAGAGATGAGGAAACTCGTTGCAAAAGACCTGTTTATGTTAAGATGAATGATATGTACACATGCAATGCTTTCAAGGATTTTAAAAAAGATTCAAGTTCGTTTTAGACAAAAATAAACGCACATTATATTAATAAAATAGAGTTTAAGTACATCAATGCCCCTTGGGCTAAATAATACAAAAATCTAAGATAAAAAAGTAGTGCGCATCCTCTTTGGTGCTATGTAGGCATTTAGAGTTTGCTCCTCATGAAGTAGCCTAGTGAGTTCCAAAACCTTCTTCTCGCTTGCGTAGAATTGGGCTTCGAAAGCGTCTCGCTCTCCTTTGAGCTGTATCCAATCCCTTTGTAGGTCTTCAAGAGATGTGGGCATGTCAGGATGTAGGATAGTGTATGGAACTTCTCCTTCCTTAACAGGCTCAATGATCACCGGGAGAATGGAAGGATAAGACATCATAAGACTTTGAGCGCGGGTTCGTACCCACTTGAGGTAAGGCTCAAGAGGGATGGAATTCTTGTGTCCCAAAGCTTGCTATCCACCTTGTTTAGCATCCTCCAAGCTCGGATGAATCTCTGGCGAAGACCTTGATCATCGTTGTCATAGTCGAATACCAAGCCTTGAATCAGCATCTCATGTGGGCCATCCCTTCGGGCATAACCAAACTGTCTTAGAGCTAAGCATGGGTTGTAGGTGATGCCTCCCTTAATGCCAAGCAGAGGGACATTAGGGAATTCCCCACAATGGTCAACAATGATAACATTCTCTTTGGATCGAGAGCACCAATGAATATCTGAATGTTTGAGCATCATTAACCTTTGTGACCACCTTAATCCTTGCTCATTCTTTAAGACTGATTGGGGAAGATGAGAAATAAACCAACTTTCCAGGAGGGGGTGCAACACATAAGGACACCTCTTTTCCTCATTGTACGAGTGTGAAAAGAGTGCAGGATATCCCCTAGCAATGTAGGCACCGAATTGCGTGACATGAAGATTTTGATGGCACTCACATCTATGAGTTGGTTAGGATTAGGGAACAATACCATCCCATAGATGAGGAGAGCCACAATTTCCTCAAAAGCTTGCAGATCTAAGGAATTCCAACAGCTTTGGGCTTTCTTAAATAGAAACTTTGCTAAGAAGCCTTTGACACCACTTCTAGTTTCCCAATGAGTTGTGACATCAGATGAGTGCAAGTGCAGAGCTTGAGCAATCTCTTCTGGCTTTGGATCTCTTTCCGTACCGTTGAAAGGTAGTTGATTGAGAATGGGAATCCTCAAGAGTTGGGAGAATTCCTCCAAAGTGGGCACAAGCTGATAGTCAGGAAATGTGAAGCAATGGTGCAAAGGATCAAAGAAATGGAAGAGAACCTTCATCATATCCTCCTCTGTGTTGAAGGTGACCAAGTTGAGTAGACGACCATGCCTCTCAGTGAATGGAGAGTTCTCATGGATCCTTGAATCTAGCTCCTTGAGTTGTGGAAGAACTCTTACAAGGTTGATTTGGATAGTTTTCCTGCGGAGTGAATCCATATCCTATAAAACTAGAACAAAGATGAATCTCCAAAATCCTTGGAATGGATAATGAATTCATATGATGTTCATGATGCCCATGATGTTATGCACAAGTATGTATATACAAGCAAAACAAACAAGTTCTTAGTTTAGGCTTTCATGGGGTTTTATAGGTAAGTACCCTCTTGAAGTTTAGTTGGCTTAAACCTGTCCAAGCAATAGTAATTGGGTTCTAAGGAGCTAAATATCACCGGGTTGTTTCCTTGGTCATTGTTTCAGCTCAAGCCTCTTTAATGGAGACCGAAATATCCCAAGAAATCAACCCTCAATGAGTGTAGTATTGATTATCTACCAACTTCGGACTGCTCCAAAGCCGGTAATCTCACTACATCCTAAAGGCCAAGTTGGTCAAGTAAAGGGTTCTAGAAGTTCATTAGTGCTTCATTATATCACTCAGCGGCCCCGTATTCTCTTTGATTGACTCAAAGTCTACCGGTACCCACAAATATGTCACACTAACATAGCTATTGCTTAGACCATGTCAGTATACCCCACACAGTTTCCATAACATATTGCTATTTACCTATAATGTTTCCCAAATCCAGGTGGAGGATTCGAACCCAAACAAAGAACCATAATGTAAAGCAAACAAGTCAAACAATGTAAGCAAATAAATGTGATCTAGCCCTAAGGTAACCCCACTTTTATATAATTCCCCAGCAGAGTCGTCAGTTCTGGCGATACGGCGGGAGAACTGACTTGAGGGTTTTGCGTTTTATCGCAAATGTTGTGGTTAGCAAGAGTCGCCACCGACTTTTCTTTTATCCAAAAGGAAAGGTGAAAAAAGCACAGGAAAGACCTTTGAGATGTTTTCTTGAGTTCGGGGGGTAGATTATGAAAAGGGAAGGTATTAGCACCCTTTTCATCCATGGTTTTCCATGGGCTCTTAGTTACTTGCTAGATCACTTGCTTTTGTTGTTTGAAAATGTGTTTGGTGTGGTTTTGAAAGTATTTTGTGAAAGAGGCCATTGTTTGGGCAACCTTTATAATGATTCTCATTCGTAAGAATGTATACAAAGATGTTTGTCTTTTTGAAAATGTTTTCAATGTTTTGAAAATGTGTGTGTTTATTTTTAAAATAGCAAGGATAGTTGTTTAGAAATAGAGCAAGTAATTATAAGTAATCTACCTACTCAAATGTCTTTCTTGTGCATTTTCTATTCCTTTGACATTGTTGTCTTATCATTGATTTGGTAAGCAATCCTATCTTTGGATGTGAACGGGACGAGCGCGGGTCATTGTATAATCATGATTAGCAATGTTTGCAAAGTATCTTGGCATTTTTTGAGGGACCAAGATCATTTTGTAAGGCAACCTTGAATAGCGTCATCGAGGGACTATGATCTTATATTTGTTTGTTTTGCCAAGATACTTTGCATGCGTAATATGGTTATTTTTATATAAGGCAACCAAGTGGAGAAACCCTAAGGATGCTTGTGTGCAAGTGTGTTATTTCCATGTTTTCACTTCATCTTGCATTAGGGTTTTCTATTTGCTTTGTTTTGATCTTACCATACAAACCCTAATTACTAACATGGCATGTAAAGCGGTAAATTGCGTAATGTAAAGATTACTAAGCTATTACAATAATTTTATGGGAGAGGGGAATACAAATTTGAATGGGGATTTGCAAGAATGTAAATCTAAATAAATTATTACAACCAAATCGAATTTGTACGAATATTAGAATAAACAATATACAATATTTAAATATGCAATATTATGTACATGCAAGAAAATATATATTTTTTTTTTGGAAAGAAAATTTTAACCTAATCCTAAAAATGTAAGGAAAAGTAATTAATTCTTAAAAAAAGGTTTTAACCCTAATTTCTATTTTGAAATAGAATAAAGTTCTTGTATATATTATTATTGTGTATTTTTTAAAAATAATAAATAATATTGTAAGGAAGTATTTAATTTTTTTACATGTAAAAATAAATATTTACAAATATGAAATAAAACAAATTAAACGAAATCTACTTTATTTATATTTACAAGTTTATTAAGAAAAATAATTAATATATATTGAAGATAAAATATATTTTTTATGTGAAAAATAAAGTAAAATAAAATAAAATGCAATATTATCATATTTCATATTTTTTATGATTTTTAGGTATTAAAGAAATATTTTTTTAACTAAAAATGAAAATGAAAACAAATAAATAAATATATGAAAATAATTTGGACCAGGGGTGTTGTAAGGAAAATGGAAGCAGTATGTTAGTAAAAAACGCTGGGCCCAAAGAATCAAGCCCATCCTGCAAAAACAAGCCAAAAATGAAAACTAAAAAATGTGAAAAAAACAAAAGGTAGCGCCAAGGTTCGAACCCAGGACATGGGTCTCACCAGCGCGCTACCTTGCCACTGGGGTGACTATACATCCGTTGATTAATGTGAAACAAAAATAACATAACATGAAACACTTCCATGGCCCTGTACTTCATCTTCTTCCTCTAGCCAGCCAGATGCTCTGTAACTTTCTCATCTCACAATGAAAATGAAAACTCATAACATGAATGTTGTAGCATTTTGTCTCACGATTCTAACCATATAAATCATGTAAGCTAACAATCAAAGATCAGAATGAATTTTAAAAGCCCTAAATTTAAACCTAATTTTTCCAGGAACTTCAAATTCAAAATTCTCTCAACTCATGCCAAATAAATGCAAGATATGTATATGTACAACTTCGTTGCAATGAGGTCTACATTGTTATAAATCGAGGCCAATTGATGCCTGTATGAAGAGATAGAAGTTGAGATTTTTACCTCTTTCAGTTGAAATCGTGGATGGAGTTGGAGTGGGTTTTATGAAGGCCTGATGATTGCTTGAGCTTGCTTGAACCTCCCTGAGTGTGTTCCAACCCTTGTCTTGCTTTGAAAGTGTCTGAAACTCTCTATCCAAGTCAACCTGCAAGCTTTGAAAACAAAAATGGCAGATAATGGAGAAGGGGTTACAGTTCAGGGATGAGGGTCTGGATCTGTTAGATATCAAGTAGGTAAGGTGTTTTGATGGTTAAAACTTGAAACACACGAGCCAAATGAGAGATTGTTATGCTTATGCAAGAAACTGCAAGTTTTGACAGTTTTTGGTGAAAGGATGTTTTGAGAGTGTTTCAGGCTTCTAGTGATCGTGTGTTATGTTACAATGTGTTTATATATTAGTATGGAATCAATTTTAAGTCAGCCCTCCAACAGATTTATAAGTTCTAGCCTTTTGGCAACCTTTCTTGCTTTTGAAGCAAAATGAAGAGACAAGTCTTCACATGCTTGTACTGGCTTGCTTAGGGTTGGTATATGCTCTATACAAGTTGCCTTAGGTCTGTGGTACTTGTATGTGCAAAGGAGACAGGTTCAATGCTCAAGAATTGGAAAGTGGCAAAAGTTGAGCTTTTTCAAAATGGCAATGGCCACTTTATGCCATTTATGGAATTACAACTTGGGTAATGGCTCTAAGGCTTGGATTAAATCTTTGTCAACTGAGTAAGCATTAAATTATGGAGTAAGAAACAAGTTTGGGACCTGTAAAGCATGGATTAGGCAGCATAGGTAATGATTGGAACTTTGTTCTTCATGAAATGGCTTGAATCAAAAGTGAGAAATTGCCAACTTCATCTCTTCGATTCTCCCTACTCAACAATTATCTTGAGGAGTTCTTGGAAATTTTATAAAGCTTGCAATATTCTATATAACTCATCTTTGAAATTCATTTCAATATACCTCTTGGAACTAGGTGAAAAATTGCCATGAAGTTGGGTCCAAAACCTGCCTAAATTAGGGCAAAAATTCACCGTTATTTAGTTCATGAGCATGTATTCATAAGTTTATATCTTGAGATCCAAGAATCTTTAGGGAAATTTGTGTGAATAAAATTTGTAGATTTCATGGAGGTCTACAACTTTCATGTTGGGAACTTCCTTTGAATCATCTTGTATCATGGTGAAAAAATGGCCTAATGTTGAAAAAAAAATAAGAAATTTCTATACTTAGAAAACTTTCTAAGTTAAGAAAATTTTCAATTTTAAACCCTAATCTTCAATCCTTGATTTCTTGATGACCAAGCTTCACATTTTGACATGTCTTGATGAATTGTGACCCTTGGTACTTGATTTTGACCAAAAAGTCAAAGTTTGACTTTTCAGTGTACAGTTGACTTTTGATCAGTTGACTGCAAATTTCATATGTCAATCCAATGAAATGTAAATGTTTTGAAACATGTAATTAGGTAAAGATGATACAAATTAACCCTTGAAATCATGCTTTAACTCAATTTGTCATTTGCTAGGTCAAAGATCAGAAATTGCCCTTCCTCAGTCAAAACCCTAATTTTGACCATTTTGCCCTCTTGATGATTTGTTCAAATTTCTTGAGGAATTGTAATACAAACTTGATCAAATGATACATATGAGTCTAGAATGTTGATGTGGATAAAAAATTATGAAGTTTGACTGTAAATTGGCCATGATTGACTTTTCCCCTAATACAGTTGATTTTTAGGTCAACTGTCCAATTGACTGATCAAAAATGTGGTTCAAGGCTTGAAACTTGTCATGAGTGATCTTAGGGGTCCATAATGATGTTTGAAAATCACATTAAGCATTGATATTCCAAAAATCCTTGTGCAATCTCAAACCCTAATTTTGGGTCATCAGTGCATGATGAGATGTCTTGAGCTGACCAAACCCTAATCCAGTCTTTAGTCAAACAGATCTTGTGAGAAAAGTTTTGATAAATGAGAGGGAAAATTTTGTGGTACAACAACATGGTTATATTTAGAGCAATAATATCTACATTTTTACTTCAGAATGTATGCACAGAGGATGCTTGTATCAAGATATTGAAGTTAGAAAACTTACCTCTTGCAGATGGATTCGCGTTTGGAGTTTGAGAAAGCTTTGAGGTGCCCTAAGAATCTGTTTAGCTTGCCGGGACCTCCTTGAGTGTATTCCAACTCTTTGCTTTGAAAGTCCCTGAATCTCCCTACTCAAGTTAACTTGCAAGCTATATGTTTGAAAATGGTGAATAGTGATGGAGCGGTTACAGTCTTGAAACAGGGGGTTGGATCACTTGTGTATGATGTATGTAAGGTGTTTTAATGATTAAGAATCAAAACGCACGAGTGGAAATAGAGATGGAGAGTTTTTGGCTCAAAACTTTCAAGTTGAGCAGTCTTGTGCAACAAGGGTGTTTGGGAGAGTTTTAGGATGATTGAAATCATTCGTTAGCTTACAATAAACTTGTTAATATGTATGGAAAATATTAGAGCACAAAATCAATCCAGGCTTCTGTGTTCTAGGGTTATGGCTCTATAACTTGCTTTTGAAGAAAAGTGAAATGACAAATCTCAAATGTTGTACAAGCATGTCCTGAGCTTCTTCAGGTCTTAGACACCTTGATTTTGGATTATAGGTTTTGTGTGTGCAGAAATAAAAAGTTAGAAGCTCAAGACAAGTTGACTTTGTGATTAAAGCAACTTTTCAAGAATGGAATGGTAACTTTCTTCCAAAAATGGCAAATTGGCTTGGACAATGCTTGGAACACTTGGATAATAGATCAAAAGCAAGTGTAATCTTCTGATTATGGAGAGATATTAAGGTTTAGAAGCCTTCAAAACAAGATTGTGCAACATAGGTTTGAAATTGGATTCTTGTTCATCACAAAATGCCTTGTAATTCAAGTGACAAAACACCAACTTCATCTCTTCGATTCTCCCTACTCAAGAATGATCTCAAGGAGTTCTTGGACATTTTGGAAATCTTGAAATGTGCTCTACAAACCATCTTTGAATTTCATTTGAATATTCCCCTTTTAACTATATGAAAAAGTTCCATGAAGTTGGGTCAAAATCCTGACTAAATTAGGGCAAAATTTCACTAAGTGTTTAGTTTCATGATCCTATGTTCTTGAAATTATAACTTGAGATCCAAGGACTTTTGGAAGAAGTTGTGTTAAGAAAAGTTGTATATTTCATGGAGATCTACAACTTTTATTTTGGAAGTTTCTCTTGAATCATCATGCATCATGATGAAAATTTGGCTCAAAGTTATGAAAAAACATGAATTTTCAACACTTGGAAAAATTTCTAAGTTTAGAAATTTTGACTTTTCAAAATGAAATATTGAATTTTTGATTTCTTGATGAATAAGTTTCATATTTTGACATGTTTGATGAATTATGATCCTTGGCACTTGAATTTGACCAAAAAGTCAAAATTGGACTTTTCAGTATACAATTGACTTTTGATCAGTTGACTGCAAAACTCATTTGTCAATCCAGTGGACTTGCAATGTTTGAAACAATTTCATTAGGTCAAAATGATGCAATTTGACTCTTGAGATCATGCCTTAAACAAATTGATCATTTTCCAGGTTAAAAATCAGAAATTGCCCTTTCCTAGTCAAAACCCTAATTTTGACCATTTTGCCCTTTTGGAGATTTGATCAAACTTCTTGAGGAATTGTGGTCCAAACTTGATCAAATGATACATATGTGTGTAAAATGTTGATGTGGATAAAAAATTATGATATTTGACTGTAAATTGGCCATAGTTGACTTTTCCCCAATACAGTTGATTTTTAGGTCAACTGCTCAATTGACTGAGCAAAAATGTGATTCAAGGCTTGAAACTTGGCATGATTAATCTTGGGGGTCCATAATGATCCATGAAAGTCATATGGGGCATTGGAAGTTCAAAAATCCTTGTGCAAACTCAAACCCTAATTTTGGTCATTAGTGCTTAAGGAGACGTCTTGAGCTGATCAACCTTAGTGCAGTCTTGAGTCAAGGGAGATCTTGTGAGCAAATTATTGATAAATGAGAGGGAAAATTTTGGGGTACAACATCTGTCCATGTTCAATCTTCTTAAGCTTGAAGAGTTAGATTGGCGAGTTTCGCCATTCGTGACTCGAAGGTGGAAGATGATTGGACACTAGAGTGCTCAGAAATTTGCACTCGGCGATGTGATGGATGAGGGAATGGGCTTAAAGATGCCATTTGGAGAGGTGATAGAAAGTTGTAGGAGATGGGCTTGTAGACGCCATCCAAAAGTGATTTTTGAATTTTAATTTGTAAGCTGAAAGAATGAGTATCAAAATGGCATCCGTGTCTGGGGCGTATCTGTACTGTATCTAGGAGTTGAATCTGAATGAGTGTCAGGATGGCATCCGTGTCTGGAGCGTATCTGAAATGCATCTTAAAGTTGGATCTGAATGAGTATCAGAATGGCATCCATGTCTGGAGCGTATCTGAATTGTATCTAAAAAGTTGAATCTGAATGAGTATCAGAATGACATCCGTGTCTGAAGCGTATCTGAACTGTATTTGAAAAGGTGAATTTGAATGAGTATCAGAATGACATCCGTGTCTGGAGTGTATCTGAACTGTATCTGAGAAGTTGAATCTGAATGAGTATCAGAATGGCATCCGTGTCTGGAGCGTATCTGAACTATATATGAGTTTCAGGATGACATCCGTGTTTAGAGCGTATCTGAATTGTATCTGGAAGCTGATTTTGAATGAGTATCAGGATGGCATCCGTGTCTAAAGCGTATTTGTACTGTATCTGGAAGCTGATTTTGAATCAGTATTAGGTTGGCATCCGTGTCTGGAGCATATCTGTATTGTATCTAGAAGCTGATTTTGAATGAGTATCAGGATGCCATCCGTGTCTGAAGCGTATCTGTACTGTATCTGGATGCTGATTTTGAATGAGTATCAGGATGGCATCCGTGTCTGGAGCATATCTGTACTGTATCTAGAAGCTGATTTTGAATGAGTATCAGGATAGCATCCGTGTCTGGAGCGTATCTGTACTGTATCTGGAAGCTGATTTTGAATGAGTATCAGGATGGCATCCGTGTTTGGAGCGTATCTGAACTGTATCTGAAAACTTTGAACAATGTCAATGGTAGCTATTAACCTTATCCTGAAAAGGGTAAAATGTTAGCAAAAATGCAAAGTCATGTTGTATGAAATGCGTGGTATAATGCATTTTTGTTATCAATGTTTATGGTATATGGATGCAATGTATGCGTATGCGAGCTAATCTGCCACACTGTTGTTGGATTGGGGAAAATAAATCCCTGACTGTTGCTGAGGATATGGAGTATAAGTCTTCCTGTTGTGAAGTCTAAGTGTTGATGAATTTCTGCTTGGAGAAATAAACTTGGTTGTAAGGGAGATATCGTGTGCTGCTTGTAAAATCCTATTGGGGAATCCTGAGAAATTTGACGACTTCTACTGGGGATTAATAACTGGAAGCTCTGTTCCGCTAGGGATTAAACTACACACTGCGGGGGATTATGGAAATAACATAGAGAGATTTCCCTACCTCTTAAAGCCATCGATGATTGTCTTTTATTTTGTTTATTTGTAAACAATAATTATGTTCAAATGCATATGTTCAACAATGAATCATTCGATATTTTTGTAAACAAAACACAAGAGTAAAGAAAAACAGATAGTTTTGCACTTTAAAAGGAATATCTTTGTATTGACTTTGAGTAAGTATTTTTTCTACAGTGAGACAAACATTCTAGTAAGAGAATGCTGTCGTAAAAATGAAAATTTTAATACAAAGAAAAAGATATCTATGTGTAATAATCTCATGGGGTTCCCATTCTACTATAGCCTTTGTATCTCTGAGCATCTTGTCTATTTGTTGCCTTGTCCGAAGATGATTGAATTGGTCAGGAATGTCAAGTTTGCAAGTTGTCCGTAAAGTGATCCAACGGGACATAGTCATACGCTTTAATTCCCTAACTTTTGCCTGGACCGCCCTTTCGGGTTTTCAGTCCACCGAGATACCCTTTTTTTCCCAAGTCGCCCTTTCGGGTTTTCAACTTGTCGGGTGTACAAATTTTTTGTTTTATCCCTAATTTTTTCCCGAACCTTTTTGGTTCACCGGGATGCCCTTGTTTTGCCTAGGTATGTCAACCTAGCGGGTCTCTTATGCATAATATCTTTTGACTATGTCTGCGTTCGCAGGGTGCGGCAGGTCGTCACCATCCATGGTGGTCAAGATCATTGCTCCACCAGAGAAAATGCTTTTGATTACAAATGGCCCTTCGTATGTAGGAGTCCATTTTCCCTTGGGATCGCCTTGCGGTAGTATGATACATTTGATCACCAGATCCCCAACTTGAAATACTTGGAGTCTGACCTTTTTGTTGAAAGCTTTGATCATCTGTTTTTGATACATTTGACCATTGCATACAACAATAAGTGTTTTCTCATCAATTAGTTCAGTTGATCAAGTCGAGTCTGGATCCAATCGTCTTCATTTAGACTTGCATCCTTCATAATTCTTAGAGAGGGGATCTGAACCTCAATAGGCAAGACAACTTCCATGCCGTATACCAAAGAATAGGGTGTTGCCCCGGTCGATGTGTGAGCTGTAGTACGATACCCGTGGAGAGCGAATGGTAACATCTCATGCTAGTCTTTGTATGTGACTGTTATTTTCTGTATGATCTTTTTAATGTTCTTATTTGCAGCTTCGACAACACCATTCATCTTTGGCCGGTAAGGGGAAGAATTGTGATGCTGGATCTTGAATTGCTCGCACAAGGCGATGATCATAGTATTGTTCAGGTTCGTACTATTGTCGGTGATGATCCTCTCTGGGATACCATAACGGCATATGGGATTCTGCTTGATGAACCGGGTGACAACATTTTTGGTAACGGAAGCGTAAGAAACTGCCTCCACCCACTTTGTAAAATAGTCAATGGCCATTAAGATGAAGCGGTGTCCATTGGAGGCTGTTGGCTTAATTTCCCCAATCATATCAATCCCCCACATAGCAAAGGGCCAAGGAGCCGTCAAGACATTCAGAGGAACTGGAGGTACGTGCACCTTGTCATCATAAATCTGACACTTGTGGCAGGTTCGAGAGTGTTGATAGCAATTTTCTTCCATGGTAGACTAATAATAGCCTGCCCGTAGGATTTTCTTTGCCATTGTATGCCCACTATAATGGGTGCCAAAAGTGCCTTCATGTAACTCAATCATGATCCTTTCTGCTTCAACCTTGTCTATGCACCGAAGTAACACAGAGTCATGGTTGCATTTGTAGAGAATGCCATTACTAAGGAAGAATTTAGCAGAGAATCTCCTTAAGAACTTCTTATCATTGACTGAAGCTCCTTCTGGATACTCTTGAGCCTCGAGATACTTCTTGACTTCGTGAAACCAAGGCTGGTCCACTACTTCTTCAGTATTAATATCGTGACAGTGTGCTGGTTCATCCATTCGTTCAATGGTGATCTGGGGAGCCTCGTTATCCCATTCAAGTTTAAACATAGATGACATTGTAGCTAGTGCATCTGCTAGATGATATTCTTCTCGCGGGAAGTGCTCGAAGGTGATCTTCTCAAAATGTGGGAGCAATGTCAAAACATGTTCTTTATAAGGGAAAAGTGTTGTACCCCAATTTTTGACCTAAGATCCCATTTTTATTTTTGCATTTTTCAAACATAAGTCAAGGTCACTAATTATAGTCGGTTTTAACCTCTCACCTTCGAGCATTGGCTATGCAGAATTTGTCAAGTATTTTAAACATTCTCAGCCTATGTATCATTAACTTCTACTCCAGCATGGGTATTTCTCGTTCCTTTGTTTTCATTTGCAGGAAACAGATCTGAATCAAGAGCATCAGGCGTCACGCCTCAATTAGGGTTCAGAATCTCTCAAGCCAGAAGTACAGTTAATCGTTGGTTCGTGAAGACTGATTCATCAGGAGAATCGTGCGTTTATTTCCGCGCCTTGTTCGACAAGTGGTCTCGAGCTTCTCTACAACTCTCTCAGAGCACAGACAAGATTTCATCATCACTGGTTCACATGTGCATCAAGATGCTTTGGAATGCAAAGAAAGATCAAGTTTGCGAGTCAATTCAAAGCACTTTGACCAAAAGTCAATACTTACACATCCAAGTTCAAACGATCGTAACTTTTCATTATTCAACATTTTTGAATGGTTACTTTTGCGTACAATTTTCTTTGACGTCATCTCTACCCCCTCCTTACCAGTCAAGGTCTGATTAGGTGCGGAGGATCATCAAAAGTTCGGATACTTAGAGGTCACTTTGATGACTGTGGCCTAATCTCAAGTAACAATTACTCGACTTTCAAGGATCGTAACTATTTCGATTTTCATCATTTCGGGATGGTTCTTTTTGCAACATGTCACAAATGATGTCGTCTACAAGATTGCTTCAAGGATCGACATCCGAATGCGTTTGGAAGGCCATGAATTTCGCTTGAACATTTTAGGCTTAGAATTGATTTTGTATTGAGATTGTTCTTCACTAAGTCAAGGGTAAAGGCAAGATGTTGAGTTTGAGGATGATATATTGCTATAATACAAGTTGCTTGTATTCGAGCATTAGTAATTAGTGAATTAAAATTGGATACAGATCAAGTTTCTTTGTTTGTTCATCAAGGTTCGGTTCATGGTAAAAGGTTTATGTGTTTTATTTGGAATGCATTTCAAAGTAAAAAAGACCATTCAAGGAATCCAAGTTCATTCAATTCTAAATTCAAGAGTTTATGAAAGACATTCAAGTCTTATTTGACAATGTTACTCAATAATTATTTCAAGTCCAGACTTTATTCAAAGTTCAATTTCAATTCAAGTCTCATTTAATCATATTCAAATTCAAATTGTGCAAGATTCTTTCAAGGTTCTCTTCAAAAGTGATGCTCTGTATTAATTCAAGATTCATAATTTCAAAATGCACCTCGCAAGTCGACATTTATTCAAGAGTTTTTATGGACATATCATGTTCAGCAAGAATCATTACAAACTCAAAAGTCAAGAATGAATGTCATCTTAGCATACAAGTTTCATCAAGATACTATGGTTCATCACCATGTTACAAAGCAATCACGAAAATACATGGAAATCCCTAAAGTTTTTCCTCTTTCTAATCTTCAAATTCCACATTTAAACTCTGCATATCAGTCCAAATCATGCTTCAAAATCATCCATACTGGATGCTGCTCCAAATCCTGTCAAACCTGTCCAAAAACAAGTCAAAATTCTACACAAATAATGCCAAAAACCTGTCCAAAAGCAGTATAAAATTTCACAAAAATAGAGGATGCAAATCCTGCATCAGAAAAGGAAAAATCAGCATATCAATTTGTCCAAGACCCACAATTTTTCCCTCCAAAAAAATTCATTCTAAAGGCGGGAAAACAAAGTAAAAGAACCTGTAAAAATTTCTAATAACTTTCCTTGAAGTGGAGGGAAGCTTGAGAACGGGACCTGCTGTAAAAAACAAAAAAAGACAAAACAACAAAAACTACACACTACCTCTCATCTAACCTGACTCAACTTGATAAAACCATTCACAGTAAACCCAGCATACTCCATCTCCCTTTAACATGCCAACGTTATTCCAATTCCCTCCGCCTCTGTAACCCTTCCACACATACTCATGACTTTTCCTCCCATTCTTCCAATCTTTATGCCTTGCCCATATTGCTTTAAAAGTCTATACCATGCTTACCAAACTTATGCCATCCGCTTGTTTAAGGAACCTAATACAATATCTTGATGCACCAAAATTCTACAGCATAAGTCCATGAACCCGCCACCACCAATTCCACCAACCTTCCTCCTCTCCGCACGAACATCATCATCTATCTCTCTTCCGGTTAACCTCTTCCAACTGCCAATTTCCGTACAACTCCAATCGAGCAACACCAAAACCATACCTTGCTCATCCATCTTTCACGGCCAACATGCTGACAAACTCCACTAACACAACAAAAAACCAGAACACAACAAAAGCAACAAAATCTCTTTATCCTTTCCTTTCTTCCCAATAGTAACCCATGCCATCTCTTTTTCTAAACTCCTTTTCATTTCCTCATCTTCTCTCAACAACACCCATCATCTTTTCACACTACCCATTTCCATCTCAGCAACCTCACATCACAACTTGAATTTCATGGAGCCAAATAATGATCAAAGCTATGTTAATAACCCCAATGTTCAACAGAAAGATGAGTGGTCTTCCATTGAGCATCAAACTACAGTTCCCGTATCCTCCGTGTTGATGCCCATCCAAGTTCTGAGTATTATACAAACTCATCATTCACAAAATGGCTCGTGCTAGTACTACTTCTTCTACTAATCCGAATAACTGGCTGTCGTTTTCACTCTCACCTATGGAAATGCCTCAGTTTGTTCAATACGACGCCGCTTCATCTGTTACTAACTCATCTCATCATCAACCATAAAACGCATCCTAGCTCACTCAGTTCAAGAACCATCTGGAGACAATAACGCAACCCCACCTAAGTCAGAAGAACTGAAGGAATCAGAATACAAAGGTCAGACTGATTTAGAACTAGACTCGGCAAAGGATTCTGAAATTGAACTTTCAAAGTTGGGCGAACCTATAAATTCAGTAGAAGAAGAGGATGGATGCCCAATATGTTTAGAAGAATATGACGATGAGAATCTAAAACTCACCACAAAATGTGACCATCATCACCACCAACAACTCCGCACAACCACCCTTCTACTGTCATCCTGCCATCGTTATCTACAATATCCTCCACCTGCCGTTTTTGTCACAAATATTCAACAACTCAACACAGCATTCGCAATAATCAGATTTCAGAATCCACAAGAGTTCAACAAGAAGAAGAGAAAGATTGAAACACACATAACAAAAACTTTCAATTGAATTACCTTGTTTTTACCGTTTCTGTAGACTAGGTATTCGAGCGAAACAACAGTAGAAGAAGCCGCCCACCATTCTGACCCTCCGTTGTCCTTCAGGTAAATCGTGAGTTAAGGGCCCCTTAATCGAAGAAGATGACGCGATTTGAGTAGAGCATTGAGACGTGAGCGAGCCGGTTAAGGTATCGTAAAAGCGGCCAGATGTTAGGAATGTCGGCGTTGGAAACCGAATGAAGAAGATGAGGGGGAACGAGTTGTCGTGGCGAGAAGAGAAGGTAGAAGGAGAAGAACTTCCGATTTGAAGCTGTGGTCGCCGCTGTTGCGATTTTGAGAGGACAAAGGTACTATGTGATGTTTTCCTTACCCTAATCCCTTTTCTAATTGTTTGTCTTATTATAACTCTTTTCTTTTTATCTATTAATTTAATTCCATAATCCTAACATGATTAAGTAATATGGATGGATGTTATTGATTGGGCCGGTCGGGCCATCTGAGGCCCCACTGAATTTTTAATTCTGAAATTGTTTACAATAAAAAAGACAACTCCTGGGCCTTTTCTGGATGGGTCTTGCTCTCAATACAGAGCTTGCTATCTATACACCCTCCCAATTTTCTGCTTCACCTTTTCTTATAATTAGTTTAGTTTAAATTTAAATTGGCAATTTGAGATTAATTTAGTTTATAGTTAAATTAGTTTAGATATAATTTATTAATTTTAGAGCTTTAATAATTTTATAACGTTAGAATTTTGTAATTAGTAGAATTATTTTAGTAAATAACCTTAGGATTTTAATTTAGTTTAAACAATTTTTTTTAGATAATTAATTACATCCTCTTTATTTGTATTTAAACATTCTTTGCCATTTTAATTTCTCGGCGCCCTTAGGTCATTAATCTGTTTAGTTATATTTATTTTCTTGTGAATTTTGATTGCTTATATTTCGATGTCTATTTTATTTTGCTCGCTCCATTTACTCCAAGGGAAATATTTTAACTTTGTTGACTTCACGTCATCAAATACATCTTCTACAATCGTGCGAATAGCCTCATTCATGTTTTGCTTGCTTACTATTTTTTCCAAACTTAAGACAATTTTCCCAAAAGACTCCACTTTCAAACTCACTCCTTTTAAGTCAAAACTTCGACACTAGGTCGTCGTATCTTCAAAAATCTCGTCCACGCCTATTTTTAGCCAAACGAACCATTTTAATCAAACAAACAATTTTAACCAAAAACAGATATTTCAAAAGGTTCCTGCGGAGTACCGCAGATGCATTGGGTGCTAATACCTTCCCATTGTGTAACCAACCCCCGAACTCTCGATCTCTTTCAAAAACGCATTGTATTTTCATTACTTTTAAATATTACTTTACATTGCATATTTTAGGGTTTTATTTCGCTCTTTTCCCTTTTCCCTTGGAAATAATAAAGCGCGGTGGCGACTCTTGCTTTTGCGAGTCAAGTTAATTAATAGCTTGATCTCCGATTTTCACCGCTACAGAATTGGCGACTCTACTGGGGAAAGATTGACCTCTTGCTGGTCCATCCCTAAGTGGGTTAAGCCTAATTTGTTTTATCTGTTTTATCATTATTTGATTGTTTGATTATATGTATATATTATGATTATTTGGGTGTTGATAATATTTACAAAGGACAAGTCCTATACCCGGACTAAGTTACACTTAGGAATAGGACGGGCGGTATAGTCATGTTAACTTTGAGGGAGTAATCCCGAAGAAGGAGGCATGAGATCCCCCACTCAGTGGAAGGCCCTTTTGAACGTAATATTTGTTTACCGAGTAATCGGGAAGACATTATTATTTTCGACCTGGGAGCCAGAGAAGCTGGGAACCGTAGAACCCTAACCCATCTTGGCCTTTTAGGTGTAGCGCGGAGATTATAACGAAGTAATCCGGAAGTAATTGTTACGCGATGCTACGCTCGGATGAGTTTCTCTTGAGAATATTGCTGATTATTGAGTAATCAAGACGTTGGTAATATCCGAAGGAGGAATGTAGACTCCGGGAACTCTTAGAACCTTGTTCTACAGGTGTGATTAAACCGTTAGTACATACCTTGGGGGTGTTCCTTACCTTGACTCCATGCTCGTGACGTTGAACCTTTCGACCTTATTTGTGACCTTGCTTGTGGTTGTTGCATAGCCATGTATTCGTGCATCCATAAAACCTTTTTCGCTTGACTTTGAAGGAATTTGGAAGTCTTTCCTTGTAAACATCACAAGTTTTGTTAAGCTCAATGGATCTTGGGTGTTGATAGGGCGAAAACCCTAATCCACCAAAATGGATGATTGATCTTGATGATAACTTGATCAATGTTTGGAACCAATTTAAAATTCATCTTCTATCTTCATACCTTGATGTTTACAACTTAATACCTTGAAGATCAAATAAAACTCTCTTTTACATTCACATATCATGCATCATTCTACATTTTTTGTTTCACTTTCAAAGGTCTTTTTCCGAGTCTTATTTTTCCTTTAGTCTCACCAGTACAACACTCGCGCTAAGAGAACAATGGAGAATATCAAGCAAGAGGTTTCTGAACTTCGTAGAGAGATGACTAATTTGAAAGCTAGTGTGGAGCACTTAACTGGCTTGGTCGAAATTTTGGTTTCCGCCCAAGTCAATCCTTTTAGGAGGGAGGAAGCGATGATAAAAGTCTTCACTGAAACTCTAAAATCATTCTCTCATGAGAAGGTGACGGTTAATGCACCTAATGACTTTCCTGACAAGGTGAATGTGGGAGTGCGTCTAGAAGAAGATGTTGGGAAGGGATGTTCATATGAAGATGGTAGCTCAGCTAATGGTATGAAGAAGTTTGATAATAACTTTTCCAAGAAGAGAACCATAGGAAGAAATAATCATCGTCAGAATCATCATGTTTCTCCTATTCATCAACAGAATCAACAAGTTCCTAATCAGAGGAAAACCCAGTTTGATCCAATTCCAATTACCTATACAAAGTTGTTCCCTATCCTGATGCAGAGGAATTTGGTTCAGACTCGACCTCCACCGAAGGTTCCTGAGAAGATACATTGGTACTACAAAGCTGATTTGGCTTGTACCTTTCATCAAGGTGCTCCTGGGCATGACTTTGAGGGTTGCTTTGCTTTGAAGATTGAGGTTCAGAAGTTGGTCAGAAGTGGTATCTAGTCATTCAAGGACGTTGGTTTTGAAGTTCAAATCAAGCATGCGCCGAAGAGTAAACACGATTGATAGTGACTTTGAGTTTTGAAGGATGTTTTCGGTAATTCAAGTCCAGATGGAAAGCCTTCCCAGAGTATTAACTTATTTATGCTTTTTGTAATTTTTCTTGTTTATCAAAACATTGTTTGCATGTAAGAACTTGTTTGCATCTGAATGATTATCTTAATACAATGAATATGTTTGTCTTGAAGAAATTCATTCGTTTCACTCATATTTGTTTTCAAATTTTAAATTTCTTTTTGCATTATGATACCAACTTGTTGCCCATTCTCTTGCCTAGGCAGAGATTGAAGGGAGGATGATGATCTAAAGAACACAAAATCTCTGGTTGTTTGCTTTTGGATAAAATCTTGCTGATGATGTACAGGCATTGTTTCAAATCCCTAAACGCCGGAGATATAAGGAAGATAATCCCTTGCTAACCCCTTTTGAGCCTTTGAAGCAGAAGTTTTTTTTCTATACGAAAAAACCTTGAATTTTAACCTGGGGCAGGGTAGTTTTTAGTTAATCTGACTGAGTGTTCAAAATTCATAAGGAAGATGTTTTTTTTTGAAGAGACACTACGAGGGCTATCCTTCATGTATAATGAATCTAGAGGATGTGGAACCACAATGTTATCCCTCATTCATCAAGAAACGAGGCAATCACAATCTTCTCAACAAGCAAATACAAGCTAATGTCACACATTTTGTTCAAAAAGTCAAAAATCAAGAAAAAGAAAAGCCTGCTAAGTCAAAAAAACATGAAAACGTGTGACTTAGGCAAAATTAAGGCATCCCGCTGGACTATCAATTCAAAAGAATTAGTTCAGGCAAAAGTTAGGGAAAATAAAATTGCAAAGAAAGGACTACAAAGAAAAGTCCTCAGCAAAGAACAAATGGGTGACTACAAACACGAAGACATGATGGTGGTTTCTACTCTGAAAGCCTCGTCGTTTCCTTGACCGTCACAAAATCCTTTTGAGAGATGAACACTCATGTTGAATTAACTGAACATAGGGTTGGAGAACATCATGAAGAATGGGTGGGCACCAAATATTTTGAGCCTTTAAATCTTTTTTTCTAAAACCATGAACCAGACCACATTACAACCTTCAAAAGTCCTAATTGAAGCAAGGTTATTTTGAAAGCATACTTCAATGAGATAGTGTTCCTGACTCCCATGAATGTTCTAAATAGTTATGTTGGTATCATATGTTTTTCCTATACAAAAATAAATGGTGCTTTAACTCGCAAAATTTGTGCGATATCTTTCAAAATCTTCAAGACTTACATAACTATTGCATTAGAATTTTCATTCTCATTGTAAACTTTTTCTAACTGCAAAACATTTGTTTGATATCAAGGAAATTCACATATAAGCACCAATGATGAGTAAATTCTTAAGGCTTGAAACTATGTTGAGTAATTGGCGGATCACGTCAAGAAAAATCATATCCAGGGGCATGTCACCTGAAGACCGTAAGCACGAACATGTTGCTTCTCCCAGTTAACGTTTTTCCCAACTTGTTTGCTCGTTTGGGGCAAAAATTTGAAGACTTTGTTTTGCCAACTACAGTCAATCCGGGGCAATCATGTCGAGATTTGACGAATCTCTCTAAGAGTTTGAAGACACCAGAGCATGGTGGATGCCAGGTCTTTTGTAAAATCCTCTTGGGACGATTTCTCCTCATCAGCCATATAGCTTGGGACATTTTAGAAGTGAAGTTATTCGCAAGAATTGTCGTGCATCACGCAGCTTATCAGCAGTAAACTTGGGGCATCCAAAATTAATCCCAGGGGCAATCCAGATTTGTCAAGATATGTTTTTCATACATTATCAGAGGGTGGTGTTCCCAGTATCTCCAGCTAAGCAAGACTTCTTTCCAGCTGAAACTTTGTTTGTGTTGTTATCCTTTCAATGGATTGTTTGCGATAGAAGACTGGACTTTGGGTTTTCTACCTGAAAATATCTTCCTCTCCAAAGAGATTTAAGCCTTGTAAAAGGACTTTGCTCCAATGATGGCTTTTGTTTCCTATCTCCAGTAATGTTACCATCCCGTTGAGATTAGCCGAGTGTCGAGTTGTACTGTGATGTCTTATCATTTTCTGTCCATCTCCCCTGTCTGTTTTGTCAGCATATACATGACATTCATTTATTCATTCACACTTGCATCATGCATGCACAGTTGTATTTGTTGATGTCTTTGAGTACGTATACCTTGGTTATGTCTATTCAAATAGCGTATTTGATCTTTCCAAATAGAATGTCAACTTAAGCAGAAAGTGCGCCTCTTTTCCAATTCCCCACTGAGTTAACTCTCGTGGAAGAATCTTGCTTTAGCTTTCCTTTTCCATCTCTGGATAAGATAAATCCCCATTTGAGTTGTTTCCTCATTGGGTGGAGTCTTGTTTGACTACTTCCTCTCCAGTTTATTCCCGGATTGAGCTTTGTCTCTTGTGAACGATACCCTGTGGATCTCTCTAGGCTGTGAAACCTAGATGGAGAGTGCATTTATTTTGCAACGTAAATACTTGATCTCCTCAAGAAGGATTTATTCATGGTTCCCCATTGAAGATGAACTTTATTCCCCAGCAGTGTTATCACAACCTTCTTCTGGAATATCGACATGACAACAAGCGACTGACTCTTTATTTGAGCAGTTTGATTATTTCTGATTTCTCTACGACAAATGGCGGTCTCTTCATGAGCAGTTTGTCCATCCCCGATGAAATTATTGGTTCTCAGCCTCCAGCAATATCTTCACGATATTTTATGGGTATCTTTTTGGGAAACAACAAGCGGCAGTCTCTTCATGAGGCAACTTGTGTGTTATGGATACTCTTGACAAACAGCAAGCGGCGGTCTCTTCATGAGCAACTTGTATGTTATTGATACCTTGAAAAAACATCAAGCGGCGGTCTCTTCATGAGCAGCTTGTATGTTATTGATACCTTGAAAAAACATCAAGCGGCGGTCTCTTCATGAGCAACTTGTATGTTATTGATACCTTGAAAAAACATCAAGCGGCGGTCTCTTCATGAGCAACTTGTATGTTATTGATACCTTGAAAAAACATCAAGCGGCGGTCTCTTCACGAGCAACTTATGTGTTACTGTTATCTTTTTAAAAAAAAAAAAAAACAGCAAGCGGCAGTCTCTTCATGGACAACTTGTATGTTATCAACACTTTTAAGAAACAGCAAGCGGCAGTCTCTTCATGGACAACTTGTATGTTATCAACACTTTTAAAAACAGCAAGCGGCAGTCTCTTCATGGACAACTTGTATGTTATCTACGCCTTTCGAAAACGGCAAGTGGCGGTCTCTTCATGAGCAGCTTGTACGGAAAACGGCAAGTGGCAGCTTCTTCACGAGTAGCTTGTACGTTAGTATTTTTGGAAGACAGCAAGTGGCAGCTTATCTATTTAAGCAACTTGTGTGTTATTGTTCCCTTGAAAACGACAAGTGGCGGTCTCTTCATGAGCAACTTGTACGGAAAACAGCAAGTGGCAGCTTCTTTATGAGAAGCTTGTGGATTTTTGGCAACAAGTGGCAGCTTCTTCATGAGCAGCTTGTGGATTTTTGGCAACAAGTGGCAGACTCTTCATGAGCAGCTTGTGTGCTTTAATATTCTTTGAAGACAACAAGTGGCGGTCTCTTCATGAGCAGCCTGTATGTTTTTGACACCTTTGAAAGATAGCAAGTGGCGGCCTCTTTATTCGAGCAGCTTGTGTATCCCCAACAATAATGTCTACTCAGCAAATGGCGTCCCTTTCGGAAAAGTCCCGTGGGGAAGTTTGTTATTTTATCCTTTTCAAGCGATATCCTGGTTAAAGAAGAAATGTGTTACCGTTCTTGGTAAAATTCAGAAATCAGAGATGTTTATCTCCAGCCACAGTGCTGATGTCAATCATTTTATCTCCAGCCACAGTGCTGATGTCAATCATTTTATCTCCAGCCACAGTGCTGATGTCAATCATTTTCCAGTCTCAGTACTGATGTCCATCCTTTCCTTTTCCAGTCACAGTGCTGATGTGAATCATTTCTTTTTTCAGTCTTCGTACTGATGTAAATCATCTCTTTTCCAGTCTCAACACTGATGTAAATCATTCAAGAGTCTCTCATTTGAAGTCTATGACTTTGTTTCCCCAGTGGAGTTACAACCTCTTCCTCTGTGGGATTACTGTATAATGTGCTTGGTTTCTCCAGCATAGTCTGTCTCATATGGCGTCATTCCCCATAAAATTCAGAGCATTACATTCATATCATATCATGAACATAATCGCGGTATCTTAAGGCCAAAAATTGTGTATTCTATATTTAAGTCCCTTCAATCTCGTTGAAATGAAGATCTCAATCTTCATATCTCCAGATAGAAGAAACTTAAATAGGGGCAGCTGTTGTACCCCAAATTTTGACCTAAGATCCCATTTTTATTTTTGCATTTTTCAAACATAAGTCAAGGTCACTAATTATAGTCGGTTTTAACCTCTCACCTTCGAGCATTGGCTATGCAGAATTTGTCAAGTATTTTAAACATTCTCAGCCTATGTATCATTAACTTCTACTCCAGCATGGGTATTTCTCGTTCCTTTGTTTTCATTTGCAGGAAACAGATCTGAATCAAGAGCATCAGGCGTCACGCCTCAATTAGGGTTCAGAATCTCTCAAGCCAGAAGTACAGTTAATCGTTGGTTCGTGAAGACTGATTCATCAGGAGAATCGTGCGTTTATTTCCGCGCCTTGTTCGACAAGTGGTCTCGAGCTTCTCTACAACTCTCTCAGAGCACAGACAAGATTTCATCATCACTGGTTCACATGTGCATCAAGATGCTTTGGAATGCAAAGAAAGATCAAGTTTGCGAGTCAATTCAAAGCACTTTGACCAAAAGTCAATACTTACACATCCAAGTTCAAACGATCGTAACTTTTCATTATTCAACATTTTTGAATGGTTACTTTTGCGTACAATTTTCTTTGACGTCATCTCTACCCCCTCCTTACCAGTCAAGGTCTGATTAGGTGCGGAGGATCATCAAAAGTTCGGATACTTAGAGGTCACTTTGATGACTGTGGCCTAATCTCAAGTAACAATTACTCGACTTTCAAGGATCTTAACTATTTCGATTTTCATCATTTCGGGATGGTTCTTTTTGCAACATGTCACAAATGATGTCGTCTACAAGATTGCTTCAAGGATCGACATCCGAATGCGTTTGGAAGGCCATGAATTTCGCTTGAACATTTTAGGCTTAGAATTGATTTTGTATTGAGATTGTTCTTCACTAAGTCAAGGGTAAAGGCAAGATGTTGAGTTTGAGGATGATATATTGCTATAATACAAGTTGCTTGTATTCGAGCATTAGTAATTAGTGAATTAAAATTGGATACAGATCAAGTTTCTTTGTTTGTTCATCAAGGTTCGGTTCATGGTAAAAGGTTTATGTGTTTTATTTGGAATGCATTTCAAAGTAAAAAAGACCATTCAAGGAATCCAAGTTCATTCAATTCTAAATTCAAGAGTTTATGAAAGACATTCAAGTCTTATTTGACAATGTTACTCAATAATTATTTCAAGTCCAGACTTTATTCAAAGTTCAATTTCAATTCAAGTCTCATTTAATCATATTCAAATTCAAATTGTGCAAGATTCTTTCAAGGTTCTCTTCAAAAGTGATGCTCTGTATTAATTCAAGATTCATAATTTCAAAATGCACCTCGCAAGTCGACATTTATTCAAGAGTTTTTATGGACATATCATGTTCAGCAAGAATCATTACAAACTCAAAAGTCAAGAATGAATGTCATCTTAGCATACAAGTTTCATCAAGATACTATGGTTCATCACCATGTTACAAAGCAATCACGAAAATACATGGAAATCCCTAAAGTTTTTCCTCTTTCTAATCTTCAAATTCCACATTTAAACTCTGCATATCAGTCCAAATCATGCTTCAAAATCATCCATACTGGATGCTGCTCCAAATCCTGTCAAACCTGTCCAAAAACAAGTCAAAATTCTGCACAAATAATGCCAAAAACCTGTCCAAAAGCAGTATAAAATTTCACAAAAATAGAGGATGCAAATCCTGCATCAGAAAAGGAAAAATCAGCATATCAATTTGTCCAAGACCCACAATTTTTCCCTCCAAAAAAATTCATTCTAAAGGCGGGAAAACAAAGTAAAAGAACCTGTAAAAATTTCTAATAACTTTCCTTGAAGTGGAGGGAAGCTTGAGAACGGGACCTGCTGTAAAAAACAAAAAAAGACAAAACAACAAAAACTACACACTACCTCTCATCTAACCTGACTCAACTTGATAAAACCATTCACAGTAAACCCAGCATACTCCATCTCCCTTTAACATGCCAACGTTATTCCAATTCCCTCCGCCTCTGTAACCCTTCCACACATACTCATGACTTTTCCTCCCATTCTTCCAATCTTTATGCCTTGCCCATATTGCTTTAAAAGTCTATACCATGCTTACCAAACTTATGCCATCCGCTTGTTTAAGGAACCTAATACAATATCTTGATGCACCAAAATTCTACAGCATAAGTCCATGAACCCGCCACCACCAATTCCACCAACCTTCCTCCTCTCCGCACGAACATCATCATCTATCTCTCTTCCGGTTAACCTCTTCCAACTGCCAATTTCCGTACAACTCCAATCGAGCAACACCAAAACCATACCTTGCTCATCCATCTTTCACGGCCAACATGCTGACAAACTCCACTAACACAACAAAAAACCAGAACACAACAAAAGCAACAAAATCTCTTTATCATTTCCTTTCTTCCCAATAGTAACCCATGCCATCTCTTTTTCTAAACTCCTTTTCATTTCCTCATCTTCTCTCAACAACACCCATCATCTTTTCACACTACCCATTTCGATCTCAGCAACCTCACATCACAACTTGAATTTCATGGAGCCAAATAATGATCAAAGCTATGTTAATAACCCCAATGTTCAACAGAAAGATGAGTGGTCTTCCATTGAGCATCAAACTACAGTTCCCGTATCCTCCGTGTTGATGCCCATCCAAGTTCTGAGTATTATACAAACTCATCATTCACAAAATGGCTCGTGCTAGTACTACTTCTTCTACTAATCCGAATAACTGGCTGTCGTTTTCACTCTCACCTATGGAAATGCCTCAGTTTGTTCAATACGACGCCGCTTCATCTGTTACTAACTCATCTCATCATCAACCATAAAACGCATCCTAGCTCACTCAGTTCAAGAACCATCTGGAGACAATAACGCAACCCCACCTAAGTCAGAAGAACTGAAGGAATAAGAATACAAAGGTCAGACTGATTTAGAACTAGACTCGGCAAAGGATTCTGAAATTGAACTTTCAAAGTTGGGCGAACCTATAAATTCAGTAGAAGAAGAGGATGGATGCCCAATATGTTTAGAAGAATATGACGATTAGAATCCAAAACTCACCACAAAATGTGACCATCATCACCACCAACAACTCCGCACAACCACCCTTCTACTGTCATCCTGCCATCGTTATCTACAATATCCTCCACCTGCCGTTTTTGTCACAAATATTCAACAACTCAACACAGCATTCGCAATAATTAGATTTCAGAATCCACAAGAGTTCAACAAGAAGAAGAGAAAGATTGAAACACACATAACAAAAACTTTCAATTGAATTACCTTGTTTTTACCGTTTCTGTAGACTAGGTATTCGAGCGAAACAACAGTAGAAGAAGCCGCCCACCATTCTGACCCTCCGTTGTCCTTCAGGTAAATCGTGAGTTAAGGGCCCCTTAATCGAAGAAGATGACGCGATTTGAGTAGAGCATTGAGACGTGAGCGAGCCGGTTAAGGTATCGTAAAAGCGGCCAGATGTTAGGAATGTCGGCGTTGGAAACCGAATGAAGAAGATGAGGGGGAACGAGTTGTCGTGGCGAGAAGAGAAGGTAGAAGGAGAAGAACGTCCGATTTGAAGCTGTGGTCGCCGCTGTTGCGATTTTGAGAGGACAAAGGTACTATGTGATGTTTTCCTTACCCTAATCCCTTTTCTAATTGTTTGTCTTATTATAACTCTTTTCTTTTTATCTATTAATTTAATTCCATAATCCTAACATGATTAAGTAATATGGATGGATGTTATTGATTGGGCCGGTCGGGCCATCTGAGGCCCCACTGAATTTTTAATTCTGAAATTGTTTACAATAAAAAAGACAACTCCTGGGCCTTTTCTGGATGGGTCTTGCTCTCAATACAGAGCTTGCTATCTATACACCCTCCCAATTTTCTGCTTCACCTTTTCTTATAATTAGTTTAGTTTAAATTTAAATTGGCAATTTGAGATTAATTTAGTTTATAGTTAAATTAGTTTAGATATAATTTATTAATTTTAGAGCTTTAATAATTTTATAACGTTAGAATTTTGTAATTAGTAGAATTATTTTAGTAAATAACCTTAGGATTTTAATTTAGTTTAAACAATTTTTTTTAGATAATTAATTACATCCTCTTTATTTGTATTTAAACATTCTTTGCCATTTTAATTTCTCGGCGCCCTTAGGTCATTAATCTGTTTAGTTATATTTATTTTCTTGTGAATTTTGATTGCTTATATTTCGATGTCTATTTTATTTTGCTCGCTCCATTTACTCCAAGGGAAATATTTTAACTTTGTTGACTTCACGTCATCAAATACATCTTCTACAATCGTGCGAATAGCCTCATTCATGTTTTGCTTGCTTACTATTTTTTCCAAACTTAAGACAATTTTCCCAAAAGACTCCACTTTCAAACTCACTCCTTTTAAGTCAAAACTTCGACACTAGGTCGTCGTATCTTCAAAAATCTCGTCCACGCCTATTTTTAGCCAAACGAACCATTTTAATCAAACAAACAATTTTAACCAAAAACAGATATTTCAAAAGGTTCCTGCGGAGTACCGCAGATGCATTGGGTGCTAATACCTTCCCATTGTGTAACCAACCCCCGAACTCTCGATCTCTTTCAAAAACGCATTGTATTTTCATTACTTTTAAATATTACTTTACATTGCATATTTTAGGGTTTTATTTCGCTCTTTTCCCTTTTCCCTTGGAAATAATAAAGCGCGGTGGCGACTCTTGCTTTTGCGAGTCAAGTTAATTAATAGCTTGATCTCCGATTTTCACCGCTACAATAAGGTTAGGGTGTTTGGTGTCCCATTCCCCTTTGATCTGGCTAATAACCTAAGCTGAGTCTCCGAATACATTCAAGGATTTGATCCCCAAGTCTATGGCAGCTTTAAGACCAAAGATGCACGCTTCGTATTCCGCCATGTTGTTTGTACAATTGAAGCCGAGTCTTGCCATAAAAGGAGTATGACATCCTTCGGGAGATATGAGTACAACACCAATACCATTTCCAAGTGAATTGAATGCCCCATCAAAGAATAGGGTCCATCGGGATCCTTGTCCAGGTCCGTCATATGGCCTGAATTCTTCACAGTTATTTACCATCATGATGTTTTCATCTAGGAATTCGAACTTCATGGACTGGTAGTCTTCTACAGCTTGGTGAGCAAGGTGATCAGCTAATACACTTCCCTTTATTGCTTTCTCGGTAGTATACTGTATGTCATATTCCGTCAGGATTATCCGCCATCTTGCTATTCTCCCAGAGAGAGTAGGCTTCTCGAAGATGTATTTTATCAGATCCATTTTAGATATCAACAAGGTAGTATGGGTTAGCATATACTGTCTTAGCCGGCGAGCAGCCCATGCTAGAGCGCAACAAGTTTTCTCGAGCAGTGAATATCTTGTTTCACAGTTGGTAAAATTTTTGCTCAGGTAATAAATAGCATGCTCTTTTCGGCCAGACTCGTCATGCCGCCCTAACCCACACCCCATTGAATTCTCTAAAACAGTCAGATACATAATCAATGGTCTTCCCTCGATTGGTGGCATCAAAACAGGAGGCTCTTGCAGGTACTCTTTGATCTTATCGAAAGCAGTTTGGCATTCATCATTCCATTTGACTACTTGATCTTTCTTTAACAGTTTGAAGATTGGCTCACAAGTAGCTGTTAGGTGAGAAATAAATCTGGCAAAATAGTTTAAACGTCTCAAGAATCCTCTGAATCCCTTCTCAGTACGAGGAGCAGGTATCTCTTGTATCTCTTTTACCTTGGAAGGATCTACTTTAATACCCTTGTTGCTGACGACAAATCCTAGGAGTTTACCAGACCTTACTCCAAACATGCATTTATTTGGGTTCAACCTCAGCTTGTAGTTCTTTAGCCTCTCAAACAGTTTCTGTAAATGATCAAGATGTTCTTCTTATGTTTGAGATCTAGCTATCATGTCGTCATCATAGACCTCTATTTCATGATGTATCATGTCGTGAAATAGAGCTACCATGAAACACTAATAGGTTTCCCTATCATTCTCCAGTCCGAACAACATCACCTTGTAGCATAATGTCCCCCACTGTGTGACAAATGTTGTTTTCTCCATGTCCTCAGGCGCCATTTTGATTTGGTTGTAGCCTAAGAAACCATCCATGAAGGAAAACACTTTGTGTTGTGCCGTATTGTCAACTAGGATGTCAATGTGGGGAAGTGGGACATCCTCAGGGCTTTCCCTATTCAAATCTCTGTAGTCTATGCACATTTGTACCTTGCCGTCTTTCTTGGGCACGGGAACAACATTGGCAACCCATTGCGAATAGGAGGTGACGGCCAAGAATACATTGTTAAATTGTTTCATGACTTGTGCTTTAATCTTCTCTGACATATATGGTCGCATTCGACGGACCTTTTGTTTTACTGGTGGACAATCCTCTTTTGTAGGAAGACGATGTACCGCAATATCTGCATCAAGTCCCAACATGTCTTCATATGACCAGGCAAAGACCTCAACATACTCGTGTAGTAGCTGAATCAGACACTGCTTGACACTTGGTTCCATATTGGCACCCACCTTGACTTCTTTTTTGTCTTCTTCGGTACCCAGGTTGATTGTGTCCACGGGTTCCTCGTGAGGCTGAATGGTTCTCTCTTCTTGCAGTAGTAATCTGGCAAGTCCCCCGGGCACTTCATAATCTTTCTCACCTTCGTCTTCGGCTTGGTAGTTAGATTTTCAGAGTCACAAAATTCCATAGAAGAACCGTTACCCATGGGATCCCGAATGGATGTAGACCTGCATTGTGAGTGTGAGTGTGTGTAAGGGTATAACTATATTTGAAATAAAGGAAACTATAAAAAAGCAAAAACAATGAGCACAAAGCTTGTATGCAAAACATCCATGATTCATTGATGTCATATTGAAATGAGATAATAAGCCTTACAAATGGACCATTGTGCCTCGGGTAAGACACAAGGTTTTAAGAGTTTGAATTGTTTTAATATTACAGATCCAACAAAATGTAAAGACAAATTACTGTGGGATAAAAGTGATCGGGACAAAATCTCTAGTGTCCCAATTGCTGAGCCCTCCACTGACAGTTGGGAAGATCCAATCCTCCAGGTTGCAACCATCTTCATCATCCTCTACTGTGTTTACTTCACGGTTGCTGATCTTCAAGGATGGTCCTCCAGCACGAGCGTAGCGTACAACCTTCTGTGCACTTGAAGTGAAACCCAAGCCAAACTTATCTGACTTGTATGGGATATCCGAGAGTTTTCCCCAGATAGTGCACCCACCTTCTTCTATTACTTCCTTTGCATCCTTCAAAGATGACATCCTAAGTGGAGGCCTTGTGATCTTAGGAATAACCTTGGTTACTGCCACATCTTATGGGACCTCTTCAAAGTGTTGGAATGGAGTTTCAATAAATTCACCATCTAATTCCATATATCTGAAGGAATTGAGATGGATGATCATATACTCTTCTTCTCCATGAACGATGATAATCTTCCCTTGAATCGGATATTTCAGCATTTGGTGTAACATAGAAGTGACAACGCCAACATTATGAATCCATGGTCGGCCTAGCAAGCAGGAATATGAGGGACGGATATCCATTACATAAAAAGTTGAGTCAAATTTTTGGGTTCCAACCTTTATGGGGATATCCACTTCCCTATGTACCATCCTTTTCGAGCCTTCAAAAGCCCTTACTACTATGTTACTTGGCATCAATGTCAATCCCTCACAATTAAGCCTATCAAGAGCTTTTTTAGGAAACACATTCAGAGATGAGCCAGTGTCCACCAAAACATGAGCCAGGGTTGTTCCCCTACATTCAACTGAGACATGAAATGCCTCATTATTCCTCCTTCCTCTTGGCGTTAAATCAGCTTCCGAAAAACCTAGACCATTATCTGCAGTCAAGCTGGCTACGCAGTCTTGGAACTGATCAGCAGATGTCTCTTGGGGTACATGGGCAGTTTTTAGGAATTTTACCAAGGCTTTGGCATGCGCCTCAGAACATAGTAGTAAAACCAACATGGAAATTTTAGATGGAGTTTGCCCTAGTTGCTCAACTACATCGTAGTCGCTTCTTTTTATGATTTTTAGAATTTCCTCCATCTATTTCCGGGAGGTCTCAGGGATAGCCAATGATTGTGTCTTCGTCTTGATAGACTCAACCAGAACACCTTTTCCTCGAGTCTCTGTTAACTCGGTAGCAGGAGTGTCAGTAGGAATGATAACAGGGATTGTAACAGCTTTATCAGTTGGAGTATTAGTGGGGATGATTGTAGGAATGGGAACAACTTTTGGAGGAGTAACAACAGAAATGATTACGGGTCCAGAAACTTCTTTTGGGGGAGCAATTTCTGGAGAGAATATACTTCTGCTTCGGGTAATCTTGCTAGTTCCTGCAATATTACTGATATTAGAGTCGACTTTCTCAGAACTTGAATCTTCGGCGGCTGGCCAATCTTGCTTGATACCGTGGTAGTAGACATTCCCTCCATAATTCCTTGGTATGGTTTTGTCTGACGAATACGGGACTGGTCCAGGCATTGTAATTATCAAAGGAGCTGCTTTTGGAACTGATGTAATTCTAACAGGTCTTTTGGTGGAGACCCTGGAAGAATTGGCGAAAATGGTAATGATAGAAACATCTTTAAAAGGAATAGGTGGAACAGAAGTCTTTTCAAACAAAATTTCTTTGTTATCTATTAGGAACTGGACGCCTGTTTTCAACAAAGGACATTTGGTTGGTGAAGACAAACAGAAATGACAGCCTTCATCGCAGCCCGAGAACACACCGGCATTCAACAAGTTCACTTTAATAGTCAGGAGTGAGGTCATAAGTTCATCAACTGAAGTAACAAAAATTTCTTCTTCAATGGCATTGGTATTATGGCCATGTTTGGGCATAGGGGAAGAAATGACATTTGGCTTTTCGGGCGCATCGAATTCAATCTCTCTGGCTTCAATGAGGTCTTGCATTTTGTTCTTTAGAGCCCAACAGTTATTAGTGTCATGGCCGGGACTCTCAGAGTGGTATGCACAGCGGGCATTAGGATGATAGTGAGGAGATGTTGTATTAGGGGTTTTTGGAGCTTCTTTCAAAGTCACCAGGTTGGATCTTAACAGATGCGGCAATACTTGAGATAGGGTCATGTTAATTCTGGTGAATTGTCTGACTGGTCTTTCCATCCTTGGTTGGTTGTTTCTTTGCTGATCAAGCGCAAGTTTAGGAATCATAACAGCCCCCACCATTGGACGATGTTCGGTCCTGTCTTGATTTCTCTAAGGATAAACAGTAACCACTTCTTTCTTTCTGATAAATGGCTTCCTTATAGCAGCAGATGATGTATATTTTTGAATCTTTCCGCTCTTTATCCCGGCTTCTATCCTCTCTCCGGTCAATATCAGTTCAGTAAATCCTGCCGATGAACTCCCAATTAGGTGATTGAAGAAGGGGCCAGACAAGGTTCCCAAAAACATGTCTACCAACTCTCTTTCAGATAGAGGAGGTTGAACTCTTCCAGCCAAGTCTCTCCATACTCTGGAGTTGAGTACGGGTAGGCGCAAGATCAGCATTGTATTGGTATTGTTTGTAGAAAGCTGTAGCAAGATCCTCCCGGTTATGAATGTTGGCTCTTTCTAACTGGTAAAACCAATCAAGTTGAGTTCCAGACAGACTATCTTGGAAGAAGTGTACCCATAAGTCTTTGTCAGCGGTATGGGGCTGGATTTTCCTCACATAGGACCGAAGATGCATTTTAGGGCATGAAACTCTGTCATATTTGGCGAACACAAGTGCTTTGAATTTTGGAGGGATGACAATTCCCGATACTAAACCCAATTCCTCAAAGTCCAAGCCAAGAACTTTTTGGATTTCCATTGCACTCAAACGCTCTTCAAGATGTTTATACTTGTCATCAACTGGAGGGTATTGTTCTTCAGAATAGTCTTCTTCTTCCTCTTCCTCTTCTGATTCTGACGGGACAACTGTTTCCTTGTCTTTCCCATCTTGATTGTCTCTTTCACCGGATGTTGTTACAAAGTCTAAGGCCCTTCTTGTCTGCCCATGAAATCTTTTTCCCATGTTTAGGACTCCGGTTACCTTCTGTCTTCTTTTTCTTTTCCTCAGCCAGCAAAGTCTTCAACTCTTCTTGTCCTTTGGCTAGAGTCAAGAACAACTATTGAAACTGTGCATTCTGAGCTTGGAGATCCTTCATCGTTTGCAATGAGTTCAAGGATTTTAAGATTCAAATTCGTTTTAGACAAAAAGGAAACACACGTTATATTAATAGATTAAAGCTTGAGTACAATGGTGCCTTCTTAGTCAAAACAGATACAAGAAACTCTAAGATAAAAGAGTAGTGCGCATCCTCTTTGGTGCAATGTAGGCATTCAGAGTCTGCTCCTCATGAAGTAGCCTAGTGAGTTCCAAAACCTTCTTCTCACTTGCATAGAATTGGGCTTCGAAGGTATCTCACTCCCCCTTGAGTTGTATCCAATCCCTTTGTAGGTCTTCAAGAGAGGTAGGCATGTCAGGATGTAGGATAGTGTATGGAACATCTCCTTCTATGACAGTCTCAATGATTACCGGGAGAATAGGGGTGTAAGGCATCATAAGACTCTGAGCACGAGTTCGTACCCATTTGAGTTAAGGCTCAAGAGGGATGGAATTTTTATGCCCCAAAGTCTTGCTATCTACCTTGTTTAACATCCTCCAAGCTCGGATAAATCACTGGCGAAGACCTTGATCGTCGTTTTCGTAGTCAAATACCAAACCTTGAATCAGCATCTCTTGCGGGCCATCCCTTCGGGCATAACCAAATTGTCTTAAGGCTAAGCAAGGGTTGTAGGTGATACCTCACCTAATGCCAAGTAAAGGGACATTAGAAAATTCTCCACAACGGTCGACAATAGTAACATTCTCTATGGATCGGGAGCACCAATGAATGTCTGAATATTTAAGCGTCATCAACCTTTGTGACCACCTTGAACCTTGCTCATTCTTTAATACAGATTGGGGAAGATGCAAAATAAACCATCTTTCCAAGAGAGGAGCGCAACACATAAGGACACCTCTCTTCCTTATTGTGCGAGTGTGAAAAGAGTGTAGGATATCCCTTAGAAATGTAGGCACCAGGTTGCGGGATATGAAGATTTTGATGGCGTTTATGTCTATTAGTTGGCCAGGATTTGGAAACAAAACCATCCCATAGATGAGGAGAGCCATAATTTCCTCAAAGGCTTGCAAATCAAAGGAGTTCCAACAGTTTTGGGCTTTCTCAAACAAGAACTTTGCTAGGAAACCTTTGACACCACTCCTTGTTTCCCAATGAGTTGTGACATCAGATGAGTGCAAGTGTAGAGCTTGAGAAATCTCTTCTGGATTTGGGTCTCTTTCTATACCATTGAAAGGTAGTTGTTTGAGAATGGGAACCCTCAAGAGTCGGGAGAATTCTTCCAAAGTAGGCACAAGTTGATAGTCGGGAAATGTGAAGCAATAGTGTAAAGGATCAAAGAACTGAAAGAGCACCTTCACCATGTCTTCATCTATGTTGGAGGTGACCAAGTTGAGTAGGCGACCATGTCTCTCGGTGAATGGAGAGTTTTCAGGAATCCTTGAAGCTAGCTTCCTAAGTTGTGGAGGGATCCTTACAAGATTTACTTGAATAGTTTTCCTGCGAAGTGAATCCATATCCTACAAAACAAGAACAAAGATGAATCCAAAACAATCCTTGAAATGGTTAGTGGATGTATATGATGTTCATGATGTTATGTACAAGTATGCATATATATACAAAACAAACAATTACTTAGGTTTAGCTTGCATGGAGTTTTATAGGTAAATACCCTCTTGAAGTTTAGTTGGCTCAAACCTATCCTAGTAATAGTAATCGGGTTTTAAGGAGCTCAATATCACTGGTTTGTTTCCTTGGTCATTATTTCAGCACAAGCCTCTTAAATGGAGACCGAAATATCCCGAGAAACCAAATCTCAATGAGTGTAGTATCGAGTATCTACCAACTTCAGACTGCACCAAAGCCGGTCATCTCACTACATCCTAAATGGCCAAGTTGGTCAAGTAAAGGTTCTAGAAGTTCATTAGTGTTTCATGACATCACTCAGTGGCCCTGTATTCTCTTTGATTAACACAAAGGCTACCGGTACCCATAAATATTTCGCACTAACATAGCTATTTCTTAGACTATGTTGGTATACCCCGCACAGTTTCCACAACATATTGCTACTTACCTATAAGGTATCCCAAATCCGGGTAGAGGATTCAAACCTAAACAAAGAACCATAATTTAAAGCATATAAGTCAAACAATGTAAGCAAGTAAATGTGATCTAACCCTAAGGTAACCCCACTTTTAGAATATTCCCCAGCAGAGTCGCCAGTTCTGTGATACGGTGGTAGAACTGACTTGGGTGTTTTGCGTTTGATCACAAATGTTACGGTTATCAAGAGTCGCCATCGAATTTTATTTTACCCAAAAAGTAAAGGTGAAAAAGCACAGGAAATACCTTTGAGATTATGTCTTGAGTTCGGGGGGTAGATTATGAAAAGGGAAGGTATTAGCACCCTTTTCATCCATGGTTTTCCATGGGCTCTTAGTTACTTGCTAGATCACTTGCTTTTTGTTTGAAATTATGCTTTGTGTGGTTTTTGAAAGTATTTTGTAAAGAGGCCATTGTTTAGGCAATCTTTGTAATCATTCTCGTTCGTAAGAATGTATACAAAGATGTTTGATCTTTTGAAAATGTTTTCAATTTTGTAAGATGTTTGAAAGTGTATGTGATTGTTTTGAAAATAGAAAGGATGTTTGTTTTGAAATGGAGAAAGTATTTAGGAGCAATCTAACTACTCAAATGTCTTTCTTGTTCATTTTCTTTTCCTTTGACATTGTTGTCTTACCGTTGATTTGGTAAGCAACCCTATCTTTGGATGTAAGCGGGACAAGCGTGGGTCCTCGTATAACCATGATTAGCAATGTTGCAAGGTATCTTAACATTTTTCTTTAGGGACTAAGATCATTTTTAAAGGCAACTTAGATAGCGTCATCGAGGGACTAGGATCTTGTGTTTGCTTGCTTTTGCTAAGATACCTTACATGCGTAATATGGTTATTTTGTATAAGGAAACTAAGTGGGATAACCCTAGGGGTGCTTGTGTGCAAATGTGTTGTTTTCATGCTTGATTTAGTCTTAAATTAGGGCTTGCTATTTATTGGTTTTAAGTCTTTCCATACAAACCCTAATTACTAGCAAGTGTATATAAATCGATAAATTGCGGAATTTTAAAGTTACTACGCTATTACAACATTTGTGGGGAGGTGTATATGTGATTGGTGGAAATAGAACTGACTGTTTTGAAATGCTGGTTCGTGAAATGTCGCAGTAAGCAAGAGTCGCCACCGTCTTTTATTTTCTCCAACAAGGAAAGGACAAAAGCACAGCAAAATTCCTTTTCGAGATGTCTCTCGGTTCGGGAGGTAGATTATAGAAAGGGAAGGTGTTAGCACCCTTTCTATCCGTGGTTATCCACGGGCTCTTAGGTACTTGCTCACTATGTTTTCAAAAATTGTTTACTTTTATTGTGTTTGTGGGTTTGAAAAGAGTTTGTTTGAAAACTTCGTTTTGACTCTTGTATCAGTCCTCAAGAGTGTATGAAGTGTTTGTTTGAAAACTTTTGTCAGAAAAGTGTAGGTGCGAAAAGTTGTTTTTGTTTTGAAAGAGCAAGTATCTAAGAACCTCTACCTACTCAAAGGAAATTAAGCTGTGTAAATGTCCTTTAGACAGTGCTATCCCACTATTGAGAAGTAGGTAGCACCGTCATTGGAGTTTCGGGTCAATTTGATTATAGGGACATGTGATCACCAAAGCAATAGTAGGACGCCTTAGCGGTAACCCTAATGTCCTAGATCCTTTTTATCCGAGGCAACCGTTTCGAGGCAACTTGGATCTTTAGACAGGAGGGCGACCTCTAAAACACCCTATACTCAATGACCATGTCGAGGCAACCAAGTGAGGCGTACCCTAGGAGTGGCATGTGCGAATGTGTCAGATTTCAGTTTAATTATCTTTGCACATGTCATGGTGAGCTACGTTTTGATTTTTATTTTGAGAACAAGTCTTGTCATGCATAGCAGTTAATAATCGTGCGGAAAGTAAATTGCAGAAAGTAAATCTAAGCTATTACAAGGTGTCGGGTATTTACATCGCCAAAAACAAACCCTTGAAAAGTAAATTGCGGGAATTTAAAGAAAAACGATAAAAAGGTCCTAATTACGCTATTACATTCTCGGAGCAATTACATAAATATGATCAAAAAATAATATGCGCGAATAGAAATTGAATCGGAGAAGTCATTAGGGTTTTGACCCTTTTTGAGAAAAGAATGAATTTTTGGTCCTTTTTGTATTTAATCAAATTAATCCTAAAACTAATTAATTAAATAAAAGAAATATTTTTAAGTTTTTTAATGTTTTAATGCAATAAAAGAAAAGAAATTAAAATTGTCAAGAAAACCCTAATTCTAATTTATTTTATTTATTGCAAAGAATAGTGAAATTAACCTAATTAAAACAACTAAATTAATTAATTACATTTATTTACAAAAATAATAAATTAAAGGTGAAATTAATAATAATAATAAAAATATTATGTTTTATGTTTCCTGATTTTATTATGAAAATAATTAATTATGTTAATTAAATAATAATAATAATTAATAATTGATAAAATAATTAAATGGGAAAAAATATAAAAGAATAAAGAAAGAAACCAGGGGGGTGTTGGCCCATTTATGAAGGTTTCTTTGTTGCAATTCTGGCCCATTAAGCTACAAGCCTTGTTGACTTTGATGATTGTCTACGCGTGGGTTGACCAGGAGCATGGTGATCCTTCATCTTTGGCCACAGGATTCAAGCTAGGAGACACATGGCATGCTGATGTTCGAGGCACATGGTACACTCCTTTTGGAAATCTGCACACAATTATGTTAAGAAAAATAATATAGGAGTTTTGGGTGGACCTGGGATTCGAACCCAGGTCCCAATGATTCCATGCCAGCACACTAACCACTCCAACCACCTGCACGCGTTTGATATTATAACACTAAGCAATCAATATATTAATAATCCAAACAATATGCTGGATAAAAGAAAAACGCGCGCTTCTTTTCAAATGGACCAACCACGTATCAACACGTCCTCTTCTTCTTCGATGATGCCTGTAAAAAACAAATAGACAGCGGGGGTTTTTAACCCCGACAATATGCAACGACCAAAAATAACGATTAGCCCTGTGTTGCATATAAATATTTTGCGAGGGTGGCTTTGTGTTTGTCTGGATTCAACGGTTCCAACCATGGGTCTTAAGAAGCTTAATTTTTCCTGTACTGTAAAGCCCTAAATCCAAAGTTCATGAACCCTAAAATTCAAACATGGCAACTTGTGATTCTGTGCGTTTTAATCCAATTCAGTTATACCATTAGCTTCATATGAGTTCTAGCTATGCAAAACAAACACAAAATCATGTTAAATATGCATGAATCATGAGTTACGATTATGAAAATAATATGCAAACCGTGGGACTGTTCTTGGGGATTTCTGGAGATTTAACGCTTGATTTTGATTGCTACACGTTCCTCACACTTCCAGCAACGTGTTTGACTCAACAAAAGTCCTTGAATTGGCCTGGAATATAGAAAACAGTTTTCAAGTTTTCTTGAATTTTCTTGAATTGGTTATGGCTTTTTTGCAGCAGCTTTCACGTATGCATGATTAGGGTTCACTTGTGTATTTATAGAGGACTGAATTTAGGTCAAATCTTGCACAAAAAATCCATGGAATGATGATGGAATATTTGATTGGAAATCACATCTTTTTGAATCTTTTTGATTGAAGAAAGTTTCCAAATTGGGAGATATTTGCATCCTTGATTGGTACACGAATTTTCCAGCTTTTTTATGTCATTCTTGCTTCACAAAAAGATTGAAAAATCAAATCTTTGTATTTCCTACAATTTAAATTAATTAAATGAATTAATATTGATTAAAAATCCAATTAATTAATAAAAAATAAGAAAATAAATTTAATTAAGCTTGATGGGTCGTGCATAGGCCATGGATAAAGTTTCAAGAAGAAATTTGAGGCCCATTAGCAAAAATAAGGTGTTTTGAGCAAAGTTGACTTTTGCAAATTCATAAACATTTCCCAACTTCTCTAATGCATATCTTGCTCAATTTTGATCATATGAACGTGTTCTTGGACATTTTGGAAAGATCTTGAAGTCCTCTAACCAATTCCTTTGGTCCCATGTCATTTGAATTTACCAATCTCAAGTTATGGTCTTTGACTTAAAGTGCATTTTTGTTGACTTTTGAAATTGACTTATAATGTAGAAACTGATAACTTTTTGTGAGAGAATTGCTTGGACTTGGAATGTGAATATGAGTTGTAGGAAATGTCATACCCTTAAAAATGAGCATTGGATGGGATTTTTCTGATGAACCATGAAAAGTTATGCCCTGGTCAAGATATAGTTGACTTTTTTGCTGTCCAAAAATAGTAACTTTTTGCATCTTGATGATTTTTGAGCCATTCTTGTGGGATCATGATCAAGACTTGATCAAATGATGATTGTGGACTCAAAATAAGATGTTGACCCAAAATTTTGACTTTTGACTGCAAAATGACCATTTTACCCTTGCAATTGACTGTGGGTCAAATGAAGCTTTTGACTGTGCAAATTGACATTGTGAATCTTGAAACTTGGCATGTAGATGCTTGACAATGTATATAGGCCCATGTGACTTGATTAAGCCGTTGAAAACCTCAAATTCCTTGAGAGAACCAAAACCCTAATTTTGACTGGCTTAGGAGGCATCTGGACTGTGCAACCCTTGAGTAATCTTGAACCATTTGAAGATGTTTCTTGATAAATATTGAAGAATATAGGAGGGAAAATTTTTGGGTACAACAGTTTCCCCTGTTCAATCTTCTTAGACCTGAGGATGTAGATTGGCTTGCGTGCCTTTCGTGATCCGAAGGTGGAAGATGATTGAACACTAAAGTGCCCAAAAATTTGCACTCGCATGGTGTAGTATCAGCAATGTGATATCAGGAATGGGCTTACAGATGCCATCTGGAGATTGTTGGTAGAAGGATGGGCTTATAGATGCCATTTGGAGATCGTTTGTTGAATTGTAACTTTGTAAGTTGAAAGAAGGAACCTGTGTAGGATTGACTGATGATGAGTCCGTGTGAAACTGCATCTCGGAAGGAAGGAAACCTGTGTAGGGTTGACTGATGATGAGTCTGTGTGAAACTGCATCAGGAATTGAGAAGGAAACCTGTGTAGATTTTCTTGATGACGAGTCCGTGTAAAACTGCATCTGGAAAGAAAGAACCTGTGTAGGGTTGACTGATGACGAGTCCGTGTGAAACTTCATCTTTGGAAAGAGAGAACCTGTGTAGGGTTTCTTGATGACGAGTCCGTGTAAAACTACGTCTGGAGTTGAGAAGGAACCGGTGTAAGGTTACTTCGGGATAAGTTCGTGTAAAACTTCTGGATGAACCGGGGTAAGGTTATTTTGAGATAAGTTCGTGTGAAACTTCCAGATGAACCGGGGTAAGGTTACTGTGAGATAAGATCGTGTGAAACTTCAGGAGGAACCGGGGTAAGGTTATTTTGAGATAAGTTCGTGTGAAACTTCAGGGTGAACCGGGGTAAGGTTATTTTGACGATGAGTTCGTGTGAAACTTCATCTTGGAATGAGAAGGAACCGGTGTAGGGTCGCCTGATGATGAGTCCGTGTAAAACTTCATCTTGGAATTGAGAAGGAACCGGTGTAGGGTTGCCTGACGATGAGTCCGTGTAAAACTTCATCTGCAATTGAGAAGGAACTAGTGTAGGGTTGCCTGATGATGAGTCCGTGTAAAACTTCATCTGAAATTGAGAAGGAACCAGTGTAGGGTTGCTTCATGATGATCAAGTAGATAATTGTCCTGTTTGGTTTCAGGTATTAACCCATGATCAGTCGTCCACAGAATTTTCCTGGCTTGTTACAGGTGTTGATCTGGAACTCAAAAAGGTTGATGGTAGGTAGTTTTGTCTTCGTTGACAGGTTGTCTCTATTGACTGGCTTTGCCTCAGAAAAATCTTTAGGAATCAATTTAACTGACTTTGCAAGGTCTTGGAATCTTCAACTGGATCGGCATCAGGAAAATCTTTAGGAATCGATTTAACTGGACCAGAGAAGGCCCTTGACTGGATCGACATCAGAAAAATCTTTAGGAATCGATTTAACTGGACCAGGCAAGGTCTTGGAATCTTCAACTGGATCGACATCGGGAAAATCTTTAGGAATCGATTTAACTGGACCAGAGAAGGCCTTTGACTGGATCGGCATCAGAAAAATCTTTAGGAATCAATTTAACTGGACCAGGAAAGGTCTTGGAATCTTCAACTGGATCAGCATCAGGAAAATCTTTAGGAATCGATTTAACTGGACCAGAGAAGGCCTTTGACTGGATCGGCATCAGAAAAATCTTTAGGAATCGATTTAACTGGACCAGGCAAGGTCTTGGAATATCTTCAACTGGATCGGCATCAGGAAAATCTTTAGGAATCGATTTAACTGGACCAGAGAAGGCCTTTGAATATCTTCAACTGGATCGGCATCAGGAAAATCTTTAGGAATCGATTTAACTGGACCAGAGAAGGCCTTAGACTGGATCGACATCAGAAAAATCTTTAGGAATCGATTTAACTGGACTAGGCAAGGTCTTGGAATATCTTCAACTGGATCGGCATCAGGAAAATCTTTAGGAATCGATTTAACTGGACCAGAGAAGGCCTTTGACTGGATCGGCATCAGAAAAATCTTTAGGAATCGACTTACTGGACCAGGCAAGGTCTTGGAATATCTTCAACTGGATCTACATCAGGAAAATCTTTAGGAATCGATTTAACTGGACCAGAGAAGGCCTTTGACTGGATCGACATCAGAAAAATCTTTAGGAATTGATTTAACTGGACCAGGCAAGGTCTTGGAAGCTTCAACTGGGTCTACATCAGGAAAATCTTTAGGAATCGATTTAACTGGACCAGAGAAGGCCTTTGACATAGCTGAGAACTTAACTGGATCTTTCCTGAAAGGTAAAGGTCAGTCATATGCAATGCATGAGATGGATCAAGCAATGATGTTCTCAACATAAATGAGATTGTATGATATGATGCGTATATGCATGAATCATGATGTATGGAAATGTAATGCTTTAGCTGGGGAAAATAAATCCCAGAGCTGCTGGAGAATAATGTTGAATTCTTCGTTTCTGCTGAGGATGATGAACAAAGATGATTGGGTGAATAATCCGGTAGGAGAAGATGAATCCGTTGGGGAAATAAACCTGGTGAAGAGATTACTCTACGGGGAATTACTCTGTGGGAAGAGATGCTTCGCTGAGATTTTAATGATAACTCTGCTGGGGAATCCGTTGATAAGCTCTGTTGGAGATTTTGATGATGAACTCCACTGGGGATAGAAAGAACTCGCCGGGGATGATCTTTCAGTCGCAACTTGCTGAGGATAACCCAGTTAGACTCTGGTGGGGAATAACCTCTTGAATATGGCTGGGGAGAGATTTTTGTACTCTGCAGGGGACAAGCTTCCGGAATCTACTGGGGAAATGATTCAACTCTCCTGGGGAAATTTTTGAGGAAATGGCTCCACTGGGGGTATCTTGTATTCTGCCGGGGAACAATCTTATATTTCTGCCGAGGAATATTGAGACTGCCGGGGACGTTTGCTAGGGAACATCTGTATACTCCGCTAGGGAATATTAAGATCTTCTGGGGATACCCAACTTTTCCAGGACTGATGGTAGACCAACTCTGCTCGGGGGAGAGTATTGCTGAATCTTGCCTTACTCTGCGGGGAATGAAGGTATCTTGGTCAAATTCTTCAGCTGAACTTACTTTGGTACCTGGAGGACAGAGCAGCTTGTACAGTTCGGATAATTCTTATTGCCCCAGTTTCTGCGAGAGAAGAAGGCCTATGAGATGCTTGATAACTACCGATTGACAAATCTTCTTCTGGTAGGCAAGTGACGAGATGACGGGACACAGTCGTACGCTTTGATCCCTAATTTTTGCCTGGACCTCCCTTTCAGGTTTTCAGTCCATCGGGATACCCTTTTTTGCCCAAGCCGCCTTTTCAGGTTTTCGACTTGCCGGGTGTACATATTTTTCATTTTCATCCCTTATTTATGCCCGAACCCTTTTGGTTCGCCGGGAAGCCCTTATTTTTGCCTAGGCCAGTCAACCTAGCGGGTCTTTGATTATGCATAGTATTTTTTCGACTATGTCCATGCTCTCAGAGTGTAGGGAGTTGTCACTGTCAGTAGTGTTGTGTCGCCATACTTCCCGAAGATGTTTGATCAGGCAAGATTTGTTGCTGGAATTCATGCCCAATTCCCTAAGTGATTCAGGCGGAGATTTGCCCCTGGCTATTTGGCATCTTGAGAGATTCTTTGAATCTTGACTCAACTGCCCCAGATGATGGACAATGGTTGTGTCTGCCCTTGGTTGGAAGTGTTTCTTCCGCTTGAGGTGACCTTTTTGTTGAGAAGGTTTTTGTTCACTAGATATTCGTCGTGCGAATTTCTCTGCTGTTTGAACAAATAGTCATATGCAAACAATGTTATTTTAAGAATGCAAAGCTTATGTCTGTCTTGAAGTTTTTGAAAATGCAGTTTTTAATAAAAAAAGTGAATTTTTGTAAGATGTGATGTCAACTCAGGATTTTACAGCAAGCCCTACAGAAGTCAGGATACCTTTTATAACAGTGTGCTTTCGAACTAACCCATGCTTCAGCTAGGACTTTTAAGGGTTATAACGTGGCCTGGTTCACGGTTTAAGAAACAAAGGATAAAGGCTCAAAATTTATTTGTACCCACCCGCTCTTCGTGATGTTCTTCAAACCTAAACTCAGCTAATCGTGCAATAGATCTTGTTGAGTCTTTGCTCTGATATTCCGGTGATAGTTCGGATACTGATAGTTTATTTTGAATAGGCAGTCATTTCTTTTTGTTGAGGGTTTGTAGGACCTCTTTCTTTTTGATTTTATTATCCCTGTCTTTTGTCTGAACTGTTTCTTTTTGTATTTACAGTCAGCGGGATGCCCCAGTTTTGTAAGTCTCCTTCATAGGTTTTGACTTAATGGGCTTTTGTTTTTGAAAGATAACGACTGCCTGTCTTGACGATTATAGGGAACCATCATTGTCTTTTTGTTTTGGAAGGACTTCTTTGAGGCCATTTATTTTTCACCTGGATCAACTGAGAAAACTACCCTGCCCCAGGTTACAATTAAGGGTTTTAATTTTTGCGTGAAAAGAAAAACTCCAACTTCTTTGGCTCGAAGGGGTTGACGAGGGATTATCTTCCTTATAACTCCACTGTTTAGGATTTGAAACAATGCCTGTACCTCATCAGCGGGGCCTATTCAAAAGCATACTGTAAAGATCGTGGTATCGTTTTCGTCATCCTCCCTCAAAAGGCTTAGAATTTTTTAATCGAGAGTTGAACATCACAAAAAATGAAAGCAATTTGAATATAGTGAATACGAATGGATTGATTCAAAACAGACATATGCGACACATTAATGAAATAAAAAGTTTTCCATGACAATAATTGTTTGAATAAGCAAAGAAAAATACAACTTGAACATTCAAATGAACAAAAGTTTCTTAGTTTGAACTAGTCATCTCAGATGGAGAATTCCCAGTGGAAGATTTTAATCTTGCCATCCGGCATAAACTCCAGCACCCTTCCGTCAATAAAGTCTTGGACCTTATTCTTCAAACTCCAATAGTTGTCGGTGTCATGTCCCGGACTGTCAGAGTGGTATGCGCACCTTTCATAGGGATGATAGGTAAGAGCAGATGTGTTGGGATTCCGGGGAGGATCTTTTAATGTAATCAGCCCTGCCTTCAACATTTGCTGTAGCGCTTGAGTCAGTGGCACGTTGATCTTAGTGAATTGCCTCCTGGGCTTGTTTGGCTTGCTCTGATCAACCCATTGTTTTTGGTGAGGTTGTTGTTGGACCCTTGAGGTAGTAGCACCTTGGAGAGGTCCATTCTTCACCATACCAAACTCTTGTCTTCTTGGAGGCTGATTACCAGTTTGATCCCCAGCCTTGACTACTTGCTTCATACTGTCTTGATGAAGCTGGTTGATCACAGTTCTCAACTCTTCTTTCTCCCGAGCTAAGCCTTGGATAAGGGCCATCTGCCCCAGCATCTAGGTTTTCATTGCATCTACCTCAGCTTGCAGACATTTCAGCCGTTCGTCCTTACCGTCTTCAGGACTGTTCCTGACCAAAGTCCCCCTGAGGAGTGTTCTCAACTCTTCCTGCCCCTTGGATAGGTTTAGGAGGATTTCCCTGAACTGAGTCTCTTGAGTATGGAGGTCCTGGTGTCTGGTTGGAAAGTCATTACTGAAATAAACAGCGAGAACGTGAGAGACCTGTAAAGGATGACCTGTTATGCAATGATATGTATGATATATGTATGCAATGTTTTCAAGGATCTCGCGGGGTAAACATGAAAATTGTTAGAATTTGAATTTTGCAGCTTGATTGAAGGAACTTCATGTTGTTGAGAGTCCTTCTTCAAGAGTCAAAGCTCACCATATCGAGTGGGTCATAGCCCCTGACTCAGGTCATCCTGTTTTGGATCTCCAAACAACCTTGGCTAGAGGAAAATAAATCCCCTTTGCCCCTTGCTAGACATTTGGTCCATCATGACCTACATCACAAACCCTTGAGATCCTTGAAATGGATTAGTCCTTATGCATGATGTATGCAATGGTATGATGTTATGATGTTATGTACGTGGATGCAAAGGTGTGAGGTGTAAGTAAGCCCTGTAATAAGTCCAGATTAAGGACTGTAAACAAAACCTGCAAGGAACTCACGTGTCAGATAACAAGAATGTGCAAGTAGTTCAAGTTTGAAGGCATACAAGTCATACAAGACAACCCTTAGATTTCAGGCCAGCATGAAGTTTAGGTACTACCCTCTTTCAGTTTCAGTTGGTTAAGACCTGTCCTAAAAATAGTAACCAGGTTCTAGAGGATCTCAATATCACTAACTACCCTCAATCGATCATAACTCTAGCTTCGCAACCTTTTCTTGCGGCCGGAACCATCGCGAGAGTTTAGCCTCAATGAGTGTAGCATACTGCTACTGTTCTATGTCCAAGTTGGGTCAATTTAAGGTTCTAAGGTCAGTTGGTGCTTAATGACTCCTCAGAAGACCCATATTCTCCTCGTTCCAACACAAGGGATATCGGTACAGACCAAGGTGTCACACCAACGTAGCTACTGCTTCACCCGTGTCGGTCTACGCCAGACAGGTCCCTCACAGTTTATTGCTACCTAAAGGGTATTCCCCAGATCCGGGTTAAGATCTATAAAACTCCAATACAAGCCCACAATATAAAAGCAAACAAGGCATACAATTGAAAACATAGAATGATCTAATCCTAAGGTACACCTCACTTATTATCTCCCCAGCAGAGTCGCCAGTTCTGTGATTGGTGGAAATAGAACTGACTGTTTTGAAATGCTGGTTCGCGAAATGTCGCGGTAAGCAAGAGTCGCCACCGTCTTTTATTTTCTCCAACAAGGAAAGGACAAAAGCACAGCAAAATTCCTTTTCGAGATGTCTCTCGGTTCGGGAGGTAGATTATAGAAAGGGAAGGTGTTAGCACCCTTTCTATCTGTGGTTATCCACGGGCTCTTAGGTACTTGCTCACTATGTTTTCAAAAATTGTTTGCTTTTCTTGTGTTTGTGGGTTTTGAAAAGAGTTTGTTTGAAAAATTCGTTTTGACTCTTGTATCAGTCCTCAAGAGTGTATGAAGTGTTTGTTTGAAAACTTTTGTCAGAAAAGTGTAGGTGTGAAAAGTTGTTTTTGTTTTGAAAGAGCAAGTATCTAAGAACCTCTACCTACTCAAAGGAAATTAAGCTCTGTAAATGTCCTTTAGACAGTACTATCCCACTATTGAGAAGTAGGTAGCACCGTCGTTGGAGTTTCGGGTCAATTCGATTATAGGGACATGTGATCATCAAAGCAATAGTAGGACGCCTTAGCGGTAACCCTAATGTCCTAGATCCTTTTTATCCGAGGCAACTGTTTCGAGGCAACATGGATCTTTAGACAGGAGGGCAACCTCTAAAACACCCTATACTCAATGACCACGTCGAGGCAACCAAGTGAGGCGTACCCTAGGAGTGGCATGTGCGAATGTGTCAGATTTCAGTTTAATTATCTTTGCACATGTCATGGTGAGCTACGTTTTGATTTTTATTTTGAGAACAAGTCTTGTCATGGTAAATCTAAGCTATTACAAGGCGTCGGGTATTTACATCGCCAAAAACAAACCCTTGAAAAGTAAATTATGGGAATTTAAAGAAAAGCGATAAAAAGGTCCTAATTACGCTATTACATTCTCGGAGCAATTACATAAATATGATCAAAAAATAATATGCGCGAATAGAAATTGAATCGGAGAAGTCATTAGGGTTTTGACCCTTTTTGAGAAAAGAATGAATTTTTGGTCCTTTTTGTATTTAATCAAATTAATCCTAAAACTAATTAATTAAATAAAAGAAATATTTTTAAGTTTTTTAATGTTTTAATGAAATAAAAGAAAAGAAATTAAAATTGTCAAGAAAACCCTAATTCTAATTTATTTTATTTATTGCAAAGAATAGTGAAATTAACCTAATTAAAACAACTAAATTAATTAATTACATTTATTTACAAAAATAATAAATTAAAGGTGAAATTAATAATAATAATAAAAATATTATGTTTTATGTTTCCTGATTTTATTATGAAAATAATTAATTATGTTAATTAAATAATAATAATAATTAATAATTGATAAAATAATTAAATGGGAAAAAATATAAAAGAATAAAGAAAGAAACCAGGGGGGTGTTGGCCCATTTATGGAGGTTTCTTTGTTGCAATTCTGGCCCATTAAGCTACAAGCCTTGTTGATTTTGATGATTGTCTACGCGTGGGTTGACCAGGAGCATGGTGATCCTTCATCTTTGGCCACAGGATTCAAGCTAGGAGACACATGGCATGCTGATGTTCGAGGCACATGGTACACTCCTTTTGGAAATCTGCACACAATTATGTTAAGAAAAATAATATAGGAGTTTTGGGTGGACCTGGGATTCAAACCCAGGTCCCAATGATTCCATGCCAGCACACTAACCACTCCAACCACCTGCACGCGTTTGATATTATAACACTAAGCAATCAATATATTAATAATCCAAACAATATGCTGGATAAAAGAAAAACGCGCGCTTCTTTTCAAATGGACCAACCACGTATCAACACGTCCTTGTCTTCTTCGATGATGCCTGTAAAAAACAAATAGACAGCGGGGGTTTTTAACCCCCACAATATGCAACGACCAAAAATAACGATTAGCCCTGTGTTGCATATAAATATTTCGCGAGGGTGGCTTTGTGTTCGTCTGGATTCAACGGTTCTAACCATGGGTCTTAAGAAGCTTAATTTTTCCTGTACTGTAAAGTCCTAAATCCAAAGTTCATGAACCCTAAAATTCAAACATGGCAACTTGTGATTCTGTGCGTTTTAATTCAATTCAGTTATACCATTAGCTTCATATGAGTTCTAGCTATGCAAAACAAACACAAAATCATGTTAAATATGCATGAATCATGAGTTACGATTCTGAAAATAATATGCAAACTGTGGGACTGTTCTTGGGGATTTCTGGAGATTTAACGCTTGATTTTGATTGCTACACGTTCCTCACACTTCCAGCAACGTGTTTGACTCAACAAAAGTCCTTGAATTAGCCTGGAATATAGAAAACAATTTTCAAGTTTTCTTGAATTTTCTTGAATTGGTTATGGCTTTTTTGCAGCAGCTTTCACGTATGCATGATTAGGGTTCACTTGTGTATTTATAGAGGACTGAATTTAGGTCAAATCTTGCACAAAAAATCCATGGAATATTTGATTGGAAATCACATCTTTTTGAATCTTTTTGATTGAAGAAAGTTTCCAAATTGGGAGATATTTGCATCCTTGATTGGTACACGAATTTGCCAGCTTTTTTAGGTCATTCTTGCTTCACAAAAAGATTGAAAAATCAAATCTTTGTATTTCCTACAATTTAAATTAATTAAATGAATTAATATTGATTAAAAATCCAATTAATTAATAAAAAATAAGAAAATAAATTTAATTAAGCTTGATGGGTCGTGCATAGGCCATGGATAAAGTTTCAAGAAGAAATTTGAGGCCCATTAGCAAAAATAAGGTGTTTTGAGCAAAGTTGACTTTTGTAAATTCATAAAAATTTCCCAACTTCTCTAATGCATATCTTGCTCAATTTTGATCATATGAACATGTTCTTGGACATTTTGGAAAGGTCTTGAAGTCCTCTAACCAATGACTTTGGTCCCATGTCATTTGGATTTACCAATCTCAAGTTATGGTCTTTGACTTAAAGTGCATTTTTGTTGACTTTTGAAATTGACCTATAATGTAGAAACTGATAACTTTTTGTGAGAGCATTTCTTGGACTTGGAATGTGAATATGAGTTGTAGGAAATGTCATCCCCTTCAAAATTAGCATTGGATGGGATTTTTCTGATGAACCATGAAAAAGTTATGCCCTGGTCAAGATACAGTTGACTTTTTTGTTGTCCAAAAATTGTAACTTTTTGCATCTTGATGATTTTTGAGCCATTCTTGTGGGATCATGATCAAGACTTGATCAAATGATGATTGTGGACTCAAAATAAGATGTTGACCCAAAATTTTGACTTTTGACTGCAAAATGACCATTTTACCCTTGCAGTTGACTGTGGGTCAAATGAAGCTTTTGACTGTGCAAATTGACATTGTGAATCTTGAAACTTGGCATGTAGATGCTTGACAATGTATATAGGCCCATGTGACTTGATTGAGCCATTGAAAACCTAAAATTCCTTGAGAGAACCAAAACCCTAATTTTGACTGGCTTCTGAGGCATCTGGACTGTGCAACCCTTGAGTAATCTTGAACCATTTGAAGATGATTCTTGATAAATATTGAAGAATATGGGAGGGCAAATTTTGGGGTACAACAATATACAATTGGTAAATAGGGATTGCAAGAAATTAAAACCCTAATTAGTCTATTACAACCAAATTGAATTTATACAAGAATTAAAATAAATAATGCACAAGATGAATTAAATATGCAAGAGGATAAATGTGAAGAAAATTGGATATTTTGTTTGATGTTTTATGAAAAGAAATTTTACCTTAACCTAATAAAATAAAGAAAATAATTTATTAAGTTTGAAATTGTTGAGAAAATATTTTAGATGAAAACCCTAATTCTATTAATCAAAAGAAGATAAGTTTAGGAAAAGTATTATTTTTTTGGCATTTTTTATCTTGAAAATATTTATAGCATTATAAAATATTTTTTAGTCTTTTTGGTATTAAAATAATATATTTTAAATGGTGTGAAGAAAAATAAATAAATAATACAATATTAATTAATTTTATAAGGTTTACTTAAATAAATAAATAAAGTATGAAGAATAAAAAAAAATTATTTATGGAAAAATAAAATAAAATGAGTCAAAATATAAACTATCATTTTTTGTATTTTTTTAAATCATTTTTTTAGTATTTAGAAAATATATTTGAGAAAATAAAAAAAATATAAAATGAAGAAATAAAATAAATTTGGGCCAGGGTGCAAATATGAAACAGGGGGGGGGGTTAGAAAAAAAGTCAGGCCCAGAAGGTGGAAGGCCCATGCGCTGGAAGGAACAAAAAAAGACAAAAAAAGTAAAAAATTGCAAAAAGGCAACGCTGAGGTTCAAACCCATGACCTCTACCAATAACACGTGCTGCCTTACCACTGGGGTGGCTGTACATCTGTTAACTTAAATGAAAGAATAAATACATAAGGTAAAACGTCTCCATGACCTGTACTTCGTCTTCAACCTTCAGCCAGCCGGACCACCTGTATCTCATTCGTTTCTCAACAAAAATGGAAAATGCAAACATGAAAGTTGTGCTATTTTTCCTCACGAATCCAAGCATATAACTTATGTAAGCTAAAAGTCAAAGATGAAGATTAATTTTGCTGGCCCTAAATTGAAACCTAATTTTTTCAAAAAGTTCAAATCTAAAATTCTCTACACACTGTCAATATAAATGAAAACTATGGACATGGTTAGCTTTAAAGCAATGATATCTACATTTTTACTTCAGAATGTATGCACAGAGGATGCTTGTATCAAGATATTGAAGTTAGAAAACTTACCTCTTGCAGATGGATTCACGTATGGAGTTTGAGCAAGCTTTGAGGTGCCCTAAGAATCTGTTTAGCTTGCCTGGACCTCCTTGAGTGTATTCCAACTCTTACTTTGCTTTGAAAGTCCCTGAATCTCCCTACTCAAGTCAACCTGCAAGCTTGATGTTTGAAAATGGTGAATAGTGATGGAGGGGTTATAGTCTTGAAACAGGGGATTGGATCACTTGTGTATGATGTATGTAAGGTGTTTGAATGATTAAGAATCAAAACGTACGAGTGGAAATGGAGATGGAGAGTTTTTGGCTCAAAACTGTCAAGTTGAGCAGTCTTGTGCAGCAAGGGTGTTTAGGAGAGTTTCAAGATGCTTGAAGTCGTCCCTTAGCTTGCAATAAACTTGTTAATATGTATGTAAAAGAAAAGTGAAATGACTCTATAACTTGCTTTTGAAGAAAAGTGAAATGACAAATCTCAAATGTTGTACAAGCATGTCCTGAGCTTCTTCAGGTCTTAGACACCTTGCTTTTGGATTATAGGGGTTGTGTGTGCAGAAAGAACAAGTTAGAAGCTCAAGACAAGTTTACTTTGTGATTAAAGCAACTTTTCAAGAATGAAATGGTAACTTTCTTCCAAAAATGGAAAATTGGCTTGGACAATGCTAGGAACACTTGGATAATAGCTCAAAACAAGTGTAATCTTCTGATTATGGAGAGATCTTGAGGTTTAGAAGCTTGTAAAACAAGATTGTGCAACATAGGTTTGAAATTGGATTCTTGTTCATCACAAAATGCCTTGTAATTCAAGTGACAAAACACCAACTTCATCTCTTCGATTATCCCTACTTAAGAATGATCTCAAGGAGTTATTGGACATTTTGGAAAGCTTGAAATGTGCTCTACAACCCATTTTTAAATTGCTTTTGAATATTCTCCTTGGAACTATATGAAAAAGTTCCATGAAGTTGGGTCAAAATCCTGACCAAATTAGGGCAAAATTTCACTAAGTGTTTAGTTTCATGATCCTATGTTCTTGAAATTATAAATTGAGATCCAAGCACTTTTGGAAGAAGTTTTGTGAAGAAAAGTTGTAGATTTCATGGAGATATACAACTTTTATGTTGGAAGTTTCTCTTGAATCATCTTGCATTATGATGAAAATTTGGGTCAAAGTTATGAAAAAACATGAATTTTCAACACTTAGAAAAATTTCTAAGTTTAGAAATTTTGAATTTTCAAAATGAAATCTTGACTTTTTTATTTATTGATGAATAAGTTTCATATTTTGACATGTTTTGATGAATTATGATCCTTGGCACTTGAATTTGACCAAAAAGTCAAAGTTTGACTTTTCAATATACAATCGACTTTTGATCAGTTGACTGCAAAACTCATATGTCAATCCAGTGGACTTGAAATGTTTGAAAACATGACATTAGGTCAAAATGATGCAATTGGACTCTTTAGATCATTCCTTAAACCAATTGATCATTTTCCAGGTTAACAATCAGAAATTGCCCTTTCCCAGTCAAAACCCTAATTTTGACCATTTTGCCCTTTTGGAGATTTGATCAAACTTCTTGAGGAATGTGGTAAAAACTTGATCAAATGATACATATGGGTTTAAATTGTTGATGTGGATAAAAATTATGAGATTTGACTGTAAATTGGCCATAGTTGACTTTTCCCCCAATACAACTGATTTTTAGGTCAACTGCTCAATTGACTGAGCAAAAATGTGATTCAAGGCTTGAAACTTGGCATGATTAATCTTGGGGGTCCATAATGATCCATGAAAGTCATATGAGGCATTGGAAGTTCAAAAATCCTTGTGCAAACTCAAACCCTAATTTTGGTCATTAATGCTTAAGGAGATGTCTTGAGTTGATCAACCTTAGTGCAGTCTTGAGTCAAGGGAGATCTTGTGAGCAAATTATTGATAAATGAGAGGGTAAATTTTGGGGTACAACACGCAAAAATTGCAATCAAACGCAAAGCAACCAAGTCAATTCTCCCACTGTATTACAATGGTCATTTCGGTCGTGGCCGTGGGTATATTCAGTGCCAAGTCTGTTACGGGTATGGTCATGATACATCCATTTGTTACCATCGCTTCAATACTTAATACGCCCCACAAGGTCAATATCTCGTTGCTACTGTTTATGGTAACTATGGTAATTCCATGGCGATTCCTATTAGTATTTGAGACTTGCTACTACTGCCAATTACACTGCTAATACTACATCTCAACTATAACAACCAACTGCTTGGACCATGTCTATGCCTTTAGGTCCCCCATGCCTTAGTACCTCAAGCTATGTTTACCAATGCTACTAATCCTACTGCACCCATTCCTTTCTTTGATACAGGTGCCACAAACAATGTGAGTTCTCAGCCAACACCTAACAATACTAGAGTGTCTCCCCCTCTTCACCTAGAAAATGTCTTTCTAGGAAATGGGCAAGGTTTGCGTGTTCATTCCATTAGCTCTAAGTCCTTTCCATCTTCTATTAATCCTAAAATTCAATTTCATCTCAAGGATATTCTACATGTTCCTTCAATCACTAAAGACCTAATTAGTGTTCAAAAATTTGCTTATGATAATAATTGTTATTTCCAAATTCACCCATTTCACTATGTTGTGAAATGACATACTAACAATGCTCCCCTCCTTTAAGGTCCCATAGCTGCTAGTGGCTTATGTTCTCTAGATAATACTAACTTCGAGTTTGTTTCATCTATGAATAATTTTCCCCCTTTTCAACTGAATTACATTGTATCACCTCACACACTTTGGCATAGTCGACTAGGACATCCTAGTTCTGTTACTCTAAATTCTGCTTTGAAGATATGTAATCTCACTACTATTCCACTAAATAATATTGACTTTTGTGTTGCTTGTTGCATGGGAAAGTCTCACAGGTTACCTTCCCAACCTTCTAAAATTGTTTATACTAAGCCTCTTTAACTTGTATACTGTGATTTGTGGGGTCTAACAACAATAGTGTATTCTATATGGTATTAGTATTATGTGTCCTTTATTGATGCCTTCAGTCGTCATACATGAATATATTTTCTAAAAATAAAGTATGAAATATTGTTTGAATTTAAGGAATTTAAGAGTCTGGTTGAGCTTCAATTAAACACTAAGCTAAAGGCCATACAAACATATTATGGGGGGTGAGTTTAGACATTTCAAACAATTCCTAGCTGATCTTGGCATTGTCCACTAACTTATTTGCCCTCACACTCACCATCAGAATAAGGTTGTGGGAAGAAAACATAGAGATATTATTGAGAAAGGTTTGTCTTTGTTGTCTCAAGCTTATCTTCCCTATCATTTTTGGGATCATGCATTCCATATTTCATTTTATCTAATTAATAGGTTACTTGCCTCACACTAATATGATCTCTATCCAAGTTTTATTTAAAACATCGCCAAACTACGCTTTCTCAAAGAATTTGATTGTGCCTGTTTTCCATTAATTAGACCCTACAACAATCATAAACTACATTTCAGGTCCTCAGAGTGTACTTTTCTTGGCTATTCACCATCGCATAAAGGTTACAAATGTCGTGATGCATCTGGAAGGCTATTCATCTCTAAAGATGTGTTGTTTAATGAGTCTGTCTTTCCCTTTAACTATCTCAAACCACCTTCACAGTCCAACTCTATACCCTCCTCCATACCCTCCACCTCTCCTCTTGGAGTCGTGTCTTCTCTTCCTATATCATCTACCTCACCCATTAGCCCAAACCCAATCACAACTTCCACATCTCAAATATACTCACCTGTTTCATCTCACCAGAGCCGTATTCACCTCACTGATAGTCATAGCTCGACCTCTCTACCATCTACAACCTCCATCATAATTGATCTCAATTCCCCTACCCAAGCCCCTCACCACCCGCTCCCATTAATCACCATCCTATGATGAACCGTTCTAAAGCTGGAAATTGTAACACCCTATTTTCCCGTCGGTAATTTAACCAAAAATCAGAGTAATTTAATTCATAAAATAAAACATCAAAAATAGGATGCCACATCTTAATACATCATACATGCTCATATAAAGAGATATGCAACACATAGTCATTTATTCATCATGTCTGAACCTCATTGCATTTATTCGTAGCATAAAAACATCACTAGATATCATTCTCAACATAAGTAATAATTGTCAAAATTCAAAAACTTAAAGTAAAACATCAACTGAAATTCGACAAAATGGAGTTCTACAATAGTGTACTCCCATCATAAAAAAACAAATGCAAAAACCCCAAAGTGTTACGTATCAGAGCTGACACCGATTCAATCTACACAAATGAGGCACTTCTCAGCGAGTCTCTACCTCGAGCTACTTCGGATCATCTACACATTACCCACATGGAGGCAACATTAAAATAGAAGGGGTGAGATATCACAATAATATAATAAGTTATATAATCATAGGTATACGACAAATACATTATACAAGATCCCAAGCTCAACAATCATCTATGATAGTTCACAATGAGTATACACATACATACATATTTGTCAACATCCATCATACAACACATACCAACTATGTAACTCAACTTCATCGTTATATCAACAATTCAATCATAATGCAATGCAATGAGACTGACACTGACTCAATTCATGTGGTATAAACATGGAAAAACCACCGTCTTAATAATACCAACTTAGGGCAACAATATCATAACGTCAATACAGGCCATCTTTCGCCCATACATGCCATCTTATTATGAATGCATGTGACACCGACGTACACCAACTTAATTTACATTGATATTACTACTTATCAATGTCACGTCAATACAGGCCATCATCATCATTATCATGTAATATTTATGCAATTCCTTCAAACATCATTCGTACAACACCGTAACGTTCACTCACAACAATATGCATCATACTTCATACAATATTAACACACAAGGCATAAACCATGCCAAGATAATCATCATAAAATAGGATATAGCACATCAAATCAACACCAAAATCCTCATTATTAATTCCACAACAATAACAAGTTCACCATTAAAATAAGACATTTTCAATTAATCTACTATACAAAGCGTTTGCATACATTTTAGAAAACGACGTAACTCGACAGTACAAAACACCCGTCCATGCATCAAATAATTGGAATTCTAGTACTAAAAATATTTTTAAGATAAAGTACGTTAAACCAGTATTCCAACAATTTGAACTACACGTTAATCAGATACTCGAAACTCAAGTTATAAATTTTTGAAGTTTTACAAGATTTACCAACACCGACAATCTACAGTAACAGACACTGACACCCAAGGCATCAGCCTCCAACCCAAAAATGATTCACCTACTGTTATCAAAATTATTATCATATTGTAGAAAATGTTTTTAGCTTTCCAACGCCTCGAACGATACTCGATTTTGACTTATGGTTCAAAAGTTATGACTGAAATGATTTCACACAGATACGACCACCTGTAATGTACATTATGGTCCGTAATGCTAAAAATCTAAAATCTTATTTTTTCCACGTTTCTGGTACCAAAGTCCAGAGGGCTATTATGGGCACCCGTAATTCACGTTACAGGCCGTAACAGAGCCCAAAAAATCATATTTTTCATGCGATTTTGTGCGATTTTCTTGTTTTTTAGCCCTTCAACAAGTCCCAAATCCCTAGTTTTGACCTCCAATAACCCCAAAATATAGCATATCATGTAACAATTGAATCAATGGGAATAAACACATTACTATTCAATTCACATAATCAATTCCATCAATTAATTACAAAACATCAATGATTCAAGAACACCTACACCAAAACCTAACATTCCATATCATCATCTACCCACAATTATACCACCTATTAGAGAGTCGGAACCCCACCCTTACCTTAGGGGTTATATTCCTTAAGCTTCAATAATGGGTCTCCCTTTCTAGGTCTTCCTCTTTCTCGCTTCTACCTTTCTCTCTTTTCTACGATCGATCAAAAATAAGAATGCTCTTTCATTCCTCTTGTTTTGACTTATCTAGCCTTTGGACCCCTAAATCATAAATCCCAACCCCGCCCTCAGTTGTTCAACACAATGTTACCATCTTTCCCTTCTTGTCTTACACTATTATTCTCCTCATATTATATAAATAAATTCTAAAAATTATTATTAAATCCAATTTAACCTCAAATAATTATTTAAGCTCTAAATAATCATAAACTGATTAAACCCTCATATTACACTTACTATCACACTAGTCATAGTACTGTTCTCACCAATGCATAATCATAACACACCATAATTCATATATTTAACAATAATCATCAATATTCACACTAAATTAATTAAATAATTAATCTAGATTTTTTGGGTGTTATAGAAATCCTAGACCCCATTAGTTTCATACCATACTTTTAACCACCACAAAACCTACCACTATGAAACAAGCCCTCACCACACCTCAATAGACTCAAGCTATGGAAACTGAGTATAACGCTCTTATGACAAACAACACTTGGACTCTAACTTCTCTACCCACTGGAAAAACTGTTGTAGGATGTAAATGGGTTTTTCGTGTCAAAGAGAACCCCGATGGCTCTATGAACAAATACAAGGCAAGAGTATGGGTGTGACTACACAAAAAATTTCTCACCAGTTGTCAAGCCCATCACTGTTAGAATTATTCTAACCATTTCCCTTACAAACAATTGGTTACTCAAGAAAGTTGATGTAAACAATGTTTTTCTTAATAGCTATCTTGATGAGGATGTATACATAACCCAACCTCCTGGTTTTGTCTCCAGTGATGCCTCTCTGGTTTGTAAATTTAAGAAAGCAATTTATAGATTAAAACAATCCCCAAGGGCATGGTATGATCGACTCACAAAAACATTAATTAATTTTAGTTTTCCACAATGCAAGTGTGACCCTTCTTTGCTCATATTCAATAACAAGGGTTGTTGCATCTACATGCTTATCTATGTCTATGATATTATACTCACTGGTTCCTCACCTACTATGATTCAACAACTCATTACGCAACTAGAAAGTGTTTCGTCTCTCAAATAACTGGGTGATCTAGACTATTTTCTATGAATTAAGGTTAAGCGCACTTTCAATGTGATAAGTGCCAAAATTTCATTGTTTTGTATGTATAATTTGTGGCACTTGTTGATTCTCTTTGTTAATATTCGCTAAACAAACCCCACTTTGTTTGTAAATACGCGTGTATATTTATGTTTTTTATTCATTTGTGTACCATATGATAGATTTTATGTCTTTTTGTAGGTATTGTCTCATATTCAGAGCATTGAGCAATAAAGTGTCGAAGGCACGACTCAGATATGCAATTTTGAAAGAAATTCATCAGAAGGCCCGCTTAGCGCATTGTGTAGCACGTTATGAGTGTTTTTTTTCCAATTTTGGCAGAAGCTAAGTTTTTTAGCCCGCTAAGCGCGACTAGCCCGCTTGGCGGGATTTAGGCGGTTTAACGTGTAAATTAGAGTGCAGCCCACTTAGCACTCCGAGGCCGCTTAGTGCAGTCTACTGATTTTGCTTTTATATTTTCATTTCATTCATTTGTTAGGTTATGGGGCTTTGGGTATTTGTATCCATACTTCATCACCTTCTATTCTTTGATATTTTGAAAGCTCTGACAACAACAATGGTGGTTGCAACTCGAAGATCTGGGGTTGGAAGCTTCTTTGATCATTATTGACACTGCGAGAGATTTGGGTTCTTCTCATTTCTTCCCTTTGTAAGTTTCCGTTTGTTGGGTGGTTTTGTATGTAAGCTACTATGGTTCTATGTATATGTACTGATTATGGTATTGTATAAAACCTATTTCTCAAATCAATATTGATGATTGCTTTCTTTATATGGATTTGAGTTGCTGCAGACATGTACGACTCAAATTCAGATTTAGGATGAACATTTATTAGGTTCTAGACTCTAGAGATAGATTTAGACTTAATATTCACTTAGGTATCAGTTCGTAATGCCTCCGTGTTGTTTGAGTTGTGCGAGACATCACCTACGAGAGCAATACAATTGATATCTCACTTTGTGTTAGAGATAACCTCTGTGTGAGTGATATATGATAATATTGACGAGTGTTTTAGGTTATGTATAATTGATCAGTGGGTTTAAGTCTTTCATGGTTAGATGAAATACAATCTCGATGAGTTCTCTCTATTTTGATGAAGGCATTTATTTTCTGTTAATACTTTACTTTCCACATCTTAATTTCAAAATATTTTAAACTAAGCTCAAAAACTCGAAAACTGTTGAATGGCATTCTTTCCCTTGCACCGATCTCTGTGGATATGATAAAACCCAAAATACTTCCAATCTTTTACTTGCCGCTTTACCGTTTCAGCAAAATAATAATTCACTGTTGTCTCAAGGAAAATATGTGAGAGATCTCCTGCAGAGTGCAAAGATGGATGGCTGCAAAAGTATTACCATAACCCTCTGTGATCGGTGGATCTGGAACTGACTGTTTAACGCTGGTTCGCGAAATGTCGCGGAAGCAAGAGTCGCCACCGTCTTTTATTTTCTCCAATTGGAAAGGACAAAAGCACAGAAAAATTCCTTATAGAGATTGCTCTCGGTTCGGGAGGTAGGTTATAGAAAGGGAAGGTGTTAACACCCTTTCTATCCATGGTTATCCATGGGCTCTTAGATACTTGCTCATTGTATTTTCAAAAATGTTTGTCTGCTTTTCAACTGTGAGTTTTAAAAAGATTCTTTGAAAATTTCAGTTCGACTCTTGTATCGGTCCTTAAGAGTGTTTGAAAAATTGCTTTCGAAAGCTTTTTAAAAATGTGTTGGTGTGAAAAGTATTTTTTGAATTTGTTTTGAAATTAAATTAGAGCAAGTATCCACGAGTCGTCTACCTACCCTAAGGAATTCGTCTGTGTAAATGTCCTTTAAAGTAGTGCCATCCCACCATTGAGAGGTAGGTAGCACCACCGTTGGAGGTGTTCGGGTCAATTCGAGGTTCGGGACATGGTGATCACCAGAGCAATGGGAAGACACCTTAGAAGCTACCCTCATGCCAGGTTCCCGGATCATGAGGACTTACTAAGACATCCTCTACTCGACGATCACCTTTCGAGGCAAGGCAACAGTGAGGCGTACCCTAGGGGTGGTGTGTGCGATTTGTGTGTCGTTTTCATTTGCATTTATCTTGTCATGTTATTGGTGTTCTACGCTTGTTTTTATTTAAGGCCATTCATTCTTGCATGCTTTGTTTAACAGTTTAAAAGTATTGCGAGAAAAATAAATCTAAGGCTATTACAAATGGCGCGGGTCCACATCGCCAAAATTTCCAGGACCCGATTTGACAGAAAAATAAAGAATTAAAAGTGCGAGAAGTAATTTACATGGCTTTGGGAGAGATACATAATATTTAAACGGAATAAAATAATAACGCGAATTAATAAGAAATTAAGAGCGACACGAGGGCGTTGGACCCTTTTGCAAAAATTGAATTAATGAGAAATTGATAAATTAAAAAAAAGAAGGATTTTGTTTTTTTGGTATTTTTAGTATTTTATGATTTAATATGGTCTTGGTCTGGAGGACCAATTTTTCTTTAACAAGAAACCCCCAATTTAGAACCCCGTAAACCCTAAAAATCAAACATGGCATATTTGTATACAACGCATAAAAACACAATCAAATATATTGGTTAGCTTCAGAACTTCATAATGAACATGAATCCATGAATAAAATGCTGTAAAAATGCTTAGATTGGAGAATACGATTATGCAATTTTCATGAGATATCTCAGGTTCTGTATACCAATTCCTTGGGCTTTGATGAGTGTTTTTGATTGAGAATCGTTCAGTAGACCTTGAGGAAGCTAATGGAACAAGTTTCGTGCCTTGAATCCACCTGAAAAGTGTTTTTCAGATTTGAGTTCTTTAGAGAAAAATTCAAGTTTGCAATGGAGTATTCTGAGCAGCTGCGCCTCTAGCATGATTAGGTTTATGTTTATGCTTATGTAGTGAACAAATTAGGTTAACAATATTGATCAAAATCTCTTGAATTAATGGTTTTTGAAGATTTGATTTTCAAGCTTTTTTAACCAAATATTTTCCATGCTATTTTTGCACAAATCATATCCAATCACCCCAAATCTTTCCTAATTTGCATATGCACGAAATCTTGAGGCTAAAACATGTACAAAAAGATTTGTTAGGTTAGGTTAAATATTTTTCACATATTTAAATGATTTAAATGAATTAATATAAATAAAAATTCAAATAAATAAATAAAAAATGAGAAAATACTTCCCTTTGGGCCAAGTGGTCGTGCACATGCTTGGAATGATGAATTGTGGAAGAAAAATGGGCCCATTAGCAATTTTAGGTCATTTGAATCAATGTTGACTTTTCAAAATATCCAAAAATTTCCCAACTTCCACAAGGCATAACTTGCTCAATTTTTAAGCTTTTCTCATGTTCTTGGACATTTTGGAAAGGTCTTTGAGTCCTCTAACCAATGTCTTTGGTCCCATGTCATTTTGATTTACCAATCTCAAGTTATGGCCTTTGACTTAAAGTTCCTTTTTGTTGACTTTTGAAAATGACCTATAATGTTGAAATTGATAACTTTTTGTGAGAGCATTTCTTGGACTTGGAATATGAAGATGAGTTGTAGGAAATGTCTTTCTCTTCAAAATGAGCTTTGGATGGAATTTTTCTGATAATCCATGTGAAAGTTATGCCCTGGTCAATTTCAGTTGACTTTTTCAGCTGTCCAAATAAGGAAACTTTAGCATTTTGATGATTTCTGAGCCAAATTTTGAGAATCATGATCAAGCATTGATCAAATGATGTTTGTGGCTTCAAAATGATATGTTGACCAAAAATTTGAACTTTTGACTGCCAAATGACCATTTTGCCCCTACAGTTGATTGTAGTGCAATTAGGGTTTTTGACTGTGCAATTTTCTGCTGAATGCCTTGAAACTTGATATGAGGATACTTGACCATATTTGTAGGCATATGAGACTTGATTGGACCCTTGAAAACTTCCTTTTCTTGATCAGACTCAAAACCCTAATCTTGACTGTGTAGGAGACCTTTGCACTGTGCAACCCTTGGGGAATTTTGTGACTTGACTTGGCAATTTCTTGAAGAATATGGGAGGGCAAATTTTGGGGTACAACAGTTGCCCCTGTTCAATCTTCTTAGACCTGAGGATGCAGATTGGCTGACGTGCCTTTCGTAATCCGAGGGTAGAAGATGATTGAACACTAGAGTGCCCAGAAATTTGCGCTCACATAGTAGCAGTGTGATGATGGAATGGGCTTATAGATGCCATTTAGAGATTGATGGATAGGATGATGGGCTTATATATGCCATCTGGATGTTGATCGCGTAAGAGATTCCTTAGCGAAAACCTGCATACCTGCAAAAGAAAAAATGAGTACCTGACACGTTGCAGGAGCTGGTTTTCAGATGCTTGGTATAGATGTGTCCTGACTGGTTACAGGAGCTGAATCTAGAGCTTCACAAGATGATGAATGAACCAGGGATGGTTACTGACTTAGCATGAATGGTAAGAGAACCTTGAGTGACTTTTAACTTCAACAACGCTCGTTGAGAAAATCTTGGTGGGAAATACCATCTTTGCAGGATCGGGACGAGAACCAATAGGAAATTATAATCTCAAAGAAAGACCTAAAATGGAAATCTCATGCACCGTCGGAGAGAGAACCAATAGGACATTATAATCTCAAAGGAAAACCTAAAATGGAAATCTCATGCACCGTCGGAGAGAGAACCAATAGGAAAACATAATCTGAAAGAAAGACCTAAAATGGAAATCTCATGCACCGTCGGAGAGAGAACCAAAATGGAATTATAATCTCAAAGAAAAACCTAAAATGGAAATCTCATGCACCGTCGGAGAGAGAACCAATAGGAAAACATAATCTGAAAGTAAGACCTAAAATGGAAATCTCATGCACCGTCGGAGAGAGAACCAAAATGGAATCATAATCTCAAAGAAAAACCTAAAATGGAAATCTCATGCACCGTCGGCGAGAGAACCAATAGGAAAACATAATCTGAAAGAAAGACCTAAAATGGAAATCTCATGCACCATCGGAGAGAGAACCAAAATTGAATTATAATCTCAAAGAAAAACCTAAAATGGAAATCTCATGCACCGTCGGAGAGAGAACCAATAGGAAAACATAATCTGAAAGAAAGACCTAAAATGGAAATCTCATGCACCGTCGGAGAGAGAACCAAAATGGAATTATAATCTTAAAGAAAAACTTGATAACTTCTACTGAGTCTTCATCAGAAAAATCTGTTGGGAGTCGATTTAGCTGGACTAGAGAAGGCCTTGGACTGGATAAGAAATCTTTTGAGTTGATTAACTGAACCGGTCTAGGTCTTGAAATGTGATTGAGAATTTAAACTGCATCTTTCCTGAAAGGTAAAAGTCAGTCATATGCAATGCATGATATGGATCAAGCAATGATGTTCTCAACATAAATGAGATTCGTATGATATGATGCGTCTATGCATGCTATAATGATGTATGTGATGTCTTATGTATGCTTTTGTCTAGGAAAGTAAATCTTTGACGGGTGCCGGGAAGTCGTATCCTGGGCTGATGTTGAAGAATAAATTTCGCTTCCACTGGGGATGATAACTGCAAGAATACCGGTAGGAGAAGATGACTCCGTTGCGGAATAAACTTGGCAAATGGAAGATTCTACTGGGAAGTGATACTCTGTGGGGAGAGGAATACTTTTGCTGAATTGTTGATGATAACTTGCTGAGGATACTTGTTGTATTGGGAGTATTGATAGACTTCGCTGGGGATAGGAAGACTATGTCGAGGACGCTCTTTCCGTGGCTTTTGGCTGAGGATAACCCAGTTATATCCTGTTAAGGAAATAACTCTTTAAATCAAGCCGGACGACGTGTTCATGTTCTGCGAGGAGATGAGCTTCCAGAATCTACTGGGGATAAGCTTGCTGCTTGGGGATACGAATTCCATCTTGCCTGGGGAACTGGATTGGACTGGACTCTTTGGGAAGTTTTGATATGCTGGGGAAGTATTGAGATCTACGGGAGGATACCCAATTTCCTTGAGATTTGATAACTCTGCTTGGAGAAGAATGCATGGTTTTGCTGAATCACTCTCTGGGGAATTAAGATGTACTGGTCATGTTCTTTAGCTGAACCTACCTTGGTACCTTGGAGGACAGAACAATTAAATTGTTTAGACAACTCTTTATTGCCCCTGTTTCTAGTGTCACCTGTAATTAATCCTTTGTTTCGTATGCAAATATTTATGAGTTAGCAAATTATTGTCAATGCATATATCACAAATTGAACCTTGGACGTTCTTCGCAAAACAAAACAGAAAAAGAAAACACTTGGCACGTTTAATTGAAAATATATTTGTATTGATTTTTGAATGGCCTGAAAATAGGCATTTTGTGTACAAGAGGCTGACGTCCTAGTAAGAGGAACGTCGCCGATCAAGAGAGTTTATACAAATTTTGTACAAAATAAAACAGCTGTGTGAAGTGAATGATCCCACTGGGTTTCAACTCTGCTATTGCCTTTATAACTCCGAGCGTCTCATCACTTGATGACCTTGGTTGAAGGTGAAGCTGACTGATCGATGCCGTCTGAACTTGATATAGATACCGGATTCTGGATGCAAAGTGATCAATGAGACATAGTATTACGCTTTATCCCTAATTTTTGCCTGGACTGCCCTTTCGGGTTTTCAGTCCACCGGGATACCCATTTTTGCCCAAGCCGCCTTTTCAGGTTTTCGACTTGCCGGGTGTACAGATTTTTTTCATTTCATCCCTTCATTTTGCCCGAACCCTTTTGGTTCGACGGGAAGCCCTAATTTTTGCCTAGGCATGTCAGCCTAGCGGGTCCTTTTTTATGCGTAGTATCTTTTTACTATGTCTGCATTGGCGGGGTGAGGAAGGTCGTCACCATCCATATTGGTTAATATCATTGCTCCTCCTGAGAACACATGTTTAACCACAAATGGCCCTTCGTACGTAGGGGTCCATTTGCCCCTTGGATCACTCTGAGGAAGGATGATTCTCTTGATTACCAGATCCCCAACTCGATATTCCTGTGGTCTGACCTTTTTGTTAAATGCCCTGATCATCCGTTTCTGATACGTCTGACCATGGCAGATAGCAGCAAGTCTTTTTTCATCAATGAGGTTGAGCTGATCAAGTCGTGTCTGGATCCAATCATCTTCGTTCAGATTTGCATCCTTCATTATCCGGAGAGAGGGTACTTGTACTTCGATCGGCAAGACTGCCTCCATGCCATAAACCAGAGAGAAAGGAGTTGCCCCGGTTGACGTCCTAGCTGAGGTACGGTACCCATGTAGAGCGAACGGTAACATCTCGTGCCAATCTTTATAGGTCACTGTCATCTTCTGCACGATTTTCTTGATGTTCTTATTTGCTGCTTCTACAGCCCCATTCATCTTTGGTCTGTAAGGAGAAGAATTGTGGTGCTGTATCTTGAACTGTTCGCAGAGCTCAGCGATCATCTTATTGTTTAGATTGGTACCGTTGTCTGTAATAATTCGCTCAGGGACGCCATATCGACAGATCAGGTTATGCCGAATGAACCGTGCCACAACAGTCTTGGTTACCGTAGCATAGGATGCTGCCTCAACCCACTTCGTAAAATAATCAATCGCCACTAGGATGAAGCGATGTCCATTAGATGCCGTAGGTTTAATATCGCCGATCATGTCTATGCCCCACATTGCAAACGGCCAAGGCGCAGTCAAAACATTCAGGGGAACCGGAGGAACATGCACCTTGTCTGCATAAATCTGGCACTTGTGGCAGGTCCTGGAATGTTGGTAACAATCAGCTTCCATTGTGGACCAGTAATATCCTGCCCGTAGGATCTTCTTAGCCATAGTGTGTCCACTGGAATGTGTACCAAAGGTCCCTTCATGTAGCTCTTCCATGATCCTTCCTGCTTCAGTCTTATCCACACAACGCAGTAAGGTTGAATCATGGTTTCGTTTGTACAAGATGCCGTTGCTTAGGAAGAACTTGGCTGCAAACCTCCTCAGGAACTTCTTATCATTGACAGAGGCACCTTCAGGGTATTCCTGAGCTTCCAGATATCTCTTCACTTCGTGGTACCAAGGCTTCTCAGTCACCAATTCAGTTTCGAGATCACAACAGTATGCCGGTTCGTCCAGTTTCCAGATGATGATCCGGGGAGCCTCATTATCCCATTTGACCTTGAACATTGAAGACATTGTAGCTAACGCGTCCGCTAACTGATTCTCTTCTCTTGGAAAGTGTTCAAAGGTTATCTCTGTGAAGTGGGGAATCAGGGTCAACACACATTCTCTGTAAGGAATCAGGTTTGGATGTTTCGTATCCCACTCTCCTTTGATCTGATTGATCACAAGAGCGGAATCTCCGAAGACACTCAGAAACTTGATCCTTAGGTCGATCGCAGCTTAGAGACCCATGATGCACGCCTCATACTCTGCCATGTTGTTGGTACAGTTGAAACATAGTCGGGCCGTGAGTGGAGTATGAGTACCTTGAGGAGATATGATGATGGCGCCGATACCATTACCCAAAGCATTGGAGGCTCCGTCAAAGTGCATAGACCATCGGGATCCTGGTTCAGGTCCTTCATCCGGTCCAGGTACTTCACAATTAGTTACTATCATGATGCTTTCATCCGGAAATTCGAAGTTCATGGACTGATAGTCATCTACAGCTTGATGTGCCAAGTGGTCTGCCAATACACTTCCCTTGATGGCTTTCTGGGTTGTGTACTGAATGTCGTATTCCGTCAAGATCATTTGCCATCTTGCAATTCTCCCAGACAGAGCAGGCTTTTCGAATATGTACTTTATAGGATCCATTTTTGAGATCAACAAGGTAGTGTGAGTCAGCATATACTGTCTCAGCCGGCGAGCAGCCCATACCAAAGCGCAACAAGTTTTCTCAAGCAGTGAGTATCGGGTCTCACAGTCGGTAAACTTTTTGCTAAGGTAATAAATGGCATGCTCTTTTCGGCCAGACTCGTCATACTGCCCCAGCACACACCCCATTGAGTTGTCAAGCACTGTCAGGTATAGTATCAGAGGTCTCCCTTCAACCGGTGGCATAAGGATAGGTGTTTCTTGGAGATACTCTTTGATTTTGTCAAAGGCGGCCTGACATTCATCATTCCAACGTACTACCTGATCTTTCTTCAGCAGCTTGAAGATTGGCTCACAGGTAGCAGTCAGATGTGAGATGAACCGATCAATGTAGTTCAGGTGTCCTAAAAAGCCTCTGACCTCCTTCTCTGTCTTAAGAACTGGCATCTCTTGAATAGCTTTGACCTTAGCAGGGTCCACTTGAATTCCCTTATCACTGACCACGAAGCCTAGCAACTTCCCAGATCTTACCCCGAAGGTGCACTTGTTCGGGTTCAATCTCAGCTTGTACAGTTTCAACCGGTCAAACAATTTCTGCAGATGATCTAGGTGCTCTTCCTCAGTCTGGGACCTAGCGATCATGTCGTCCACATACACTTCTATCTCATGATGGATCATGTCATGAAATAAAGCAACCATGGCACGTTGGTAGGTTGCCCCAGCGTTCTTTAATCCAAATGGCATGACCTTGTAACAAATGTAGTCTTTTCCATGTCTTCAGGTGCCATCTTGATCTGATTGTAACCTGAAAAGCCATCCATGAAAGAGAATACCTTGTGCTGAGCTGTATTATCGACAAGGACATCAATGTGAGGTAAGGGGAAGTCATCTTTGGGGCTGGCCCTGTTCAGATCCCTGTAATCGACACACATTCTGACCTTTCCATCCTTCTTAGGTACCGGCACCACATTAGCGATCCACTGAGGGTAAGAAGTCACTGCAAGGAACCCAGCATCAAACTGTTTCATGACCTCGGCTTTAATCTTCTCAGACATCTCTGGACGCATCCGACGGACCTTTTGCTTAACTGGAGGGCAGTCTTCCCTAGTTGGCAAGTGATGGACCACAATATCGGTATCCAACCCGGGCATGTCTTCGTAGGACCAAGCAAAGATCTCCATATAATCATGCAGCATCTTGGTTAACCGTTGCTTCACGCTGAGCTCTAGGTTGGCACCAATCTTTACCTCTTTCCTGTCTGCCTCAGTACCCAAGTTTATGGTTTCCACTGGCTCTTCATGGGGTTGAATTGCCCTTTCTTCCTGAAGCAACAGTCTTGCAAGCTCGCCAGGCACTTCGCAATCATCTTCACCTTCGTCTTCGTCTAAGTTGATCGGATTTTCGAAGTCATAATTGGCAGTAGCAGAGTTGTTATCAGTGAGATCCAGAGTGGATTGAAACCTGTATGAGTGAGTGTGTGTGTAAATACAGCTGTTTTGAAAATTATGTAAAGGAAAAGAAAGACAGAAAAGGAGCACAATATTTGCAATGCGAAAATACGTCCAAGATTTTCATTCATGATATATGAAATGACAGTTTGTATGCCCTCACAAATAGAACCACGGTGCCTCGGGTAAGACACCGGGCCATAGAGTTTATCATTGCTTATTACAAAATAACAAAACATAAGAATTCATTACTCAGTAACAAGAGAAACCGGGAGATTGTCCTTTGCACTCCAATTATTAAGTCCACCGTCGGTTGCCGGGTAGATCCAGCTATCAAACTCAGCTTCATCAACTTCCTCCTCGTCCCCAATAGCATTCACTCCATGAGCAGGCAGGGGCGCTGTTACTACGTTAGGCTTCTCGGATGCCTCAAACTGTACCTCCTTAGCGTCGATGAGGTCCTGCAGCTTACTCCTTAGTGCCCAACAGTCATCGGTAGAGTGCCCCGGGCTATCTGAATGGTAAGCACAACGAGCATTCGGGTTGTACTTGGGAGAGGAAGTATTGGGGAATTTTGGAGCCTCCCTGACAGTCACTAAGTTAGTGGATAGCAACTGTGGCAGGATCTGTGATAAGGTCATGCTTAAGCGGGTGAACTCTCTCCGGGGTCTTTCAACCTTTTGAGGGTTAGTTGGCCGAGGAGCGGCAGCAGGTTTAACAATCATTACCGCACTGACAGATTGGCGGCGCTCAGGTCTCTCTGATTTCCTGGAACCATATACGGCACTAGCCTCCTTCTTGAAGGGTTTCTTCTCAGAACTAGATGATGCACCCTTCGGAATTTTTCCAGACTTTAACCCAGCTTCAATTCTCTCTCCAGTCAAGATCAAATCAGTGAACCCAGTAGAAGAATTCCCAATGAGATGGTTGAAAAACGGCCCAGATAGGGTCCCCAAGAACATGTCTACCAACTCCCGATCAGTCAATGGTGGCTGTACCCTGCCAGCCAGGTCTCTCCACTTCTGAGCGTACTCCTTAAAACCT